>CM062805.1:566336333-566743470 GCA_031772625.1 Pinus tabuliformis | reverse complement strand
GTTAGGCTAGTTATTAAGCACAAGGTTTTATTTTTTGATTTTTGGATGGTGATATTCAATAGAACAGGGCTGCAAAGTATGAGAAGTTCAGGACCATTGGGTTAATGGAGTCAATGAAAATAAACTTCTGGGTATGGTTTCTTTGGAAAAGGATAACTACAGAGCAAGATAATTAACCATGGAACAATCTTCAAGCTGGAATAGGATAAATGGAGTCAGGGATGAAAGACAATTAAGGATCTTTCATTATGCTAACAGAGGGAAAATGGATAAATATTACCAAGGAGCATTTAAGGATTCCTTAATTATATTCAGAGTGTAAGAACCAGGGAGACAAGAGCAGTCAAGAATTCCTGCCTATGCTAGTCCTGTAGAAAACGTAAAAAGTGACAAGAATTGAACACATAGTACAAACAGTAAATTTTGGGCTATTATTTTTTCTTGCAATTTAGAACATGATACTTAGATGATATATAAAACTCAGAAATAGTAAAACAAGAGTTAAAATATTATTGATCCATGAGATAATCCAAGAATTCTGCAACATGGGCTTCTGCCATCAATTCCATAACCAGAGAGTTTATCAGCAAAGCATTCCAGCAATCTTTATTCAGAAGAGTTCTCAAATTTACAGCGCAGGTCCAGAATGATATTCACCAACCAACCCCCAATACATCTCTAGGGGAGGTATTTATACAAAAATTTTACAAAATATCTCAAAGGAGATAATATCTTGCCATAACTTCTTTCACCTACTCTACAGAAGGAGTAAATGCTCTTGGGAACAGGGAGAAATGAATGCAGAAGTAAGAGAATGTTGTGCTGGCTGCCTTAGGTGGTCAGATATATTTGACTTTTTAACTCAACAAGTCGGCTGGTAGCTGTCTCTTTATTTCGCGTTCCTGCGTTGCTGTCCCAACCCTTTCATCTGTGCCTGATTCCGCTTTAATGCGTTTTGGCGTGACTTCCTTCCTCTGTTGTTTTCATTTTTATGATATGTGGCATGTGCATTGAATTTGATTAAATGCAGATGATCAAAAAGAGAACTAAAACTACATTGGTAAAACCTCTAACATGCTCTGCCACCATTGGTCTATTGGCAACTGGTGTCTTTGTAGTTTTATCAATATTTCATCAGCTTCAGTATACCTGTAGAAATTGTTGGTTGGATTTCAAAAAGATGTGTTATTTCATGCTCAATATAGAACAAATTTTCCAACTTGTCATATAAGCTCTGTCCAGAGGGAGGTACTATGTCCTTTGAAGTGCTTGATGATGCTGTGATCTGATTGGTAACATATGTATTCACCCTGTGAGCATATTGTTCATGTGTCAACAGTCTCTGGCTGCTGGTTAACAAACGGGGTAGACCCTTTTGCTGCAAGACTGTAAACTTTTCTGTAAAAGCATTTATTTCTATCTGCATTTCTTGACACTTTCTCTCCAGATTTTGTATAAAATTCCTCATAGTCAGCACCTTTTTAACTGTCAAAATGGTACCTGTTCTGTCCTTGATATCTAGAGCTGCTAGTTGTTCTTTGGTATGAGTATTCAAAAAATGAATTAGTCTATTGGCCTGTTCGGGCATGTTTCCAAATAATTCTTTGGCCTTTTGAATATCTACTTGGGCCATTTCTATCAATTCAATTTGCTCATGGATAGTCTGTATTGATCTCCATTGATCAATGATGGACTGGCCAATTTTAGTCCACAAAATTATTTTGATTTCTGATAGAGGTTTATGAAGAGTAAGATCTTTCTCCAAGGATTTTACCTTATTTTCCAAGGCCTTTACCTCTCTTATTTTTTCAGCCACAGTTATTTTAGATTTATCATAGCTTACCTCTAACTTGGCCAGTTTTTCTTTGGCTTCCTTTAGCTCCGCCATTTGGAGTTCTAATTCTTTTATTTCCTTCATCATCTCTTCCATGGTCATGCTGGTATCTGGTACTATTGTTGTTGTTGCTGCTGAAGTATCTGTGACTGATGTACCTGTTGCTGGGACAATAGGAGGTACAACTGTTGTGATTGTAGGAGGAGTTGTTTCTGGTGGCTGGGAGGTCGATACTCCCTGCTTCTCTTTCATTGCTTTCTCCAATGCCTGCTCTGTTTCACTTAGCCTTTGATTCATTTTTATTAACAACTCCATCATGTCTTCTTCTTCTTTTTCTTTCACTATCTCTGTGGTCTGCAGATGCATAGTAATTGGCAGTTTTAACTGCTTCTTGAGGGCAGCTATGTCATCCTCCTTTTTCTTTATTAGTGCTTTTATTGCCTTAGGATCCTTGGGATTATGTCCCAGCTCAATGATGATTTCTTCCAAGGATTTTATCCTGTTGTCCTTGGCCAGAGAGGATGCCTTTTCCAACTCTAATTGGGCAGATGTGTTGTTTAGTGAATTATGCAATTGTTGAGCTTGTATGGCTTTGTCTGCCAAAGTGGAATAGACCATTTCACCAGTTTGCTTGTGCAACTCAATCTGGTCCAAAGGGTGAATGTCTTTGGCAAGAGCCTCCAGATTTGTTCTAATATAATCGGCAGCTGACTGTGGCTGCTGCACTCTGGGCTTGAAGTGACTCAAGATCATTTTCCCTTCCTTGATATCATATGCAGACATCAATCTCTGCTGTTTGGCAGGAGTCATTTTGAGGAACTGATCATAAAGCTGCATTCTTATTGGCTCATTTTGTGCTTTGATGTCCATGAATGGCCTCTTAATATCAGAACTTTGTTTGCTTTGTGGCCGTGCTGATGAAATTTCCATACTAGGCTGTTTTCCCAACTGCTGTCCATGAGAACTGGTAGGTGATTCTATCACTGGGGAAGTTAGTGGGCTGGCTGCCCTTTCACTTCTTGGACTTTCAATGATCTCCTCTATAACTTCCTCTTCAGGTAGAGGATCCACTCTCTGCCTCTTTGCTTTTGGCTGCTCTGTTGGCCCACTTATGGGTGTGGCCTCTTCTCGGTCCCTTTTTCTGCCCTTCTCCTCATTGAGAGGAGTCTGCAATGCTGGTATCTCTGGTGCATTGGTCTGGGCAGGAGGAATTTGCCCTTGGCCTTGCTGTTGTGATGATGTTGGCTGATCTATCCTTTCTTGTTGCTCTGAATGCATCACTTCTTTGCCTTTGGATGTCCTTGCAGGTGGAGTATTTTCTTGGGCGGGTTGTTGTGAAGTTGTAGCAGATGATGTGCCCGCTCCAATGTGTTGAGGCAATTTGAAAGAGACCTGTCCTAAAGAGTCCAAGTCAAGAGTTTTTTCAAGTTTGTTCATTGCCTGCTCCACTTTCTCTTCCTCAGTAATCTGTTCTACCAATGTGCCCTCTATCCATTCATCTTGATTAGCATACTGTTCTATATCAGGGATTCTACAATGATCATAGCCTGATAGCCTATTTTTTGTCTTTCTATCATGGATAAATCCATTTGGGTCATAGGGTACCCACCAAAAAATCCTTTTTAGTTTGAGTTGCTCACCTAATATCTTTTCAGCATCTTTCCACCCTTCCTTTTTGTTAATAATGAAGGGGCCTAGTTGGTTTCTTAGCTTCAGCTGAGCCTTTTTCTTGGCAGCATAAAAATGAGTCAAATCTGAGCTAATAAATTGCCTAAAGTATTCAAGGGAAAACAATCTCATAGGTACATACTTTGGCAGCTTGTAGGGGCACAATTCACAGCCATAAATCCTGATCTCTGTGTGATTTTGGTAAAAGTACCAGTCACCTATTTTATAGCTTTTGGACAGCTGCAAGATTTTCTGCATTTTAGCTGAGAGTCTGGGAGGGGGACTTCTCATCAGCAGAGACGAGACTGGATATATGAATATATCAATGAACTCACAATAAGTATAAGGAGAATTATGGACTAGATGGAAGACTGAGGTCCAAAATATGACAGATCTCCTTTCTCCTTTTACATCCAATTTCCTGACAGGGAACTGAAAACTATCTGCTTGATAGTATAAGAACAGATGATATATATATGCTGTATACTTGAAGACTCCTTCTCTGTTTAGGCTCATGAATTGTTCATGGATCTTGTTGCTAATGTAGCAAAGTCAAACTTGATGGCAGGAGGGTGTCTTGGAATAAATATGGACATCAGAGCTAAAATGGTCTCATCCACATACTCACTTGTTCTAAAACCCAGAATATAGGATATCATATCAATAACAGTTCTCCCAACTTCATTGAAATAGACCTGGTGAAAAGGAGGTGAGTCTCTGGGTTGGGAGTCTGGGCTCATGAATAACTTGGCAATTCGGCCTATTTCTGCAGAGGATAGTTTGGAGCCTTGGTCCAGCAAATATTTCATAGACAGAGGAGCCAGAGGCTGACTAGGCTTGAAATGCAACATCTCATTGATTGAGTCAGGAGTTATATAGAAAAGGACAGTGCCATTTGGAGACATGACTACTCTTTGAGTAGGCTCATAGTTAGCACAACACAAGCAGATTATATATGGAAATACATTAACTGATGGAAGATAATATATGGGCAAATTGGACTCCTGTATCCCATAGAGATCAGTCTTGTTCAGGTAGCTGTTTCTAATTTCACAAAATGTTTGCAGATGGTCTTTGATACCCATTAAGTCTTGTATTTGGAAGTCCCTATCTGCTAAGGGCAACCATTCCAGCTCCTTGTGAGGTGCATTAAGGGGAGCAACATTGAGGGCCACTGGAGCCTCCATTTTTCAATCCTCTGTGATTATTTAATTTGAAATTTTGGGTTTTCACAACGATAGTAGGTAAAACAGTACTTTTGGGTCCTTTCTGCGAGAATTGCAGACCGAAATGCGCTTGAATTTTAGCCAAATGAGCGAGATTGCAGAGGGAGACAAATTCTGAGGAATTTATTGGAGAAAATGGGCAGAACAACGGCTTAAAATGTGTAGTTTTTTAAAGGCAGCAGGGTTTTTTAATTGAAATATGGGTTCACCAGGCAATTTTTCAGAGAATTTAAAGAAAAAACGGGGTTCGGGAATGGAATGTAGGTAAATACCTGCTTTATCCGGTGGTTTGTGCGATTTGCAGGTGGCGGGCCGAGCTTGAAGACTGGTTTGCAGGTTGGATTTAGTTGGGTGGCGGACTGTGCAGTAAAATAACTATCTTGGTCGAAAATCGCATGAATACGTCGCATAGAACAAACAACAGAAATGGAAAAAACGACCTTTTCACGCCATTTTGACAAAAGTTTGGTTTTGGCAGGTTTTGGCGCGCTTCGGTCGGGTGACGTCAGCATGACGCAATGATTTTGTCGTATAGTGAGGGTACGGAGGCTGACTTGGCAGTGACGTGCCGGACACGGTAGATGTACAGAGGCGGGGTGGCAGACGATGTGTTGAATGACGTGAGGGTGACATCAGCGCGGAGGGGGCATAGGTGGTAAGCGGTTTGGCCCCCGCACCGCCTTTGGGCCATAGTGGTATTGGGGGGGGGGGGGGCAGCGATCACACCGGGCGCCTGCCGTGTGTCTTCTGTACGGCGGAAATACCGCCCATCCCCTGGACGCTATCGTTCGGCACATACGGGGTTGCGATATTCATGCGGGCCATCCGATCTGGGGGATCGGATCCAATGGTTGACGCATGTCGGAGCTGCGGGGGAGTATGGCGTGGGTCCCATGTTAAATTAACCGCTTTTTCAAAGGTTTGGGGGTTGCTTTATTGTTTATGCGGGCGGCCTTTGGTTATTTGTTTAACCAAATGTTGAACAAATCCCGATGGAGTGCGTGGAGGATTCTTATAGGTCCAGGGTGAACCTATAATTTCCAACAGACTATACGTTGATATTACAACCGGGGTGGGATATTAGAGTGTTTTTAGGGTTTTTTATATATTTTATGTAATACGGGAATGGGGGAAAATGTAAGGGTTTATATAATAAAGTCAATGTGTTAATATGAAAAATATGTTTACACAAAGCACTAAGTTTGAAGAGTGACTTAGGCTTAAGGAAAATAAGAAAGGAATCCAAGTCATGAATTTATAGAGACTTAGCATAGAGGAAGAAAAAGATTTTTACACAAGAAATGTGGCTTGCTTTGCTTAAGTAAAAACACAGTTTTACTTAATATTTTTCGAAATGAAGTGAACTAGGAGCACTGAGCAGATCTCAATGTCCTTGAGGGGAAATTAGTGAATGTTCAAGTGTTTTGCAGCCACCTTGTCATGGCACTTTAAGATATCCATGAGACAAATCATTTTCAAAGTACAAAATTTCCCACAAACCTGCTTCTGCAACACCAAAACTGCCTACCCAGCTTATTAATTCTATCATTTTTTCTTCCTTTTCCAGGGTGCATTTGAACTAGCAAACCCTTTCTCTCTTGTTTTCTTTTCACTGCCCTCCTATCTAAATCTGTCCTTATCTCTTCCAGGGGCTTAGATTTAGCTGTTGAGCACCCTTGCTTCTCTACCTAACTACTGATCTGCCAAGCTTAAACTGTTTGAACAGATCTTATTCTCTAATGCTAAAACAAGAAATTTAAACATGGACTGGCCAAGATTGAGTTGTTTGGCCATCCATCAAGTGTGACGGAAGTCACTGATTGCATAATATGAACTTGTTTGCAAAAATAGGACAGTAGTGGCATTTTGACTAGCACACTTTCCTGGTCTTTTCTTTGGGGTTCATTTTCTTTCTTTCTTGACCAATTCATTCTTTTGCCCTTTGATTTTTCTTTTAGGGCATACCCTCTTTACATTTTTTAAATTTTTTGGTTTTTTGAAAATATGGAATCTTTGCAGCATGGAAAGGATGATAATATTTGGAATTTCCACAGTCAATCATGAAATATGACACCTATTGGTATAGGAACCTAACATGTACAACAACTCCCCAATTACTTATAAAATAAATGGAGAACCTATTTAAATTTTGATAGTTGGATTGTTTATTTCCCCACGAAAGTTTTAATAGAATGTTTTTGATGCTTTTGGTACGAAAACTCTTAAGTCTCTTATATTTTGTAAAGTTTCATGTTAATTTTGAAAATTTGGATTTCCTCCCCACTGATCCACAAATTTTACATCCATCTTATCCATCTGAGTGATATTTTTTTGCTTCCTCAAATATCTAGATATGCAGATTACCTTTACGATTTTGCAAACGAACTGAATTAGCTGCTAAATTTCATTTTATTGTATTTCATTTGGATTATGATTCGTTTATTTTCCCATCTAGGTCAACACTACGTTTATAATTCTTTACATACTTTGCTTCCCAAATTACTAGATATCCACCCATCTGGGCTTACACAATGACCAATTTTTTTACATATTTACCCCCTAGATAAATATATGTCTTGTTAAAACCTTTTAATTAATAATTAAGTTAAGGTCTTAATCATGAATAATTAACGAGAAATGAGGAATCCATCCATCTAGATTTTTGCTCGAACGAGATCATTTTACATACCCCACACCCCCAAACGATAAGATTTCATGTCAAGTTTAATTAATCATTGAATTAGGTTAATCATGATTAAGAGTTATAAAAAGAACACTTTGATAATTGTCTCCACTAGATGGTTACTACCTGTTGCATCTCCCAGATCCCAGAATCCCGGATAACATAATGAAGTGGTTAAACTAGTTTAACATTAATTATTATAATCATAGTCCTTATTAAACATGTATCAAAGTTAAACCTTCAAATCCAACCTCTGGGCTAGATAAGCTATACAAGAATGAACACATCCTCCAAGCTCGATCACTGGATTAATGGATTTTGAACCATTCGTCAGTCATAGTTAATCGATTTTAACGAGTATAAACCAGCACCCTCTGAAGCGATTTGAATACCTATGGCCTATAGCTAACCGTGATATTTAAGCAAGTCGTTATCAAACTCAGTGCAAGGTTTTCACCCAATTTAGGGTATTATGGTTAGTTCTTTGCATTGACTTTTTATTTTGAGTATTGTCTTAGTACTTTGAGCTCTTACATTTGTTAAATATGTATGTGCAGGTAAAATGAGAGTAAGAATAAGGATATTGAACATTGCCTTTAAAAGAAAGGTGTTGAGAAAACAAAGAGACATTAAGGAAATCCCTTCAAAATTGGAGGATGATTTTATCCACTCAATGGATTTGTTACAAACTGGTATCTATATATACGACTCTCTTCAATTAAGAAGGGGCCAATAAGATGAATATGTATTGAAGGAAACTGTTATTATCTATCATTTATTTTGATCAATTTCGAAGACCTTAGGATTTTTCAGAATGTCTATCTTGTTAAGCAAAATCCTATATGTGATATATTATTATATGCATATGTGATTTTAGTTGAATATGAAATTAGTATTTGATGAATTGTTTCCTTTCCATTAATGTTAATATACTCATTTTAATTCTATAATTAAAATATGTATTTGTGCTTCTTAATTTGTTGAAGTTCAGATTACTTTTGTTGTATAAATTGATTATCTTTCTATCTAATGTTCATGCTTTAACTTGCGTTGTATTATCACTGGTGATATCAATTAGTTTTATTTGTTTTAGAATATAATTTAGGATTTATTATTAATACTCTAAAATAAAACATGAAAAACAACATAACTCATATTTATTTGATACTCTTTCATTAGAGCATATTTCTTTAGGTGGCCTAGTTAAGCCCACATATCAATCACAAAAGGTTATTGTTTAAACATTTCTAGTTTCTTAAGGAACTTGAATTTGGATAGTTGTTTCCCTCCTCTCTCTTGGTAACAACAAGTCTTATAAACACCAAATTGGTAGGAGTTAAACTTAGATAGATTTAGTAATATGTATTTAGGATAATTAGGTTAGAATAGTAATAGTAGTAGTAATAAGTTGGATATTTACAATAGGTTAGTGTAGGTTAGTTTAGGTTATGACATCCGAGCCATATACTAGTGAGTGTCGCCACAATAAACAAGTAAAGGTTTAATTAGGGCCCATACCGGGTGGTAACTCCATGATGTAAGGAAAAAAGAATTCAACTATTATTATGTGATTGACATTATTATTGGAAATACTGATGGGGGGATGAATGAATATTTCTTTCAATTTTTATTTTATGACAATTAATATCTTTATCACAAAGTGTACCAGAATACGAGATACAAAACAAAAAATAATTTTATTAACAAAATAGTAAGGACTCTAATCCTCTTGTACAACAAATAAGGCTCCAACTTGTGCAATTATATATTTGACTTTTTCAAGACTCCAACCTTGAACATATCCATGCTCCTACTTGGTAAAAATGAGGACTCCAATCCTCTCAACAACTTCCAAGCTCCAACTTGTTCAAAAATAAGGACTCCAATCCTTTGAACTCCAAGCTCCAACTTGGTAATATCAAAATTTTACAAGAAATACTTACTTCAAAAGGGTTCCAACATGTCTTCCAGAAATGCTTCAAGATTGGCTTCAATAATGCTTCAACAAGGCTAATCTAAAGGATGTGTTCAATCAATGTTGCGGAATACTCCAGCCAATCTGCAATGTTTCCTTAACAAATCTTCAATAATGCTTCT
This sequence comes from Pinus tabuliformis, assembly GCA_031772625.1. NCBI lineage: Eukaryota > Viridiplantae > Streptophyta > Pinopsida > Pinales > Pinaceae > Pinus > Pinus tabuliformis. Next base: position 566,733,962 of record CM062805.1, on the reverse strand, counting down.
ACAACTCTCCAAAAATGCTTCAACTAATCTTCAAAAATGATTCACAAAGTCTTCAAATATATCTTCAACAATACTCTTCAAAAATGCTACATAGAGGCTAGTGCAAGAGGTTCCAAAATATGTTTTCAAACCTTTCTTTCAAAGAGATCCAATAATGTCAATGATGATCAATTACTAACAAAGAACCCAAGATTTTTTTCAAAGGAAGCCTGAAGTCTTTCCTTAACAATCCTAAAGTCTATTCCTAAATAAGCCTGAAGTTTGTTCTTAAAAAGGTCGAAGCCTGTTACAATAAGTTGAGATATACTCCTGTAAGGAATTGATTCTTTTACTCCGACAATAGACCGATGTATTCTCTTATAATAGGCTGAAGTAGTTAGCTCCAAAATAAAAGTTTATTCTTGCTAAAGAATCGTCGAGAAAGCACCTTGAGAAAGGTTTAAAATGTTGGTAAAAAGAGGAAGCCAAGGTATGCTCTCGTAATGGCACCAAAAATCTGTAATAGCCCGAAGTTAGATAGGGGTCCGAGGTCTACAACTCATTACAACGAGTACTCCAAAGTTCCACAAAAAATCACAAAGATTTATGTTCCAAAGTTTAATGAAAAATCAGAGAGATCATTGTTCCAAAGTCTCACAAAAAATCAGAGAAAATAAGGCTCCAAAGTCCAATGAAAAAATAGAGGAATCTTAGCTCCAAAGTCCCACGCAAAACTAGAGGAATCTCAGCTCCAAACTCATCTTTTAGCTCCTTAGGTTCACAAGGTGTGAATCTCTTCTCAAATATGAATTGTTTCTTTTATCTTTTCCGAGTTGCATGGATAAAATGAGGAACCACAAATTCTATTTATACTTTTTTGACTAGGATTTGAAGAGACTCATCCGTTGGAGAGGGCCTACCTAACATCATGTATTCTGAAATGTGGAAAAATAAAAAAAATTGTTCCTCTAACTTAAAAATTTAAAATCTCCTTAACAAATAGGAGTTAGAGGGCGAGTAAATACTTGTTGGAAATGGCTTTAATTCCTCTATAATCATATGCAACAATCTTCTCGAAATGGTGTCTCCTTTGACATCAATACCAAATATTATTCCAGAAATTATTTTATTTTTATGTTTATTATGAATTTTCGTATGCATTATGTTACTATAAAAGGTTTAAAACTTATAAGTTTAGCCACCGCTACCATGATGGAATCATGTTGTTTTGTTGTCCTCGACAACTTGGTGATGAGAATTAGGAAAAAATACTTTGTTTTTGTACAAGAGGATTCCATTCTCTTCCAACCTATAATATTTATAATTATGCTTTAAATTATCTTGTTATAAGCCTTCTTTAACTTGCACATAAGGTTGGTTTGTTGTTACAACCTCTAAAATTATACTCTTTAATTCTGAGCTATATGGGTTGAATATGGTTCTAACATGGATCTCATGTATCCTCCTACTGAATGCATCAAACAATTTTTTTTCATTGCCCTTGATATACTTGATGTCAAAGTCATATTCATTGAGGAATTATAGCTATCGAGTTTTTATTTCATTCAATGTTGGCTATTCAAATAAATATTTCATATAGCTATGGTCTATTCTCAGCTCAAATTTTCTACCCATGAGATAATGTATCCACATTTTCAGTGCATGGACAATAGTTGCAACCTCCAAGTCATTAACCTAGCATAACTAATTTCATGTTTTTTAGCTTCTTTGACTCCTAACAACTAACATGCCCATTTTGGATGAATACTTCCCCCAAGTCCTTATTCACATGCATATATTCACACTATAGAGTTTTTATTTCATTCAATGTTGGCTATTCAAATAAATATTTCATATAAATATGGTCTATTCTCAGCTCAAATTTTCTACCCATGAGTAAATGTCTCCACATTTTTAGTGCATGGACAATAGTTGCAAGCTCTAAGTCATTGAACTAGCATAACTAATTTCATGTTTTTTACATTCTTTGACTCCTAACAACTAACATGCCCATGTTGGATATATTCACACTATAAAATCTCATTTAGATCAACAATCTTTCAAATAGGTGCATTGTTTGATAAACCTTTCAACTGCTGAAAATTATTTTCACACTTTGCAATCCATTCAAACTTTATTCCATTCTTTTGCAGTGAGGTGACTAGATATGTGAAATTGGAGAAACCTAAAATGGATATCCTAGAGTAATCAACTATACCCATACACGATCTTTCTTCTAAAACATTCTTTAGTTTTGGTCATTCTTTGATTTCCTTAATCTTCTCTAGATCCACTAGTATGTTTTTCTTTGAGACAATGTGGACCATATAATGGATTTGTCTTTGATAGAAAATGCAGTTGATCAAATTATCATATAATTGGTGTTATTTCAACACTTGTAACACAATCCGTAAATGTTCTCATGCTCCTCCTCTATTTTGGAATATATAAGAATATCATTGAAGTTGACAACGACAAAATTGTCTAAGTAATATTTGAGAATTCCATTCATTAGGCACATAAAAGTAGATGGTGCATTTGTTAACCCAAATGACACCACCACAAATTCATAATGTCCATACTTAGTTTGAAAAGTTGTATTATGTGTATCTTAATTGTTGATTCTGACTTGATGGTAGCCTAAACTCAAGTCAATATTGGAAAATATCCTTGGTCCTTCATTAAAGAAATTTTGAGGTAAAAAATGGGCCACTAAACAAAAATGTACAACCAAAATCAACTTTGTAAGAACCAATATTATTCAAGATGATGATGTCAACCGTGGGGGATGATTCACTATTTTTGGAGTAAAAAGGTCAAAAGATAAAATAATAAAAAACTACTTTTTTCAACTCGTATTTTCAACTTATCTCCCCACAATTTTACTCAAATTTTGAGCGGGAGCACCCGTTGGATGCGGAATTTAATTTCTCATCCAAGGAGTACCCACGTTGCATATTTTAAATGGACCTTGCTACATGGAAAATGAGGAATACATGAAAAAAATTATTGCAATCACGTTTTTTCATGTTGCAGGGTCCATCGAAAGTATACAACATGGGTACTCCTTGGATGAGGAATTAAATTTTGCATCTAATGGGTGCTCTCGCTCGAAATTTGAGTATAAATTTGTATGGAGATAAGTTGAAAATACGAGTTGAAAAAGTAGTTTTTCTTTTTTTCCCTCGAAAATTTGATGAGATAATCCAATCTTATTTTATTATTTCCACTATTATTTTATAATATTCCTTAGAAGGCCCATTTTAGACCTCAAAATTTATCTAATGTCAGCTGATAAAAAATGTCATCAATTATTGGAAGAGGGTACCTGGTCTTTACAATAACCTTGTTCAACTATCTGAAGTCAATATGTAACCTCAAAGTTCCACCCTTCTTCAAAAAAGCAATTAGGCACCCCAAGTTGAAACACTTGGGCATATGTACCATTCTTTAACAATCCTTCTAACTACATCTGCAACTCGTTAAAATTTGGCATGTCTATTCTATAGAGAGTCTTGTACTCTAGGGTGGATCTTGGTATCATGTCAATAAAGAAATAAATGTCTATAACAACCCTAGTTAAAAAACTCATGTAAAAATATATAAGACCACGATTGATGGGACATGTATTCCAAGCTGAATGTTGGGCATGACATCCTAGGGGGTGTTAATTTGGTTGTTTATGGCTAAGGAATTTGGAAAAGGCAATGGAAAAGGCTTTGGAAAGGCATGAGGCATTTATTAACATTTTATTTATGAAAATAATGGAAAATAGGAGAAAAAGAAGGTGAAAGGTCACTGGTTGCATGTCAGGAGGAAATTGAAGGAAAATAATGGAAAATGAAGAAAATAGAGGCCTCATTCATAAAAAGGCTTATGAGGATCAGTTGGAAATCTCTTAGTAAATGTAAGCTCTTAATTCAAGCCTTTTATTTGGTTATGCATGGGATCAAGAAAGGCAAAGAAGGCAAGAGGAAGCAAATATCAAGCAGGGAAAGGCAAGATCAAGCAACTACAGTAGGACTCTTTGCAGGTATCGATTTTCATGTGTATTTTCCTTGCTATATTTGGCATACATGGTATTGCATGTGGTTCTTTTATTGTTATGGCATGGGTTTTTCCAGGTGTAACAATGTTTTCAACCTAGCCTTGCCATTTCCAGATAGCCATGGTGTGATGGGGTTCTCATGTTTTGGTTGAGATGGATTTCTAGATGGATTCGAAGCTGAGTGGGGTGGATCTCTGAATGATAGAGCACATGACCTAGTGGTCCCTGAACTGGACTGTGGATCACAGTAAATCCACTGGCTTAGTGACCCCTGAGCTAGATTGTGGGTTGCGGTAAAGCTAGGATTGTGTTTCCTTAGTGGGACTAGAAATCCTTGCAGGTGAATGGCAGGATATATAGTAAAGCCAAGAGTTGGTTTTCTCTCCATTGGGCCTCTTAATCTGGGGTTTGGGATATGCAATAAATCCTGGAGAGTGGGTCTGATTTTAGGGCCTAGTGATCTGGGTTTGGATTGCAGTAAAGCTTGTGAGACTAGGAGACAGGAAAATTCCTCACGGTGTAGGTGGAGAACTCCAGTGGCATCCATGCTTGTTTGGCCTAGTGATCGGGTGGAGATCATGGTAAAGCCTGTTATGATGTGTTCATTGTGTTGGCCTAGTGATCTAGAATGGATCACTGTAAAACCTGGTTTCTATTGATGAGGGTGAGGTGGTTTAGCCTCAGTATGCCCTGGTGAGTTCTTTTGGTTTGAGTCCTACATTCATGCCTGGAATATGGCATGAGGGTGAATGACCGAAGAGAAATTTGGCTCAGCCATTCTATGGTCAGGCGAAACGTAGAAGTCCCATCCCGGGTTTGGTTTTAGAATCATTAATGAAAGGATATTTTTCCTTGTATTTCTATGAGCGTTTTGATGGATTATATGTGGTCTATATGGCTATACTTTCATGACTATTTCTTTTGTTATTATGCTGCTTATATGTGTGTTTTATGCAAACAACTATGTATGGATACCAACATGTTTTTACTTGTAATGAACGGATAATGTATCTATGGTCTAATAGATGGTAATGCAACAAATGACATGAGGGAACAATGGTTCTTAGCGATTTCAAGATAAGTACAATATCCATATGTTTAATTCTATTGGTTACAATTGTAGATTACATGCTTGCGATATGTTGACGAAATTATTGTCATGACTAGTAGGGGTCTGATTAAGGTTTTATTTAACTTGTTTCTTTTGCATCATTGTTTTCCTATTATTTTACTTCTCCTAAGTTATCATTCGATTCTGGGCAGTGACTGTTGAGATTGCAACAAGATGATGGAGCTTAGTGAAAAGAGTCGCCTTCACTAAGTGGGCCCGCAGGCAAATTATGGCGCAAGTTCTATTTTTGATCACAGTATGGATGATCACAGTGTGGGTGACCATAGTGTGAGTGATCACAGTGTGAGTGATCGCAATGTGGGTGACCAAAGTGTGGGTGACCACAGTGTGGGTGATCAAAGTCTATTTTTAGACTGGCTGTCAAAAATAGAAAAGTCAAATATTATTGTCTCATAATAATATTTGGACTATAAACTTGATCTTATTCTCTTGGAGCACATCAGTTTGAGCTACAAATGTGGCCCATGCAGCTGTCAGAAGGAAGTACACTTTTCTTATGAGTCAGTTGAGTTGTTGCATGCATGACTTCAGTTAGAACTCAATCAGTTGAGTTTGGTGGAGTTGATTGTGGAGTTGATGGAGTTGTGTTCAGTTTGACTTGGTTAAACTAGTTGTAGTTAGTCTAACTGCAAATAGACTAATGATGAGTTGTTAAACTAATTATTAACTCATAATACAACTATAGAATACATCAGTTAACTCAGTTGCATGTCAGTGCATGTTCAGTTCAGCAGGGACAGGTGTTAGAGAATCAGATTGCTATTAGTTGTGACTATAGTTGTGCATAAGATCTTGCACAATCAAGGGATTGAGTATGCCAATGAGTTTGCTCATGTATTTGCCCAGTTTGTAGCTTCTGCTCACGTCTTACACATTGTGAGTGATTCTTTGGAGGTAAAATACGAGTTTGGTAGACCATTCTCATTCATTCTTGAGCAGGTATTGAGCAGTGGAGGCAGGCAAGCAGTGGAATAGATTTGGAGATCAGATCTTAGCTGTATTGTGTGTAACAGGTGGAGCTGGTACTGGATTGCTTGTGATAAGCATTGTACTTTGTAATGTTACATGGTCTCAATCATTAATATACAGATAGTGTGGGGTTTTTAGCGAGATGCTTTCCCCGGGTTACATACTGTGTTAATGTGTGAATGCTCTTGATGTTTTATTGTTATTGATGCTGCTATATTGATGATCAACGTAGAGGAGCTTATGTATTGTGTATGTATTCCGCAATAGTACATGATCAGGATAATCTGTGTTGAATATGTTTTAAATTATTCAAAATTTCTACATGGTATCAGAGGTAGATGATTTGTAGAAAAAGTTTCTACATGGTATCAGAGCAGCTTGATTTGTAGAAGAGATTTTTACAGGATATCAAGCGAGGATTGATCATCAGATCTACTATTCAGGAAGTGTTTACATTCTATTTCTTCAGGCAGAGTCTGTAATTGGGCCAGGTAGCCTCTGGATTCATCCTTCCTTTGGAAGGTGAGATATCCGGTGAATGCCCATACAGTCAATCTCTGTACGAGAAATATTGTGTTCTCACGAATCTTAGATCCGAGGCGGTTGAGTTGGAGTTGGTGGAATTCGAATTTGCAGTAGTGTTGTTGAAATGTCTTTCAACGGATTGCAAATGTTATTCCAAAGCAAGAGTGACCTGGCGCTCAAGGATAAACTCAGAAACAATAAAGGTGAGAATGGATCTTCATCAAAGGTATCTGATGAAGAGAATTGCGCTTTGGCTGCCAAAGCAAAGAAAGGGAACAACAAGAAAGCTTTTCAGTCTGGTGCAAAAGGCAAGAAGCATGATATGTCCAAGGTGAAGTGTTTTCACTGTCACCAGCACGGACACTATGCCACTAATTGTCCGCAAAAGAAGAAGAACAAGCAGGCTGCTGGATCTTCAGCAGGAGAGGCTCTAGCCTCACAGTTTGAGCTTGATTTTTCATTGATCGCATGCTTGGTTTCAAGTGTGATGGGATCAGTGTGGTTCTTGGACAGTGGTGTGTCTTTTCACATGACGGGAGATAGAGATTTGTTCTCTGATCTGGAGGACAAAGATCTTGGAGTGCACATCGAGATGGGCGATGATGGTAGATACAGTGCGACCGGTATCGGTACCATTTCCTTTGAGAGGGAGTCTGGTAAACCCTTCGTATTGAAGGAAGTCATGCATGTTCCAGGATTGACGAAGAATCTCATCTCAGTGGCGATGTTAGAAGACAAGGGGTATGATGTTGTTTTCAGCGAGGGAAAGGCTTTCCTGTGCAGCAAGACAACTGGTGAGACCTAGAAGATAAGGGTTCGAGTGAGGAACCTTTATCAGTTGCATGTAGATGGATACGCAGCAATGGTGGGCAAGGCAGAAGGATTGGTGAGCCGGGATGATGGCGAGTTGTGGCACAGGAGATTGGGTCACCTTCACCATGGAGCCTTGAAGATACTGTAGCAGATCACTACAGGGCTTCCTAAAGGCACACTTGCGCAGTCAGATCAGTGCAAGGGGTGTACTTTGGGGAAGTTTGTGAAAGCCACCTTTCACGAGAAGGATAGTCGTGCCACGACGATCCTTGAGAGAATTCACACAGACGTGTGTGGACCTTTCTCAGTTGCTTCGACAGCAAAACACAGGTATTATGTGATTTTTGTTGATGATTTCTCTCGTAAGTGCTGGATCTTCTTCATGCAGAAGAAGAGCGAGACATATTCAAAGTTCTGTGAATTCAAAGCACTGGTTGAGAAGGAGTCGGGGAAGAAGGTGAAGGCTCTTAGGAGCGATAATGGTGGTGAATACATCTCGGACGAGTTCAAGGATTTCTGCAAGGCAGAAGGGATTCGTAGAGAGCTCATAGCTCCCCATAACCCACAGCAGAACGGGGTAGCTGAGCGGAAGAACAGAACGATTGTGGGTGCTGCACGGGCAATGTTGCATGATCAGGGCCTACCCCTTCACTTGTGGGCGGAAGCATGCAATACAACAGTTTATGTGCAGAACCGTTGTCCTCATAGGATACTTGGCATGAGTACACCTGAGGAGACTTATTCTGGTAAGAAGCCTGATCTTTCTCATTTGAGGATTTTTGGTGCTAACGTTTACATGCATGTGACAAAGGATGCCAGGAAGAAGTTGGAGCCGACTGCAGTGGTTGGGATATTTGAGGGGTACACTGATACGCCCCACAACTATCGTGTGTATTTTCCAGACAGTGGTAAAACTGTTGTGCGACGGGATATAAAATTTCAGGAGGAGAAAACCATGAAGTGTTCGCTTAAGAGGGAGCTACACTTGCATGCAGATGAGGAGCTATTAGTTCCTAAGGATGAGCTTCAGGACGTGGATCAGCCACAGGACGAGGTTCATGGAGTGGAAGAGACCACTCATGCAGCGCCAACCATCAGAGGGCGAAAGCACTTGACAGAAGCTGAGCGACTGGCTCAAGATGCAGAGAAAGTTGTAGGACCACCTACAGCCCAACGCAGGCAGAGACAGTCACCTAATCGGTACACTGGATACATGGCTCTGATGAGCAAGTGTGTTGTGACTGAGCCATCCTCTTTCGAGGAAGCTGTGGAGGATCCCGCATGGGTAGACGCCATGGTGGAAGAGTATGATTCTATTGTCAGAAACAGTGCATGGGAGATTGTTCCTAGACCGGAAGGGAAATCAGTGGTGGGTTCGAGATGGATCTACAAGGTCAAGCAGGCAGCTGACGGGAGTGTGGAGAAGTACAAGTCAAGATTTGTTGCCCAAGGCTTTTCACAGATAGAGGGGATCGATTATGAGGAGACCTTTGCACCTGTCGCAAGGTATTCTTCCATACGGACGATTCTTGCTCTCTCAGCGCAGATGGGATGGCACATTCATCAGATGGATGTGAAGACTGCGTTCCTCAATGGAGTCATTGAGGAGGAGGTGTACATTGAGCATCCCGAAGGCTTTGAGGTCTTCAGCAGCGAGTCGCATGTGTGCAGGCTCAAGAGAGCGCTGTATGGGTTGAAGCAAGCACCATGTGCTTGGTACACACGGATAGACAGCTATTTCACAGGACTTGGATTCTCCAAGAGCGAGGCGGATCCTAACCTATACTAGATTGTGGTGGAGGGTAAGTTGCTTATCATTGTACTGTATGTTGATGATTTGATTCTAACGGGTGATGAGCTGTTGATACTGTCATGCAAGAAGGATCTTGCTATAGAGTTTGAGATGAAGGACTTGGGCCTCCTTCACTATTTCCTAGGATTGGAAATATGGCAGCGCAGTGGTGGACTGTTTGTTTCTCAGGGCAAGTATGCTCGGGAGATACTGGAGAAGTTCAACATGCATGGCTGCAAGCCTGTTGATACTCCTCTTCCTGGAGGTTGGAGGAAGGAGGATGCCACTTCGGGAGAAGAAGTGGATGCCACTGTTTATCGACAGTTGGTGGGGTCGCTGATGTATTTGGTCAATACACGACCTGATATATGCTATGCAGTTAACCAGCTTTCACAAGCTATGGTTAAGCCTACCAAGCTTTTCTGGAAGGCGGGCAAGCATGTATTGCGCTACTTGAGAGGCACATCAGGATATGGTTTGTGGTACAGACATGAGGATGAGGTGAAGCTATGTGGCTTCACGGATGCAGATTGGGCAGGGAGCCCAACGGACAAAAAGAGCACATCAGGAGAAGTCTTCAGTATTGGATCGACAACAGTTTCTTGGTACAGCAGGAAGCAAAGATCTGTGGCACTCAGTTCAGCAGAGGCCGAGTATATGGCAGCAAGTTTGGCTGCATGCGAGGCTATATGGATGAGGAAGATCCTGGTTGGTTTGTTCGGTTCTCATTTGGATCCTACTGTGATTTACTGTGATAACCAGAGTTGCATTAAACTCTCGGCTAATCCTGTATTTCATGATAGATCTAAGCATATTGACATCAGGTACCATCATATCAGAGATTGTGTGCAGCGGAGGATCATGTTGCTTTCATACATTCCAACGGAGGATCAGGATGCTGATATTCTGACGAAGGCTCTCACCAGGAGCAAATTCGAGTACCACCGAGGCAGGATAGGGGTTGCTGATAATCCATATCTTGTTGAGAGGGAGTGTTGAGATTGCAACAAGATGATGGAGCTTAGTGAAAAGAGTCGCCTTCACTAAGTGGGCCCGCAGGCAAATTATGGCGCAAGTTCTATTTTTGATCACAGTATGGATGATCACAGTGTGGGTGACCACAGTGTGAGTGATCACAGTGTGAGTGATCACAATGTGGGTGACCAAAGTGTGGGTGACCACAGTGTGGGTGATCAAAGTCTATTTTTAGACTGGCTGTCAAAAATAGAAAAGTCAAATATTATTGTCTCATAATAATATTTGGACTATAAACTTGATCTTATTCTCTTGGAGCACTTCAGTTTGAGCTACAGATGTGGCCCATGCAGCTGTCAGAAGGAAGTACGCTTTTCTTATGAGTCAGTGGAGTTGTTGCATGCATGACTTCAGTTAGAACTCAATCAGTTGAGTTTGGTGGAGTTGATTGTGGAGTTGATGGAGTTGCGTTCAGTTTGACTTGGTTAAACTAGTTGTAGTTAGTCTAACTGCAAATAGACTAATGATGAGTTGTTAAACTAATTATTAACTCATAATACAACTATAGAATACATCAGTTAACTTAGTTGCATGTCAGTGCATGTTCAGTTCAGCAGGGACAGGTGTTAGAGAATCAGATTGCTATCAGTTGTGACTATAGTTGTGCATAAGATCTTGCACAATCAAGGGATTGAGTATGCCAATGAGTTTGCTCATGTATTTGCCCAGTTTGTAGCTTCTGCTCACGTCTTACACATTGTGAATGATTCTTTGGAGGTAAAATACGAGTTTGGTAGACCATTCTCATTCATTCTTGAGCAGGTATTGAGCAGTGGAGGCAGGCAAGCAGTGGAATAGATTTGGAGATCAGATCTTAGCTGTATTGTGTGTAACAGGTGGAGCTGGTACTGGATTGCTTGTGATAAGCATTGTACTTTGTAATGTTACATGGTCTCAATCATTAATATACAGATAGTGTGGGGTTTTTAGCGAGATGCTTTCCCCGGGTTACATACTGTGTTAATGTGTGAATGCTCTTGATGTTTTATTGTTATTGATGCTGCTATATTGATGATCAACGTAGAGGAGCTTATGTATTGTGTATGTATTCCGCAATAGTACATGATCAGAATAATCTGTGTTGAATATGTGTTAAATTATTCAAAATTTCTACATGGTATCAGAGGTAGATGGTTTGTAGCAAAATTTTCTACAGTGACTTGGGCTCTGGGCCTGAAAAATTGGCTCAAATCCCGGGGACGCTGACACAGAACTGGAAAAATGAGTCTCTGGACGCTGGCATGCAAGCTTGTGAGACAACATTGGGTTTTTGGATGCTATCAAGACTATAGCATGAGAGCGAATGAGTCTTAAGTTGGTCAAAACTTCAGTAGGACCCAAAGGAAAGTTGTTTGAAGTGTTGGATTGGTTCCTAAGGGTCCTGAAGCTGATGTTGAATGCATGTGTGTTATGTTTCCATCAATTCCACTTCTTTAAGATCACATAGGAGGTCGAATCCAATCACAGTAGTCTCTCATCGCATGTTTACCCCAGTTGGCATGGTTACTTAGGTAGATGTGGGAGGAGGGTGTTACAGTGTCTCTATTGGGTGGTGATCCTATCAATTCCCAAAACACATCTTCATATTCTTTCAATATTGGACAACTCTCAATATTTGGATACTTTTCCTTGGTTAACGTTTCCAAGTGTCTTGAATATATCTAGAAACATTTTCTAAAACTTATTTTCAGCTACAATGTTGAAATATCTTTAACAGATATAGGTGTTGAAACACTCTGAACTATCATGTGATTCCCTTTGTCACCAAGGCATGTGAAATCCTTGCTGTAACAATCTAGGACAACCTCATGCTTGTCCAACCAATCCATACCAATCAAGCAATCATATGACCTAAGTTGTATGATGTTCAAATCTACCATAATGTTGACTCCATTCATTTTCATTAGTTAATCTTTAACAAGCTCATTGGTTCTTCTCTTATTTCTCTTAGTAGTTGGACCAATGAATACTTTTCATATTAACATATTTTAACCTAAATATTTCCACCATATTAGGGTATATATATCTATGACTAGCTCTAGAAGCAATCAAAATAGCTATGGGTTGATAATCAATCTTATCTTCCACTTCAATCATGTGATATTGATAGCCTACTTATCTGTTTTCCAAGGCTACATAAATCCTTGGCATGCTTGCACCCATATCCTCCACTATGTTGACTTCCTAAATGTTGTGTACAATCCTAATATTTATACATGTGGTCACTCTCACATCCCCAACATTCTATGGACTATTGTCTTTTCCTCTTTCCCAAGGAATCGATTATCTTAGGCATATTTTCACTTGTTTCCCTTGTTTATATGATCAAGAGATATTCCTAAAAAAAATGTTTTGAATCCTTTCTTCCTCTAATCCATCTTTCCTTTCTTCTTATCATCCTAAGCTTTCTGAAAAGTTGGCCTACCTTTATTTTTCTTGTATAAATATTATTCATTCCTTGGTTTCTTTGAGAGTAATTGGCTTATCAAATTTTATTTTATCATTGTATAATGGGAGAATATTACTCAAAAAACTATGAATTTTTACCTTTTAATCTTTGATGAAATCCACATACCCCAAAAGTTGTAGGAATTTTCTTTTCATACTCTTCTACAACCATGTTTCCTAGCTTGAGATTGAAGAATTATTACATATTCTCATCATAGTAATACTATGGCAAACACTTCTTTTGAAAGTACTTCTTGAAACAATTCTAAGAAATTATCTTCTCATCAATGTGTTTGATCTGCTTCAGTTGGTCCCATCACATGGATGATTTTCCTTGTAGATGGTAAATAAACAATCCTTACTTTAAGATTTGATGAGTAAATATGAAGTTGGAAATACTTTCTGATGCCCAACAACCATGCTTCGACATTTTCTCCCTTTCGATGTTGTCCATCAAGTGTGAATGGACTAATCTTTCTAAGCTCTGATTGAAAACAATCCAACTCAATCCTCCTTCTTTGGTGTATTATAGGAGACAAACTTGGGCTTCTTTCTAATCTCGAGAATGAATGAACTCTTCTAGCTTAATGCCTAGGTGAATTATTATTTCTACTAATACTCCTTGAGTTCCTGGACCCTCATAGTCATCTATTCTCTCATTATATATTTGATTTATTGTGTTTCTTGCAATAACTACATGTTCAATACTAGATTCCTTGCAAATTTTCCTTTTGTAAAAAATTCAGAATTTGTAGAAACTTAGTGTTAATTTGATTCTACTCCTTCTAAGCTCTTATCAACCTTTCATTGTTCTCTCTATATTTGTGCACTCCCTTTTATAAGCCCTTCATTGTCTCATCCAACACTATAGGATCCACTCTTCTCCCATGTTCATTGGACTCTATTTTTACATTACCTAGGCTAATATTCAACCTTTTTATTTTATCTCCAAGGCTATGAGAACTTGTCACATCCTCCATTTCTCTAGTTTTTATGAAATAAAACCTTTCTTCTTGTATGTTTACTTATGCAAAAATGTGCATGCAACAATCACTGATAGAGTTATGCATATTACAAAATATTTCATCAATTAATATATTGGTGTTCATTCATCTCAATTCATGATAAATGTGGACACACTAAACCAACTTTTGATTCTTTAAATATAATATTCTATTACTTGGTTTTCCAATAACTATGCCCATGCTCCCTTTTCATTTATGAGCTAAAGGTTATAGCTCTCTAAATATACCGCTTCTACCACTTTTGCTACTTAAGGCTATCAATGGCCTTCTTTTGTTTTCTAGGAAATTATGATGCTCAAATCGAAATTATGTGGTGATAACTATTTTTTGCTCTTCTCAAGCATTCCATTGATTTCTAATTTTCCCAAAACTAAGCTTTGATATGAAAGTTATGGCTTGTTGAAGTTTGACCCATCTTTACAAGTTTTCTTTATAGCTAACTAGACATGTTTCTACTAATACCTTGAGATCTAGATGTTAGTATTCCATGTTTGACTCTATGGATGGAATATAATAGCCAATAGATTTCCATTCACTCCTTCTATTTCCCAATCCAAGTTCTGAGTAAGGAGTCGTGCTTCTTAGTGGTTAAACGACACCCTTTTTATCTTCCTACACAGTTTTAAGTATAAGTTCTTTCGCATATTGACTTTGATTTGTGTTCAAAATATCTCATAATAAATTTCTTACTAAGCCTCTTTCATTTTGGAAATAGGGACTTTGTGTAGCTCAATACACATAGTTCCGTAGAGTTCTGTTGTATGGAAAACTCAACACCCCCCATTATTTAAATAATGAGGACCCTTTCCATTAATTTTTGGCTAAAGAATCTTTCATGATTTTCATTTTTGTTAATTGTCTTACAGTTTTATCATTTTTTTCATTTTCATCGGATTTTTGTTTTGATTGTTTCATTGAAACCAAATTTTCACAAGCTTTCCATCGATACTTGTTTAGACTCATTTGGTCAACCGATTTGTAAATAACACTTCTTTGAAGTTTGGTCATTTTCTTGCATGGACTAAAAGATGTTAATAAATGTATGATATTTCAATTTTTGCAAATTAAAATAGTCATTCATCGTAAATATTAACCTTCAGTGAATTTTTACTATTTTTTTTCATTTTTTCACTAACGGTCCTACAAAATGACCCAGCTAAGTTGTACAATAAATGAAAACACGGTTCAAGATCTTGGTAATTTACTCCAATTTGTTATTTTAAAATAAATTGCCAACCCAAAACCCAAAATTACAAAATGGTCGTAGTCCAATTTGAAGGATGGTTAATTAACGTGGGCCCCAATTCACCTCCCTTCCCTTCCAAAATCCGAAATATAAAATCACCAAAATAATATTTGCGATGACATTTTGCAATTGTGATATATCACATATCACAAAAAACAAAAGTATTAAGCCGCTCATTTAAAAAAACTTGCGATTGCGATTTCGAAATTATGCGACAAGGTTAAAAAGTTTTATCGTAAGTTTTGTTTGAGCTCCTTATGCCTCCCATACCTCCACCTCACTCACCCTCACATCAATTCTCTTCCACTCCACTCATCTCCTTATCAATCTACCTCTCTCTCCATTCATCCTCCATACCTTATCACTTCACTCCATCCCGTATGACTCCATTAACCCATTAGCCCCAAACCATATACGTAGATTGATTCCAATGGTTTATTTTTTTAATTAAATTTTATTATATATTATATAATATTATAATATAATTTTAATTTTAATATAATTTAGTTATAATGTTAATATAATTCTAATTAATTTTTAAATCATATCTATATATATATATATATATAAATTATTTTTTGTTAATAATTAATTTAGTTTGTAATTACAATTAATTAGCATTAATTAAATAATAACTGTAATTTAATTTAGGATTAGAATTTAATTAAAATTCTGATTTTTGGCCTAGGCAACAGAAAATCCAGAATTCTAGCAATTTTAATACTCCAACTTTGGAAGCTCATAAATGGAGTTTTACTTGGTCAAATGAGGTCCAAGACCGCCCATTGGAAAGATAAAATCATGGATAACATTTCTAAAGTGGTTTCATTACCATATTTGATCATTTATTGGGTCTAAAATCCAGTAGAAAAATCAAGCTCCGAATTTTTAATGAAACTAATTTATGAGTTTAATTTTCTGCATTATCATTTGCCCACAACTTCTTTTGGGTGCATATCCATTCGTTAATGATCTCCTTGACCAATTAAATCCTCACAGATATCAATAGAAAGCTCTGTTTTTTTTAAATTGATTGTTTAATTAATTTTTGATTGAATTTATTTTAATTCCAGATTTGACATTTTGATTTTATTTTTGCATTTTAATTTAGTTTTGATTTATTTTTTAGAGGAAAATAGTTGAAGAGATGAGGAGAAGAAGATCTCAATCAATGAGAATGCTCCAACAACAGAAGAATGGAATTTTTGGCCAATGAAAATTAATGGAGGAGATTTCTTCTTTAACAAACTTTCTTGTTGAGAATTCTTTTGTAAATATTATAAATAACAGATTGTAGAATGTATTAGGGGCTTCTCTTCTCTGCAATTCTGGAATTCTAAAAGCACTACTGCAATAGGGATTTAGAGTTGTAGGTGTGAGGAGAGAAAATTTCAGATCTGAGTATTATTAAGGATTTTTCTTTTGCATTCTCAATTATGTATAGAGAACAGAGCTTGCACTACTGCAACTCTTGTTGTAACAACAGAAGTTCAAAGATTGTAGAGGACTGTTGGAGACCAGAGTCAGAGAAATGGATTCAATAATTTGGTATTTCTAATACTATTGTTTTAAATACCAGTTTCATTTTATGATGGCAGGAATGTGTTATTTTATTCATATTTGTGCTCTATTGTCAGTATGAGTAATTTGTCTTAGTAATATGTTATTAGTTATCTCTGCTCTTATTGGTTGAATTCTGATTTTTGAGTAACAATTTATTCATAAATTTGTCTTTTAATATTGATTTAACAAATAATGATATGTTGTGAACTATTTCTTCATATTATTGTTAATTATTCGAATTATTGATTTAACGATCAATATCATTTTTTCAACTATTTCCTAAATGTCGTAGGTTTATTATTTCAGTTAAGAGGTCTCTATATAGAATGTTGGGTTGTGTTATATTCTTTCCACGACTAGAAGTCCTAGTTAACTGGGGGGTTAGAGGGGAGGGCGGAGCCCCCCCCTTCGTTGCACCGATTGTGCAATGGAGGGGTCATAGGGGGTTTGAGGGGGGCGGTTAGCCCCCCTCTACGGGGTCTAGGGAAGCACCCAGGGGAAATTTTTTTTTGGACCCTATATTAGGTGGGCGGACCTACCTATGGTTTTGTGCATGGTTTTCACACATGGTTTTGGGTGCGATGGTTTTTGGTCCATGGTATTGGATGCTTCGACATGTATATATATGTATTGTAACATTGAAAGGAACATAATGAAAAGTCAAGCTGGTAGTCCCGATTTTGGGATCCAGAGAAAAATATCTATGTATATGTGTTTTATGTGTTATGTTCTCACATTTTTTATTTTCTGTGTTTTAGAATTCATATGCAGGTAATTTTTGTACGGGGTTAAAACCTACATTTGGTATCAGAGCTGTTTTGGCTTCAAGGGGACGCCTTTGTTGCTGAGGGGTTTTGCTTGGGCCTATGGTAGACCCTGTTTAGTGGGAGATCTATGGGATCGATTCTGGTGGTGAAAGAAGACGGTGAATAGTGGAAAGATAGAGATCGAGAAATTTAATGGTCAGAGTTTTGAGTTGTGGAAACTCAAGATGGAGGATTTGTTGGTGGATAAAGATCAGTGGATGGCGGTAGATCCGGGTACTAAACCAACGGGAGTGTTCGATGAAGAATGGAAGAAGTTGGATTGGAAAGCAAAGAGCAATACGATTGTGTGTCTCAAATTCAATATTGTTGAATGTATTAGGGGAAGCTACGACCAAGTCTTTGTGGGAAAAGTTAGGGACTTTGTACCAATCTAAGTCTATGGTGAATAAACTATTCATATAGAAAAAGATGTATAACCTGAGGATGAAAGATGGAGACTCGGTGACAGAGCATCTGAACACATTTAATACTATGGTAAGTCAGTTATTATCTATTGATATTAAAATTTCAGATGAAGATAAGTGCATCAGTTTGTTGTGTTCTCTACCAGATTCATGGGATAGTCTTGTTATTGCAATAGGTAGCATTGAAACTTCCTTGCAGTTTGATGAAATAGTCCCATCCTTGCTGACGGAGGAGATGAGACGGAAAAATATGGAGAGCCAGAATGGTGAAGCCTTGTCTGTATAAGGACGGTCCCAGAATAGAAACAAAAATAAGTCATCGAGTGGGAGATTTAAATCTAGAGGGAGATTTAATCTATAGGAAAACCTGTAAAGGTGTGATGGAAATGTGGAAAGGCAGGGTACTACAAAAGGGACTGTAAATCTAAAGCTCCTGATAAAAGAAAGGGATCTGATGATGCTCCTTCTGTAAAGGCGAAAACCACCTTAGATGAAGTTGGCAATGTGTACTTGGCTTCTTCAAGTACACATGTAGATCACGAGACATGGTTGATTGACTCAGGTGCATCCTTTCACTTCACTCCCCATATAGAGTGGTTTTGTGAGTATGAGAAATATGATGGTGGTGATGTCTTCTTGGGGGATGACAGGAAGGCTAAAATCGTTGGTCGCGGAAAAGTTAAGTTGAATTTGTAGGGTGGAAGGATTAGAACACTTCTAGGTGTTCTGCATATTCCTGCATTGATCAGAAATTTGATTTCTATAAGCAAGTTGGATGATGTAGGTGTAAAAACAGTGTTCGAGAAGGATACCTGCAAGATGGTTCAGGGAGCACTGGTATTGATGTGGGGAGTTCAGGTTGGAACTCTGCACAAGCTACAAGGTAGCACTGTTGTTGATGGGTGCAACAGTTCTGTGGTTCCTGAAAGTGGAGCACAAAATCTAGTGGCGTCTGGAGAAAAGACCATGCTATGGCATCAAAGGCTTGGACATATTGGAGAGAAGGGCCTTCGAATACTACATGGTAAAGGTATGACTAATAGCTCTCTAGATTTTGATTTATGTGAAAATTGTGTATATGGGGAGCAGAGTCGGGTGAGTTTCCCCTCTAGTGGTAAGAGGGAGAAACATATATTAGAGCTTGTGCACAGTGATGTGTTTGGACCTGTGAAGGTTCCATCATTGGGTAAGTCTATGTACTATGTATCATTTATAGATGAATTCTCAAGGAATACATGGATATATTTCATTAAGAAGAAATCTGAAGTCTTTGACAAGTTTAAAGAATTTAAGGCTCTGGTGGAAACCAGATAGAGAAGAAGGTAAAGGTGTTGATGACAGATAATGGTGGAGAGTTTTGCAAGAATAAATTTGAAGAATTCTGTAAGAAGTGTGGTATAGCACGACAAAAGACTACTCCATACACACCTGAGAAAAATCGAGTTGCAGAAAGAATGAACAAGACATTGATGGAAATGGCAAGAAGCATGCTCAGTGGTGTCGGGTTAGGACAAAATTCTAGGTAGAGGCGGTGGAGACAACATGCTACCTGGTCAATAGATCACGTTCATCAGCGTTGGAGGATAAGACTCCATAAGAGGTATGGACTGGTAAGAAAACCTCTTTCACATCTAAGGGTATTTGGATGTGATGCATATGTACATGTTCCAAAGGAGAAAATAACAAAATTGGATACTAAATCTGAAAAGTGCATCTTTATTGGGTATAAGGATGGTTTAAAGGGTTATAAACTTTGGAACCCAGTAACAAGGAAGGTTGTGTACAACTGAGATGTGGTGTTTAGAGAGGTGAAAGATGTTATTAAACATGAAGTCCAACCAAAGGAACCTGAGAAGATAGAGTTTGATCTTAAGGAGGAAGAATCGGAATCTATAATAGAAGAGGAATCAGAAGATGAAGAGCCACAAATTCTCGTTGTGAGTGTTAGAGTCGGTCTGGTCAGTCCTCCATCAGAGATCAAAACTCTTTATGCATTTCATTTTTTAGGAGTCCCGCTCCATTCACTCAGCTGCATTCCGCTAGGAGCATGCCATAATCTGACGGAAAAGGTCATGCTAGCCATTTCCCCTCATGTCTGGCTCCTGCTGGCTTGGGTCTTTTGTCAATGATCACTAAAGTCCATGACAGTCAAGGTCTGGTCCTTTAATGGACAAAAGTAATTTTCGATCACTAGGTCTAGGGATTAATCAATTTGGTCTTTAAATATGTCCAGTAAAGCCATGCAGGCTAGAGTGAGGCCCTTACAAAGTAATGATTCAGAGAGTTTCATCGTCATATTGATAAACTTCGACTGTTCTTCAAAACTTGGTTTTGAAGAAAATTCAAACAATGTCATTGGTGATAAAATTTTCAAAAAAGTCGTCCGTTGATTTCTTCAGATGCAGGCATGGTTTCCCTGGCCAAATGTCCTGTCGTGCAATCCCTGCAAAGAGTGCCAAAAATTTCATCATTTGAGCTAAAATTTCAAAGGGAAAGTGAAAATAAGTGTTGCTTTAAGTCAGTGAAAAAGTGTCAAAACATAACATTAGAAAAATGGGTTTTTGAAGAAGCAAAAATTTAACCCATGACTTCCAAGTCTTTATATACAAGTTTCCACCAAAATCAAAGCCATTGTGCAAATCAAGTGCATAGGGAGATATTGCAAAGTGTTTGAGAGGCAAAGTGCGTGTTGGAGAGCGTTGGAGGCAGTTTCCAGGAGCGCAACGCATATACACAGGGGGCGCGGCGCACACAGAGCCATCCCTCAGTGTATTTTTTCAATGGGCGCGACGCATATAAAGAGCGCGGCACACTGGGTTAGTCGCGCGGCGCACACCCACAAAGGCCCAAAATCGTGCCAAATTGCCTCAAGTTTCATTTGAAACCCCTCAAATCGACAGGTAGGCTCTAAATCTCGATGGCTCATGTATTTTTGTGAAGGTTATGGTGGTTCATGGCTAGTTATAGTGGCAACTAAAATTCATAAAACCAACCACTAGAAAACACCAAAGCCATTGTTGCTAGGGTTGCAAAATTGTGGTGTTGATGCCAAGGCTCCTCTTCCACCTCTCATCTTTTCCCTCCTCTCCATTTTTCCCTTCCCCCCTATCTCATTTTTCCCTATTACCCCTACCCTAAAATATTACCAAACTCCATTCCCTATCCCCTCCTCTTATTTGTCAACATAACACCCCAAAACCCTACCTTATTAAAACCCCAAAACCCTACCTTATCAAATCCCCAAACCCCCCTACATATCCCTAAACAAATCTTTCCCCAATAGTCCCTAATCCCTCACTATTTTTCCCTCCCCTTACTGTCCCTCATGTCATTATTTTCTCTTGCTGACAAAGGTCAAGCACATCATCAAAGGCATTACAAGACAGTGTGACATATCAACACCTATTTGTCTAAGACAGTTTGTCCACCAGCAGACATGACATCTAATCCGTCATATGATCATGAAGAAGAGACACACAGTGATTTTCCAACAGAGGTACATGCAACCAGGAGGCCTCATAGAGGTGGCAAAACATCCGTGAAGACCAGCAGGCTGCCCAACGAAACCTAAATGAGAGGACACCCATTCAGCAGGAGATAGAGGCTGATCGAGAGATTTGGCTCAAGAGGATCAACATCCACTTAGAGAAGCTGTTGGCGAAAGTGACAAGGACAAAGCATTATTGAGGCATATGGTTTATCATTACAGGGCACGCAATATGAGTTCCAAGGCTCGGATAAGGAATTTGAAGGCGAAATTGAGGAAGGCAATCAAGAAGCAAAAGAGGCAAAGGGAACTCGATCGACTTCAGATATTGGCCGAAGCCTCTTTGGCCCAGCATAACACTTGATAAGGAAGCTCCAGCCCAAATTTCAAGAAATTTGGGGCAATTTTGGTCACATGGCAAACTTTTGGTCACAACACAGGTTTTTTCTCCCCAGTGGCGCGACACTTAGGATTGGGAGCTCCAAGTCACAAATGGCTTGCATTTTTGGATTTAGCATGAAAAATAATGCCTGCTAGTGCATGGACAAGAAATTTGGGCATGATTTGAGTCCCTAGGAGGTCAAAAACACTAAAAAAATGACCTCTCTGCCCCTATTTTGACACACAGGAAACAATCTTGGGAGAATGAAGTTTTGGAGGGGCAAATGAGCACCAAATTCAGAAATTCCACTTGGGTTGGAAAGTAGATAGGCCAGGCTTTCCAAAAAGCACACTTGGGCACAATTTGGACTCCTAAAGGTACCTCAAAATCGCCTCCAAAGTGGTGCGGCGCGTATAGATTTGGGCGCGGCGCATATAGAGAAAAAGGCCAAAATCGCGCCCGCTTCGCAAAATTTCGATTCACGACTTTCTCCAAGTGGGCCCGCTCATTTACACTATATTTTTCTCGGAAATTAAGGCAATGTTTAAAAATAATTTTCACTAAAGGTGGACTCCTATCCAAGTGGCAAAGGAAGGCGAGCAGTCACCCAAGCCATTTGTCATTTTTGTAATGCTGCACCTGTAACTAATGGTTGGCTTTCCACTTCCACTTTGTAATGATTCGAAAAACTCCCCAACTCTTGGTCGTTCTATTTTCTCATGGCATAGTCTATTTATTGTATGCAAACCATTTGCAAAGGGTTGGTTGGCTTGTAATTTCTGGGAGACTGTGGGAGAGAAACTCAGTTCTTCATTGTATATTTTGACAGAGGATTAATGAAAGGCAACAGCTCTGTTTCATGAGATTCATGTGGCTGTGAGTGTAGCAAATGTGTCTCTTATGTTTCATATGTATTTCGTAATGTTTCACAGTTCATTTCATATTCATTTCGAGTGAAATTTTCTAAGTTAGATAAGGTAGAATTCATTTTTATTGCTCTGCCTGTGGGAAAATTTCATGTTTAGTGTTCTTCTGTTGAAAAGGATTCATGTACTTATGCCCTTTTCACCCTCCTAAGAAATTCCTCCATTTCGCGTTATTTCAAACTAAATTTCTTGACTTTCCGCCTGTCTTGCCTCACGAAGTAATCTGTGTCTTTGTATTAAATTCTCTGCTCATTGCTGTCCGTTGGTCCCATACCATCCCAGAAACTCAGTCATTCATAAAAAAATGCTTCTTGTATCCATATTTACTTACTAGCCTAAGATCAATATTTCACTTTTAGTCATCTCAGACCATTTCGTTTACTTATTCGCTGAGCGTGACTCGGAGAGAGCCCTCTCCTATTCTGGTAGGGCTAGCTACCAGACTGAGCATGGTTTGTGGTTACCCTGAATTTTGCCTTCCTTCAACCTAAGGCAGATTTAGGTGCTAACATAGTGGTGACTCCACTGGGGAAGAAAATGGTTTGCTTGAAGATTGTTTTGCCCCAGTACATATCTCAAGTTCAAAGCTGATTGTTGATGGTGAACAACGATCAGACATAAGAAGATGGCTGAAATCATTCACCTGGTGACTCCTTTCACTGAAGAATCCAGCAACTGGTGCTTCATGGTGACTCCACTGTAGAGGGATCAGTAGCTTTGAGATTTTTTTTTAAAATGGAGCGGATTGCAAGAAGATACGCTCCCATGAGCTGAGATCACATTCCAGGCTTTCCAAATAAGATTCCGAAAGTAGATTGGTCAAGGAATTTGCCTACGTTTAAAGATGATGGTAAGAACGACACTGCTTTACATCTAGTTCGATTTCACATGCATATTCACAAGTTGAAGGTTGATTTTCTTGAAGATTGCTTAATGAAGATATTCCTGGCCACTCTAGAAGGTGAAGCCCAATCTTGGTATGAAAGTTTGCCGCCTACTTGTATTTACTGTTTAAAGGATTTTCATGCCATGTTCTTTGAGAAGTATGAAGACTCTTATCCAGCATTAAATTTAGTTTGTGACTGTTGCAAATACGCTGATGGTTTTATTGAAAGCCTTGAAAAATATTATGAAGATGATAATTTCATGGATGAAGAGATCATGGAAGCCCTGTGTGAAAACCCATTTCAGCAGCATGAAGATGATCATGAAAATTTGCAGCAGAATCAAGATTGTAGTACGATGGAAGATGAAGGAATTTTTCATCTTGACAGTCAACAGGGATTACATGAAATGGATCAGCAGTCTGAGGAAAATTTGAACACTCCTCCACTTGAAAATATTGAATAAAATCACTGTTCGTGCAAGAGAAAACGAAAAGCCATATCTCCTTTGTCTGAAGATGAAATAGATCAACTCTTGAACAGTCATGTTCCAGCTCAAGTTAACACAGATCTGCGGTATGCACCCAGTCAAGAAGGTGATGGTGGAAATTTTTCCTCTTCTGAAAAGGATGACAGTCCTGTGGGCAGCTTTATAGATTAGCAGGCTGAAGATTTCCATATGGCTGGAAATGATGAAAGAAGAAGTTTTGTTTCAGATCTGGTGGAAATAAAAGATGATATGCAAGAAAATGATGTTCCAATCTCAGATAATGGGGATGATAAATTAGATCAAGAGATAGATGGTGAGGAGGAAAAAGAGAGTTGCATGGTTGAGGCTGCCTCAAATGGAGAAAACAGAGGTACAGACCTAACTGACCTTATCTCACCAGAACTAGACCTTCATGAGGAGGTAGCTCATTCCCTCTATGAACAACGAGATGAGATCTTTGTTCAAGTAAGTGAAAAAGCTCTGGGTGAATTTATGGTAGATGATATAAATGATTGTGTTGGGTTTCAAGAATCATTTGAGGTTTCTTTTCTCATGATTGATGAATGTAAAGACAATCTGGCTGTCATATCATATGAAGATGACCTACAATATATTCAAACTTTAGCAGACCAGACCATTCAGGATTCCCTTTCAGACTCTTCCTCATATGTCTCATGTTTTGAAATGTTCTTTGAAGAGGAAATCTGCTCACCTATTTGTTCAGAATTTTTTGAAGACCAGGAGCATACTCTTATTTATGAAGAAAGACCAGAATCAAGAGAAAAAGATACCTTGTTTTTTCAGCAGGAGGAAAATCTTCATGTTTTTCATGATCCAATGGCAAATATGTTGCAGTTAGCAGTGAAGGTGATTATTGCAGTATTCAGTGATGAAGGAGATCATGGTCAACTGTGTTTTTGGAGGCCCAGTTACCAGTATCTGTTGTTGACCAGAAGATCTGATTCGGAGAATCAATCAAGGAGGCATCTACTTGATTGGTTACATTGGAAGACACATTACACATGATTGTACATATTGCATTAGTACGCAGGTGGCTGTCATCATGATTTGAAACCCTCGAATCTTAATGGACTGCTGCCATTGAATAAGTTTTGTCAGTGCTTGTTTTAGTTAAGTCAGTCATGAGTCATTTACTTTTGCATTGAGTCAGTTTTTTCAGTCATGTTGGTTTCATAATTAAGTCGGTTTAAGTCAAGTTTCAGTCAATAAATGAGTCGAAGTCTTGTGTTGTTTGTCGAAAAAATGACTCCATAGCCCAATGGACGAAGGCACTGTCAGCTCACCCAAAGATCTGCAGTTCTTGGCACCTCCAAGGAGCTACCATCCCCCATTGGAGCCAATGTTAGAGTCGGTCTGGTCAGTCCTCCGTCAGAGATCAAAACTCTTTATGCATTTCATTTTTTAGGAGTCCCGCTCCATTCACTCAGTTGCATTCCGCTAGGAGCATGCCATAATCTAACAGAAAAGGTCATGCTAGTCATTTCCCTCATGTCTGGCTCCTTCTGGCTTGGGTATTTTGTCAATGATCACTAAAGTCCATGACAGTCAAGGTCTGGTCCTTTAATGGACAAAAGTCATTTTCGATCATTAGGTCTAGGGATTAATCAATTTGGTCTTTAAATATGTCCAGTAAAGCCATGCAGGCCAGAGTGAGGCCCTTAAAAAGTAATGATTCAGAGAGTTTCATCGTCATATTGATAAACTTCGACTGTTCTTCAAAACTCGGTTTTGAAGAAAAGTCAAACAGTGTCATCGGTGATAAAATTTTCAAAAAAGTCGTTAGCTGATTTCTTTAGATGCAGGCATGGTTTCTGTGGCCAAATGTCCTATCGTGCAATCCCTGCAAAGAGTGCCGAAAATTTCATCATTTGAGCTAAAATTTCAAAGGGAAAGTGAAAATCAGTGTTGCTTTAAGTCAGTGAAAAAGTGTCAAAACATAACATTAGAAAAATGGGTTTCTGAAGAAGCAAAAATTTAACCCATGACTTCTAAGTCTTTATATACAAGTTTCCACCAAAATCAAAGCCATTGTGAAAATCAAGTGCATAGGGAGATATTGTAAAGTTTTTGAGAGGCAAAGTGCGTGTTGGAGAGCGTCGGAGGTAGTTTCTAGGAGCGCGGCGCATATACACAGGGGTGCGATGCACACAGAGGGTGCGACGCACACAGAGCCATCCCTCAGTGTATTTTTTCAATGGGCGTGGTGCATATAAAGAGCACGACGCACTGGGTTTGTCGCGCGGCGCACACCCACAAAGGCCCAAAATCGTGCCAAATTGCCTCAAGTTGCCTTTGAAACCCCTCAAATCGACAAGTAGGCTCTAAATCTCGATGGATCATGTATTTTTGTGAAGGTTATGGTGGTTCATGGCTAGTTATAGTGGCAACTGAAATTCATAAAACCAACCACTAGAAAACACCGAAGCCATTGTTGCTAGGGTTGCAAAATTGTGGTGTTGATGCCAAGGCTCCTCTTCCACCTCTCATCTTTTCCCTCCTCTCCATTTTTCCCTTCCCCCCTATCTCATTTTTCCCTACTACCCCTACCCTAAAATATTACCAAACTCCATTCCCTATCCCCTCCTCTTATTTGTCAACATAACACCCCAAAACCCTACCTTATTAAAACCCCAAAACCCTACCTTATCAAATCCCCAAACCCCCCTACATATCCCTAAACAAATCTTTCCCCAGTAGTCCCTAATCCCTCACTATTTTTCCCTCCCCTTACTGTCCCTCATGTCATTATTTTCTCTTGCTGACAAAGGTCAAGCACATCATCAAAGGCATTACAAGACAGTGTGACATATCAACACCTATTTGTCCAAGACAGTTTGTCCACCAACAGACATGACATCTGATCCGTCATATGATCATGAAGAAGAGACACGCAGTGATTTTCCAACAGAGGTACATGAAACCAGGAGGCCTCATAGAGGTGGCAAAACATCCGTGAAGACCAGCAGGCTACCCAACGAAACCTAAATGAGAGGACACCCATTCAGCAGGAGATAGAGGCTGATCAAGAGATTTGGCTCAAGAGGATCAACATCCACTTAGAGAAGCTGTTGGTGAAAGCGACAAGGACAAAGCATTATTGAGGCATATGGTTTATCATTACAGGGCACGCAATATGAGTTCCAAGGCTCGGATAAGGAATTTGAAGGCGAAATTGAGGAAGGCAATCAAGAAGCAAAAGAGGCAAAGGGAACTCGATCGACTTTAGATATTGGCTGAAGCCTCTTTGGCCCAGCATAACACTTGATAAGGAAGCTCCAGCCCAAATTTCAAGAAATTTGGGGCAATTTTGGTCACATGGAAAATTTTTGGTCACAACACAGGTTTTTTCTCCCCAGTGGCGCGACGCTTAGGATTGGGAGCTCCAAATCACAAATGGCTTGCATTTTTGGATTTAGCATGAAAAATCATGCTTGCTGGTGCATGGAAAAGAAATTTGGGCATGATTTGAGTCCCCAGGAGGTCAAAAACACTCAAAAAATGACCTCTCTACCCCTATTTTGACACACAGGAAGCAATCTTGGGAGAATGAAGTTTTGGAG
The DNA here is from genome assembly GCA_031772625.1 of Pinus tabuliformis. NCBI lineage: Eukaryota > Viridiplantae > Streptophyta > Pinopsida > Pinales > Pinaceae > Pinus > Pinus tabuliformis. The sequence continues at coordinate 566,706,406 of CM062805.1, read as the reverse complement.
GGGCAAATGAGCACCAAATTCAGAAATTCGACTTGGGTTGGAAAGTAGACAGGCCAGGATTTCCAACAAGCACACTTGGGCACAATTTGGACTCCTGCAGGTACCTCAAAATCGCCTCCAAAGTGGCACAACGCGTATAGATTTGGGCACGACGCATATAGAGAAAAAGGCCAAAATCGCGCCGCTTCGCGACTTTCTCCAAGTGGGCCCGCTCATTTACAATATATTTTTCTTGGCAATTAAGGCAATGTTTAAAAAGCATTTTCACTAAAGGTGGACTCCTATCCAAGTGGCAAAGGAAGGCGAGCAGTCACCCAAGCCATTTGTCATTTTTGTAACGCTGCACCTGTAACTAATGGTTGGCTTTCCACTTCCACTTTGTAATGATTCGAAAAACTCCCCAACTCTTGGTCGTTCTATTTCCTCATGGCATAGTCTATTTATTGTATGCAAACCATTTGCAAAGGGTTGGTTGGCTTGTAATTTCTGGGAGACTGTGGGAGAGAAACTCAGTTCTTCATTGTATATTTTGACAGAGGATTAATGAAAGGCAACGGCTCTGTTTCATGAGATTCATGTGGTTGTGAGTGTAGCAAATGTGTCTCTTATGTTTCATATGTATTTCGTAATGTTTCACAGTTCATTTCATATTCATTTCCAGTGAAATTTTCTAAGTTAGATAAGGTAGAATTCATTTTTATTGCTCTGCCTGTGGGAAAATTTCATGTTCAGCGTTTTCTGTTGAAAAGGATTCATGTACTTATGCCCTTTTCACCCTCCTAAGCAATTCCTCCATTCCGCGTTATTTCAAACTAAATTGCTAGACTTTCCGCCTGTCTTGCCTCACGAAGTAATCTGTGCCTTTGTATTAAATTCTCTACTCATTGTTGTCCGTTGGTCCCATACCATCCTAGAAACTCAGTCATTCATAAAAAATTGCTTCTTGTATCCATATTTACTTACTAGCCTAAGATCAATATTTCACTGTTAGTCATCTCAGACCATTCCGTTTACTTATTCGCTGAGTGTGACTCGGAGAGAGCCTGGTAGGGCTAGCTACCAGACTGAGCGTGGTTTGTGGTTACCCTGAATTTTGCCTTCCTTCAGCCTAAGGCAGATTTAGGTGCTAACAGTGAGAAGATCTGTTTGAGAAAGAAGGCAGCCAGAAAGGTATAGTCCATCTGCTTTCTGTTCAAATTTTGCTTTATCTATTACTGATGATGATTCGAGAACTATGAAGGATGTAGTAGATTCAGAGGATGGAAAACTCTGGAAAGAGGCCATGGTTGATGAAATGACATCCTTGCACAAAAATGAGGCTTGGGATTTGGTGGAGTTGCCGGCTGGAAAGAAACCCATTGCCAACAAATGGGTGTTCAAGAAGAATACAAATGCAGAAGGAAAGGTGGAGAAATACAAAGTTCGGTTGGTAGCAAAAGGTTATTCCCTGGTGTCGGGAATTGATTTTGGTGATATTTTTTTCCTGTTGCCAAGGTAGCTTCTATTAAATTACTTTTATCCATTGCTACTTCTTTTGATTTTGAGGTAGAACAGATGGATATGAAGACAACATTTCTTCACGGGGATCTGGAAGAGGATATCTACACGAAGCAACCTGAAGGCTTTATGGTGAAGGGTAAGAAAGAACTGGTATGCAAGTTAAAAAAGTCTTTGTATGGGTTAAAACAGTCACCAAGGATGTGGTATTAGAAATTTGATACATCTATATGGGGACTTGGCTTCACCAGAAGCAAAGCAGATCACTGTGTGTATTTTAAATTTATTGGTGACCGTGTTATTTATCTGGTCTTGTATGTGGATGATATGTTGCTAGTTGGAAATGACAAAGAAATTATCGAGGATTTGAAGACCCAACTATCCTCCAAATTCGACATGAAATATCTTGGTGTTGAAAATATATATTTTGGGTATGGAAATTAAAATAGATTGGGCAAAGAAGAAGCTCTGGTTAAACTAGAGGAAGTATGTCGAGATAATACTGTAGAGGTTTAATATGCAGGATAGTAAACTGGTGAAGGTTCCTATTCTTGTAGGTGTGAAGTTATCTGCTGAACAGTGTCCCAAGACACAAGAAGAGGAAGAGGACATGTCCCATGTTCCATATGCAAGTGCAGTCGGTAGCCTGATGTATGCGATCGTCTGTATTAGACCAAACATTGCACATGCAATGGGAGTATAGATCAGGTTTATGTCAAAACCAGGAAGGAGCACTGGACAATAGTGAAGTGGGTTTTCATGTATTTGCGTGGCACTAGTGATTATGGTTTGTGCTACGAAGGAAGACCATAATTAGACAAAGTATTGGATATTCATGGCTTTGTTGATGTAGACTGGGTTGGAGATCTAGATTAGAGAAGATCTACAAGTGGGTATGTGTTTACCCTATTTGGAGGTGCAGTCAGTTGGATGAGTAAGAAACAATATGTAGTGGCACTATCAACTACCGAGGAAAAATACATGGCAGCCACTCATGCAAGCAAGGAAGCAGTTTGGTTGCAAAGATTGTATTCAAGTATGGGGTTAGTACAGGGATCTATAAGGATAGAATGTGACAACCAAAGTGCAATTTTCTTGGCAAAGAACCCTGCTTATCATTCAAAGACAAAGCACATTGATGTTCAGTATCATTTTGTGAGGGATATGATAGAAGACAAAAATGTGTTGCTGGTAAAGGTGGACACTTGAAGAATACTGCAAATGCATTGACAAAATCCGTGAGCTCTAAGAAGTTCTCTTGGTGTAGAGAAACAATGGGCGTTGTAGGGCTGGATAAATGACTAAGCTCTCTTGTGGAAAGAAAACAACAAGTGGGAGAATGTTGGGTTGTGTTATATTCTTTCCACGACTAGAAGCCCTAGTTAACTGGGGGGCGAAGCCCCCCCTTTGTTGTGTTGATTGCACAACGGGGGGGTCACAAGGGGTTTGATGGGGGCGGGGCAGCGCCCCAGGGAATTTTTTTTGGACCCTATATTAGGTGGGCAGAACTACCTATGGTTTTGGGCGTGATGGTTTTCGGTCCATGGTATTGGGTGCTTCGGCATGTATATATATGTATTGTAACATTGAAAGGAACATAATGAAAAATCAAGCTAGTAGTCCCAGTTTTTGGATCCAGGGGAAAATCTCTGTGTATATGTGTTTTATGTGTTATGCTCTCGCATTGTTTATTTTCTATGTTTTAGAATTCGTATGCAGGTAATTTCTGTACAAGGTTAAAACTTACATAGAATACGTTTTGGTATTCATAATCTCAGTTAATTGAACTACTTCGTTAACTTGATATTAAATATAATCCAGACATATTTAAATCCCAATCATTTAAATATCTTGCTCTTGATTGGGTTAGATCGATATCTTCTTAATTGAGATAGGATTAAGATTTAGTTCCTTTTGCTTGAATTTTAGAATAATTTTACATTTAGATTAATTCTACATTCCTAAAAGTCCTCTTCACAAAGAGGCAAAATTTAGTCGTAGCTTGGCTGAGCCCTAGATCAACTTAAGGATCACTTTCTTGCCTGATCAACAAGAGGGCTGATTTGATGTCTCTTCTCCATTGGTGGATGAAAGTCATATTTTAAGACATTGGAGATTGAGAGAAGGTAACTAGACCTAGTTAAACCAGTCGGAACCACCATTCCAAACGGAAAAGGAGTTGCTTTAAGGTCGAGACCGGGTGGTCATTCCTAATGTTGTTGCAGCGAATTTTGAGGCTTCAACATTTTGGCACTAGAAAGAGGGCCTGAAACTTGTTTTCTATTGGAGTCTTTGTATTCTAACATTTTATTTTTCACAACGATTCCTCTTAAAATTCAAATTTGGAGTTGTATCCATAGACGTGCATCTTCCAAAACTCCACCGGAAGTGGTAAGACTCTTGTCTTAGGTAAAGTTTTCTAGTAAAAACAATTCTTTTGCTTTTAATCATGCCTTTCAATTTATTCAAAAATTTTCAAATTCTAATTTTCATGATATTGATGAAGGTATTTTATGCAGGATTTTTACTCTTACATTCATAGAAAAAGCTAAAACCTGGTGTCAAACTCTTCTAGTTGCTTCAATTCACAGTTGGGATCATTTTTTTACAATGTTCCTTTGCAAATTTGACCGCTATAACTACAAACACGTATATGACGAAATCGAAGATTTACGAAGGTTTGAAAATGAGTCTTTGATTGATTTTACCATTCAATTTTGTTTAAATTGCTTGCGATTTAAAATTAAAGAAAAACATTCAGAAGAGGAATTATTAGATTGGTTTGAATATATTTGCTCTCTTCCTCCTATTCATAATCCATGTGAAATTATTTCAAGCTTTACTCAATCTTATTCCAATCTCATTAACATAATTGAGAATTCCAATATGGAGGTGCAAAAAAATGATGATGAAGTGGCCTCTATTATGTACGATTAATTTCTTCATTTAGTGCACACTTCCTACAATATTAATAATGATTAGGATGCATCTTCACATATCAACGAATTTCAATCACAAATCTTGGAGAATTTTACCATTCAAATACAATAAGATATTAGCAACAATCTTGAAGAAAATACTTCTTTGAAATCTGAAAATTACTGTGTGTTAAATCCAGAAAATCAGAACATAAATCAACAAGTACAAGAAGCAATCAAAGTTTCCAATAACATGCAACCTGCTGTACAAATTTTTGAATTATTTCACGATGAGAAAATTCCAAATTCAGAACAACAAAGCAACATTCTTCAAGAAAGCACAAGTACACAAATGAATGATCTCAAATCTGAAATTTACAATGAACATAATGCACAAGAGTTCTTAAATAGAGACACTTTTAAATCCATTTCTTTTGATTCTCATTTCTATTTCTATCATGATGTTTTTGCTGATAGCAATTTATTCCCTCTTTGCAATAATGTTATTTCAGAAAACAGAGAAGCTGATCTAAATGAATTGCCAATTAGTTTTTATCGGGATAGAGAATAATTATTGATCATTCTTCTGGCATTAATGAACATGTGCTTCATATTCCTTCTTGTTTTGATACATTGGATGAGATTGAAGGAAATTCTAATGAATTTCGTGAGGTCATTTATGATAGTTACTTTGACATTGAGGATATTGATTTGTCTTCTTCATAATTGAATCCTCATTATCAAAGTTGAATCAAATGTGAAAATGAAGATGATCCAGGTGGATATTGGTGGCCACCCGCCAAGTCCACTTGGACCCCCACCATTGTTTCTTTTAGCTTTTCAATTTCCTTAATTGTAGCACAATTTACTATTTTTAGAAGTTTTTAGGGTTCTGAACTTTCGGAGCCGTTTTGAGGCCCGAAACGACATTTTTTGGGAAAATTTGGAGCAACATGGGTCCATGGACCGATGTTTCTCTTCCCAAAGTTGTAGTTCTCTGATAGATCTTTCTAACAAGATATTGTGTGCGTCAAACAAAGATTGTATGCAAAGTTACGACCCCGGGAAGTTGATGTACAAATTTACCCAAACGGGGCCCACTGTTTGGCGTTTCATCTTCTAGGGTTAGGTTTTTGGATGTTTAGGGTTTTCCATTGTTTCTCAATAATCAATAGGCCTTCGAGCCTCATTGTAACACAGTTCAGAGGCATGTAGTAGCCACATCTCTTCTCAGAGATAAGCTATCATCGCCCTAGCTAGTTTATTTCCATTTCTATTTGTAAGCATATTTCAGTATTTTACAGTAATAAAATGAAGTATTATTTCTGTTGAATTTATGTGTTTATGGTTATTTTTGTATTTTGTTCCGTTCCTGTTTAAATCCGGATCAATGGTATTAGAGCGGTCCGCTTTTTCTCAGTTTTTCTTTACATGTCCCCAATGAGGTCAGGATATAAGGAATTAGGCTTGAACTGGTCGAACCTTTGCAAGACCAGCCCTGCAAATCCCGATGGCCTCCCATGGTAGATGAGAAGAAAGACGAGGGGGCAGGAGATCCTATCAAAATCTTGCTCAAAGAAGCCCTCGAGCGATAAAGGAACGCGATGATGGAAAACTTTGCCTAGATCCTTCAGCGGCTACCCAGAGGCAACGCATCGGCTTCTAGCAGCTACTCTAGAAACGCCACACCATTTAAGGTACAAGTTAATTTTGAAATCCCCATATTCGAGTGTCAGATAGACGCAGATGCTGTAGAGAAATGGTTAAATATGTTAGAAGGGTATTTTTCTGTTCATGATTTTTCTAGTCAGGAGAAGATTATTTTCACTCTTCTCAAAGTGGCCCCCATGTCAAGGACTGGTGGGAAACCTACTGCAAGTAGAAGGATGAAAGTACGGGCTCACTATTTTCATCCGCACCTACTTGGAATTCATTCCGGGATGCCATCAAGGAGCAGTACTACCCTGTCAAAAGCTATGAGGACAAATATATAAAGTGGACCACGCTACGACAGGGAAGGGACCAAGATGTGTCGGAGTTCACAAACATTTTTCATACCCTTTGCACACAGTTGGGTATTAAGGAATCTGAGCTACATTTGGTACTCAAATACCGCGGATTCCTACATAGATACATCCAGGAAGAGATGGAGTTCCCAAACATCTCCTCGCTCGGCACGACGTACTAATACGCTGTCAAAATCGAGCAGAAGTTCAAACAAAAGAAGCAAGACTTTGGATCTGTGAATCCGAAGCAAGGGAAAGGCTTCCCCAAATCGCAGAACCAAGGACAAAGCTAAGACGGGGCAACCCAAGACAACCCGTTGAAGCCGCAAGAAAATAACAACACCACGAAGTTGAAGAAGGACACAGGAAAGTGGTGTGAGTTCCATAAGAGCCCCACTCACAACACAAGTGAGTGTAAGACCAAACAGTCATTAGTGGCCGAGTTGAAGGCTTCAGAATCAGATGCATGTTTCGACCCCGAGTTAGAACCCGACAAGGGGAATGGCAAAGGGAAGCATATCATTGATGTGGAGCCTAGTGTCACTGTTGCCACCACCAAGATCCAGAAGAATGAGCATGAAGATCCAGAGGAGGGGGAGCGTCTTTTCCACTCACAAATGTGGGTGAAGGGTTCGCCGCTACAATTCATTGTCGACAGTGGTAGCCAAAAGAACCTCATTTCAGCAGAGGTCGTGAAGCAGTTGGGCCTACCGACTACACCACACCCGTAGTCGTACAGTATCAGGTCGCTTCACCAAGGATGATATCTCCAAGTCCGCCAATAGTGTCGCCTTCCCTACAGCATCAAACCCTTCAACGACGAGGTATTGTGTGATGTTGCACCTTTAGATGTTTGTGATGTATTATTAGGCCAACCATACTAGTGGAAGTGACATGCTGTGTATGAGTCAAGGCCTTGCGCTGTTATTATTACTTTGGGTAATTCATTATACAGGATACTGGAGGTAGCCCCACCTACCACCACCTCTTTAATCATTTCTAAGAAAGGAAGCAAGATCATCTCCCAGACTAGGAAATTCATTTTCTGTCTGGTTCACTCCCAAAGTAAGGGAAAGATCGTTGCCACATAAATGACCCCCGTGAAGGGTTCCTCCACGTAGCAGCAGCAACAGAGGGATACGGTCATGAAAGAACATAGGAACAACTTCTCCTCACCCACAGGGGTACCACACAAGTTTAAGGTGGGCGAAAAAGTCTGGTTGCATCTACAGAAAAATGCCTTACAAGAACCCATCATAAGCTTAGACCACTTCAACATGGTCCTTACACCATTAACAAGGCTGTGGGAAACAATGCTTTGGAGCACAACATTCCCTCATTCCTTCGCTTTCACCAAGTGTTCAATGTGTACCGCCCTCGACCATACTTCCCACCATTACTAGACACATAAGAGATTGCAGAATAGCTCACCGGGGACCCAGCTCAGCAGAAGTTTCCTCATCTCATGGAGGAACTCAACGCAATGGGGACCATTGCTTCCTAAGGGGGGAGGAATGATCCATGTGGATATTGGTGGCCACCCGCCAAGTCCACTTGGACCCCCACCATTGTTTCTTTTAGCTTTTCAGTTTCCTTAATTGTAGCACAATTTACTATTTTTAGCAATTTTTCGTGTCCTAAACTTCCGGAGCTGTTTTGAGGCCCTAAACAACGTTTTTTGGAAAAACTGGGAGCAACATGGGTCTATGGATTGATGTTTCTCTTCCCAAAGTCATAGTTCTCGGATAGATCTTTCTAATGAGATATTGTACACGTCAAATGGAGATCGTATGCCAAAGTTACGACCCCAGGAAGTTGATGTACCAATTTACCCAAACAGGGCCCACAGTTTGGCGCTTCATCTTCGAGGGTTAGGTTTTTGGATGTTTAGGGTTTTCCATTGTTTCTCAACAATAAATAGGTCTTCGAGCCTTATTGTAACAAAATTAAGAGGCATGTATCCACTACATCTCTTCTCAGAGATAAGCTACCATCACCCTAGCTGGTTTATTTCCATTTCTATTTGCAAGCATATTTCAATACTTTACATTAATGAAATGAAGTATTATTTCCGTTGCATCTCTGTGTTTATGGTTATTTCTATATTTTGTTGCATTCCTATTTAAATTTGGATCAGAAGAACACTCTAATTCAAAAATGATTCTAAATAGTTCTCATTTTCAAATAATTAATCATACTAATGATTTCAATATTCAATAAAACATCTCAATCTATGATTTATATGACGATCAAGCTCTCATTCCAATTCATAGTCACGATTCTCTTTCTAATTCACAAGTTGGTATTAACAATCATTTTAATTCCATTATTATGACCAATTCTTGTGAAAAGGAAACTTTTTTAAATCAATCTCAATTGTGTTGTAACAATAATTGTAACACTAGTGTAAACTACGATTCAATTTTGTTATCTGTCTTTCACTTATTTTGTTTAAATTCATATTTGTAGTCTGTTTTTAATTTTCAACTTTTAGATACTTTGTCCTCGCATATTGAGCAGCTTAGTATTGAACACTCAATTGATGCGTTGCCTAAATAGGAAAATGAAGTTTCACATTCTAATCATGAACATCAAGAGCTATTTCTCTTCCAATTCCAACTGATGTTCATTTCTTATCAATTAATTTTTTCTTCTCGAAAGCAGTGGCAACAAGAGAGTCCATTTTCACAATATGACCAACAATCTAATTCAATTAATAATTTTCCATTATATCTAACAAATTTTCATCCATTTTTCATTGACCCGTATGAAAAATATTTGGAAAGTTTTCCTTCACGAAATATGGTTAATAGTTTAGCACTTGTACATAACACTAACATATTTTTGTAGGCCATTGAAAATAAAAGCTCATTTTCACAATCTGGGATGTTATCCTCTCTTTTGAATCCCTTCCAATCAATAATGGAAATCCATCAAGATTTCTATGATCCAATTGAAATTCAGTTGGAAAGGGAATTTCAAGAGAAGGTAATTATGAATAAGCTGCTAACAATATATATACATGCTTCTTTCAGATTTAGTTTGTTTATTTTAATTATATTTATATTTTTGTTACTAATGATTGATCTGTACATACATGCAAGAATTAAAATGCTTACATGGTTACTTTGGAAGTATGACTATACCTAGTCATGTTTCATTCATTAAGTTTGAAATAGAAATAGATTAATTTAGATTGGATTTTTTTATGTTTGCACTTATTTCATGATTTCAAAATTTCAATAAAGCATGTAATGAACCTCATTTCTTCTAGGCATCCCTTTTCATTTTCAGAAAGCAGCGTAAAACATTTTAGAAGCTCTTAGATAATACATATTTCTAAAGCCCTTAATTGTCTTGTTTCACTAAAAAATCATCATATTGATCATACATGAAAAAATTCCAAGAATTTGTTATGGCTTGACAATTTTTTGATTCAAAAGTATTTCTGAAAAAGAGTCTCTCTTCACCACTCTTGTCTTACGATGTAGATTTGAGGTGGATGCAATATGAAAACTCATTACTTAGCATTTTTAGATCAAATAAGTAGATGATACTGAACATGGGAGAAATTGAAGATTCATGAGGTAAAATTTACAATCAATTTTGTTCTAGGTATTCATTTACAGGTTCACTGACATCTATTATTAGTTTTATTTTTTCAAAGGTTATTTCTTGTTTTTGTTTTGTTTCTTTTGCAAGAATTTATCGACTTGATTATGGAGACCTGACATAAGCAAGCAGACAACCTTTTTTTTTATGCAACATATTCAGGGAAGTATTGTTGGTTGTTCATCATAATTTGAACATTTTTAAATTTTCTTTCATTAATTAAAACCCCAACAGGCCTTTAAAAATAGTATCGGAAGAGTCATATCAAAGTACTCTAATAACATAATTGTCATCATTCGAAAAGCCCCGATAAACATATTCCCTTATCCAATATTTCTGATATCTATTAAAATTGATTTTTTTAAAAGGCAAAGTTAACTTGGTTGCTTTCTTTCGAATTGAATACCTAAAGAAGTTGTCAGACCCACAAAATGCCACATCTCATATCACATTTCGCATATAAGAGGTTTTCAATTGAGCATATCTCTAATATCTCAAATCTTTGATCTTCGATAGTTGACTTCAAGAATATTGCGATGTCCATACAACTCCAGACCTGATACAAAATTTAAATTTAGTTTTAAAAGATATCCCATCCGCTCATAAAATCGCAATTTTGTTGGGGCATATGTTTAAAAATTTCCGATGTCTCAGATCCGATATGAAATTAAATCCATATAATTAAACGATCGGGTCCATTCTTCATTGCACACCGGCGTATCAATGATGTTACATCCCGTACTCAAAACTTATGATCGCCGATCTCTTATAAAATCTAAATCCGGTCCTACCAATGAGCCACGTCACCTATCACATTCCCGCATATCACAAGAATAATATTGGAATTTACTTTTCCTAACTGCTCCAATCTCCGGTATGATTATTCTTCGATATCACAATCATTCCATCGCAATTTCCAAATTCCATATGTTGATATCGCAATCCCGCTATCACAACACTTATATCACATCGCGAAAATCAAGTGACGCCTTGTCTTAAGAACCTCTGATGCGATACAATCTGGTATATGCCTCTCTGCCATTATTTTTTAAGCATTTCATAACACTCAATCACATATCGGCAAAGGTGAATCTGGATGCTTAACAATTAAGCATGGCAAAGAAACTTGTGATGTGAAACATCCAACGAGGTACTGTCCTGTATAAAAGAATTTAAGACACCCTTGGGAAACCACTATGGTAGTGAAGCAATTGATAACAAATTTGCAACATGGTTAAATCATTTTTATTTATCTTATATTTGAGTTTTAATATATCACCCTATATTTAATATATGAAATTCAAGACCTCTCCGTCTACACATTTGTGTTTCATTATCTTTCATTTGGTCTTGATTCTGAACAATTTATGAAAATCACGGAGTTGATATGAAACTTATAATATTAAGAGAACATTTATTGTTTCGATTCATTAAGAAGCATATCTTCATTCTAACTTTGATGAATTTGGTTTATTTTTGATTCCTTGAACATAAATCATTACATCATTCTAGTTTACTGCTCGCTTTAGTATAGATTTAATAAATAATGATTTTGGGTTAATAAGATTTCAATTAGTTCAACTTCTTCATGCTTTTAATTCTAATCAAAGTAAGAAGTTAGCTAGTATTGGAGAAAATGATATCTTTCAAGTAAGATTAAATGCAATTCTCTAATGGTAAGTTTCATGTGCCCATTTTCATTACTTTACTTTTGTTTTTAGTTTCGTTTTTAATTTTTGCTGATCTTGAACTTTGTTTTTTTGCAGGTCTTCATGGATCTATTGCACCTCTACTAAATCAATTTTGAAGTTCATTCTCTTTTGTTAAGTTTTCTTTAAGAAGTAGCGATGATCCTCATCAAATTTGCTAAACTAGGGATTTTTTGAACCTCTTGTTTGTTTCTTTAAGCATTTCTTTTATCAGAAAACGATTAAGATACTTTTTTCATGTTTTGCTTCGAAACAAGAAAGTTTGCAGCATACATAGAATTCTCATTCAGCATATAAGCTATCATCACTGCTATTTCACCCTCTCCATTTGAGAGCCTCATTTCTTGTAACTCTGCAAGATATTTATTTATTTATTTATTTTTTAAATCTCAACATTAGAAGGAATGTACACATGCTTATTTTCTTTTTGTTGAGACATTTGTATAAGTAGTCTTTTTGGAGTTTATCTTTTAAAATTTGGATTTTCTTTTAGTTTTTATTTTCTTCATTTTATTTTTGTTTGCTGATTTCTTTTCTTATTTTAGTTTAGGAATTCTTTTCCTTTTACTTTCACTTTTGTTTTGATTTTGGTGACTTTGCCATGATTTATGTAAAAGGTTTTTTCTTCACCCGACAACGATTAGCATACATGGGAAATCTCTTAACTCTATCTATTTCAGTGATTTTCATTTATTATTAAAGACATATTTTATGGAACCGTAAAACCATCTTGCTTTAAATCTTTTTCATGGGGGAACACACATCCTTACTAAGTGATATAGTTTACTTTTTCAAGGAAAGAACTGATTTGAGTTCAATATAATGAATCCGTCCTGCCCCTCCACATAAAAGCCTCTGATTGATAGTTTTAGGGAAAAAATTTAGAGTAAACATTATGAAAGTATTATGTCCATTAAACATAAATCTCTATTACTATCCCACCTCTTTCACTCAAATACTTCATAAACTAAAAGGTTGCAAATGCTCTTATCAAAAGAGTGATTAAAAGAGGAAGCATGGAAAATACAAGTAAACCTGTCCGAGCTATGGACGCTCGTTGGCAACAGCACTAGGCTTGTATGGAATAAAAGACAACTTCATCGGGGTACTGTTCAGGCTCACTGGCAGCGACGTGATGTCAGAGACTAATCATAAAATGGATATATGCTTTATCAAAAACTCCTATAGCTACCTTCTTCTATTATTATATGAGGTAGTTTTAAGATAAATTTTCCCAAACTTGGGTTCACGACGTTTACTCAAATCTGTTTTGAGTACTTATCTTACAAACTCATATTACTTAATATATTTATGTGGGACCTATGGAAATGTCTTACTGTCAGATGATTTTGTGATCTCCATTATTTTTAACCTTTGGGTAAATTAAAGTTCATTATCTTTATCGACAGATAAATTGTTCTTCCCAATGTGTCACCATTGTTGTAGGGAAAACCCAACACCCCCATTATTTAAATAATGAGGACCATTTCCATTAATTTTTGGCTAAAGCATCTTTAATGATTTTCATTTTTGTTAATTGTCTTACAACTTTATCATTTTTTTTTTTTTTCGTCGGATTTCTGTTTTGATTTTTTCATTGAATTTGACTTTTCACAAGTTTTCCATCGATACTTGTTTTGACTCATTTGATCAACCGGTTTGTTAATAACACTCCTTTGAAGTTTGATCATTTTCTCGCCTAGACTAAAAAATGTTAATAAATGTATGATATTTCAATTTTTGAAATTAAAATAGTTATCCATTGTCAATATTAACTTTTAGTAAACCCAGATGCGGGTGTTAATAAATTGTATTTATGAGGGGCCGCACAAGGCAGGCAGCTGGCCCTGCACCTGGCTGGCGGACGACCTCCATGGCATGCGCATTTGGCTGGCGGACAACCTCCATGGCATGCACATTTAATCATCTGCAGAACGGAATGTTGGTCGCACAAATCGACATTTATGAGCGCCTGTTTCAAGAGATCATGCTTAAGGTTTTAAGTATGGATCCATATCTGGTTCACGCCATTGCTATTGGTTCTTTTTACCTCCGCCTGTGGTTCTTCCCACACCCCTACCTGGCTCAACTTGTTTGGAAGCTCTCCTGGTTAACTGGTACTGTTGGGCTCCTCTGTGCTCAGTTTCTCTCCCATCAGCTCCGCCATCTTCCCTTTCTCAGTTGGTCTGTCATTCTAAGAATGCCTCACCGTCGAGGAGTCCCGCGCCAAGGAGGTAACATTGGGAACAGAGGAAGAACCTCTCGGCCTGCTCCGCAGAATGTCATACCCATTGCTTCGGCCTCCCCATCCTCACTACCCTCTGGTCAAGCTGGGCCTCTCCCGCATAATTCGTTTCAGACAACCAGGTTCACCTTCCACAACAGGCTTAATAGGCCTGTTTTGTCTGCTAGCATCACAGTTATTCTTGCTGAGGAAGAGAGCAATCCCACCAGCTCGGCCCACACTACCACCTCTCAATCTCAGGAAGATAGTGGTCTTCAGGGGGAAATGGCCGGGGTGGTGTCTAATGCTGACAACATGCAGGATGACACCCCTGTTTCTGAAGCGCCTCTGCATCCGGCCGACTCAACACAGAACGAGATTCTTGCCTGTGGACCGACTCATCGTGCAGGCAGCATTCTCAACCTGGTAACTACTCCTGAAGGTGGCATTGAAGGAATTGATGACAATGGTTTCGTCACCTGGGTCGCTTCGTCTAGCCAGGTGGATAAGGACATGCCCGACTCTCCGCAACATGCAGACTAAGGCTGGTTCATCACCGACGGGTGGCACTCTTGCCTTCGCTCTGTGTGTTTTTTGCTATGTGTCTTTGTTTCTAGGTCTCTGGTCCTGTGTCTGGTTTCAGTTCTTGTTTAAGTTCTTGGCGCTAGCCAACTTGTTCTCTGTTTGCAGCTGCAACTATGGGTTTGATGGGTACTGTTTTGCCACTTTTGTTCATGGCGGGCATGATAGCATGCGTCTTAGTAAAGCCTCTGAAGGTGTTAGCTATGTCATGTTAGAATCAGAACAGAAATATTTCAGTGGGTCATGGTCTAACACAAAATCTTTTGAAGTCTGTAATCTGGAAATGGCAGATAGCATGAAATGTATGTCTCTGAATCTCTGGCTGAGGGCTGGCATCTGCCCCCTCTGAGGTCTCGACCTCCATGTATATAATTTTCTCTTTTTTAATAGAATTATTATTTACGCAGAAAAAAAAAAATAAAAAAATATTAACTTTAGTAAATTTTTACTATTTTTTATTCATTTTTTCACTAACGGCCCTGCAAAATGACACAACTAAGTTGTACAATAAATGAAAACACGGTTTGAGATTTTGGTAATTTACTCAAATTTGTTATTTTAAAATAAATTGCCAAACCCAAAACCCAAAATTGCAAAATGGTTGTAGTCAAATTTGTAGGATGGTTAATTAACGTGGGTCCCACTTCACCTCCCTTCCCTTCCAAAATCCTGAAATTTAAAATTGCCGAAATAATATTTGCGATGACATTTTGCGATTATGGTATATCACATATCACATATTGCAAAAAAAAAAAAGTATTAAGCTGCTCATTTAAAAAAACTTGCGAACATGATTTTGAAATTATGCTATGGGGTTAAAAAGTTTTATCGTAAGTTTAGTTTGAGCTCCTTATGCCTCCCGTACCTCCACGTCACTCACCTTCATGTCACTTCTCTTTCGACTCCACTCATCTCCTTATTACTCCAACTCACTCTCCACTCATCCGCCATACCTTATCAGTGCACTCCATCCCTTATGACTCCATTAACCCATTAGCCCCAAAACATATACGTAGATTGATTCCAATGGTTTGTTTTTTAAATTAAATTATATTATATATTATATAATATTATAATATAATTATATTATAATTTGATTATTACAATTTTAATATAATATAATTCCAATTAGTTTTTAAATTTATATATATATTATTTATTGTTAATAATTAATCTGTTAATACTTAATTTAGTTTATTAACTGTAATCTAATTTAGGATTAGAATTTAATTAAAAATTCTGATTTTTAGCCCATGCAACAGAAATTTCAGAATTATGGCAATTTTAATAATCAACTTTGGAAGCTCATAAATGGAATTTTACTTAGCCAAATGAGGCCCAAGATGGCTCATTGGAAAGATAAAATCATGGAGAACATTTCTCAAGTGATTTCCTTACCGTATTTATTATTTATTGGGTCTAAAATCTAGCAGAAAATCAAGCTCTGAATTTTTAATGAAACTAATTTCTGAGTTTAATTTTCTACATTATCATTTGCCCACAACTTCTTCTGGGTGCATATTCATTCATCAATGATCTCCTTGACCAATTAAATTCTCACAGACATCAATAGAAATCTCTGATTTCTTTTTAAATTGATTGTTTAATTAAGTTTTGATTGGATTTATTTTAATTCCAGATTTGGCATTTTGATTTTATTTTTGCATTTTAATTTAGTTTTGATTTTTTTTTTTGCAGGAAAATATTTGAAGAGTTGAGGAGAAGAAGACCTCAATCAATGAGAATTCTCCAACAATAGAAGAATGAAATTTTTGGCTAATGAAAATTATTGGAGCAGATTTCTTCTTCAACAAACTTTCTTGTTGAGAATTCTTTTGTAAATATTATAAATAGCAGATTGTAGCATATATTAGGGGCTTCTCTTCTTTGTAATTCTAAAATTATAAAAGCGCTATTGTAATAGTGATTTAGAGTTGTAGGTGAGAGAAGAGAAAATCTCATATCTGGGGATTATTGAGGATTTTTCTTTTGCATTCTGATTTATGTATGGAGAACAGAGCTTGCACTATTGCAACTCTTGTTGTAACAACATAAGTTCAAAGATTGTAGAGCACTATTGGAGACCAAAGTTAGATAAATGGATTCAATAAATTGGCATTTCTAATACTATTGTTTTAAATACTAGTTTTATTTTATGATGGCAGGAATGTGTCATTTTATTCATATTTGTGCACTATTGTCGGTATGAGTAATTTGTCTCAATCATATGTTATTATTTATCTCTGCTCTTATGGGTTGAATTTTGATTTTTGAGGAACTATTTACTCATAAATATGTCTTTTAATATTGATTTAACAAATAATGATACGTTGTGAACTATTTCCTCATATTATTTTTAAATATTCGAATTACTGATTTAACAATCCATATCATTTTGTGAACTATTTCCTAAATGTTTTTGATTGATTATTTCAGTTAAGAGGCCTCTAAATAGAATACTTTTTGGTATTCATAATGTTCATTAATTGAACTACTTCGTTAGCTTGATATCCATTATAAGCCAGACATATTTAAATCCCAACCATTTAAATATCTTTCTCTCGGTTGGGTTAGATCTATAACTGTTTAATTGAGATAGGATTAGGACTTAGTTCCTTTTGCTTGAATTTTACAATAATTTTTCATTTAGATTAATTCTACATTCCTAAAAGTCCTCTTCACAACAAGGCAAACTTTATTCGTGGCTTGGCTGAGCCCTAGATCATCTTAAGGATCACTTTCTCCCCTAATCAACAAGAGGGCTGATCTGTCTTCTCCATTGGTGGATGAAAGTCATATTTTAAGCCATTGGAGATTAAGAGAAGGTAAATGGATCTAGTTAAACCAGTCGGAACCACCATTCCAAACAGAAAAGGAGTTGCTTTAAGGTCCAGATCGGGTGGTCATCCCTAATGTTGTTGCAACGAATTTCAATGATTCAACAAGTTCCATAAAAAAAATGTTTTTTAGGGTCTCAAAATAGTCTTGAAAGGTTAATACTTAAGAAATTATAAGAAAATTGCATGACTTTGTTGTTGTATTTTAAATCTAGCTACTGCGGCATGGTACATGGCTACTAATGTGGAATTGATGTGCACATATCATCCTCTTGATTTGACTGGGTCATCACCCTATCAAAAAAATAGGAAAAATTCTTATCAATGGTTCCCCATTCATCCATTTGCAATCGATAGAATGTTCATCGACAATATCCAAATAATGTCATTTATCACACATTTTGGCCAACCCATGATGGTCATTGGGCATCATTCAAACCTGAGGAGGAATGACACCAAATTCTTGCCTCAATGGCCATCTAACTTTGACCAATATTAGGCGATGATCAAAAAGTTATCTAATCTTAGACATGGCAATATTTCCTCCATCAGAAAGCAAGAATAATCTAGCACATAACTAGTGGCCCTTAACAAAAGATAGTGATAAGGTTAGGTCAATTCCAAGGGAGTATGGATGCTTTGTCTTTGTGATTGTGATGAGATGGAATAGTTCATAAGAATAAGAAACAAAAACATCATGATTGCAATAACAATCCCATCTTCATCTTTTGCTCATACATCCACTGACTAGTGACCATGTTTCTACTCAGATCTGAATTATAAATTAAAGAAATATATATTTCACTTTTGTCCAACTAAATACACAAGGCAACCCAAGAAAATAAACATTGAACAATTGTACTTCAACTTAACAATGTTTCTAGTGTTTAGGGCACAAATATGAACACATGACATATATGAAAATTACTTTCAACAGATTTATTTCCACCATTAATATTCCCACTTAGCTTCTCTATATTTGCTACATCACTTAAAAACATATGTTCATTTTTATGTCGAATAATGTAAATAACCAACACTAGAAACTACTTAATCACTATGACAACATAAACTGAAAATTAGTGCTTCCAATACATAGTTTAAAAAAAAAACATACTTAATATATGCATAGGATGAAGTAAAAGCACATACTAACAACTTATCCAAAGTTGGTACAAGTTATTGCTTCAAACTTAACACAAAGAGAGACTCTTTAATGCTCTACAAACCCTATCCAGAGCTATCACAACAAGCTCATATCGCTCAAATTGGAAAATCCTAGCTAATAATTCATCCTATCTAAGAATCACTCCCAACTAAAGTTGGTCACTTCACCCATATAGTCTTCCAAGTGAAGAAAAAATAGTCTTCCAAAAATAGTTGGTACAAGTGAAGAAAAAATATTCTTCCACTATATTCTCCACATCAAGCACTCCAAATAGTATTAGGGTTTCCAGGGCCACAAAAACCTAGTCTTATTCTCTCACAATAACCACAAGAATAAGTTATCCTTTTACTTATCTAGGATTTCCATAAACCCTAGCTTCCCTTTTCTTCTTAGGGAGAACCCTAACCATAATGTCTTCCTTGTATCAAGATGAGAATTTTAGCACACTTGACAAGAGTCAAAGTATAATGATGAATAAGTGAAAAATAAAGAGACACATTTTCCTCTAACTTTGATGTCTCTAATACTTGGTTATGTGATGATGATCCTGTTGGAAAATGCAAAATGGCAGCAATTAATTCCAATTTTCCTTAACCTTAATACTTGGTTGTGAAATTTATTCTTCTTCTTGTGTTTCTTCATTAGATATTCTTCATCAAATAAATATCAAAAGTAAAATAATAAAGATAGTGGACACAAAAATTAGGCTCCAAGCTAGGGAAAAACTCTTGCAAGGGGAAAAACCGTACACTCTTATCTTCTTATAGTTACTGCTTCAAATGAGACATCAAAGACCCAAACCTTAGACAAGTCCTCCTCCAAGTATCAAGTGTTCCCTTTCAATATCACAGCTCAATCCTGCATCAACCAACTTCCAACTGCAACTTTGACCACAACTTCGACCCTATAGTTGCTGCAAAAACCCTAATTCAACTTCTTCAAGAGATCCTTATTATATCAAAACAACTCCTCCCAAGCTCAACAAGGTCAAGATAGAGTATTCCTTCTTTCAGAAATATAATACTGCAACTTGATCTTGCAATTTCGACATTCTAGGAAGCTACAGAAACCATACCTTTTTGCACAAGTGAGAGAGATTAGCCCAAAAACAAGATTTTCTTCCTTATTCTCTCCTCCTAGACCTTCGATCTTATTTTCTTCTTCTTCCTAGCTACATATCGAACTTATTTTCTTGATATCGAACTTGTGTGTGAGTGAGTGCTAAATGAGGTCGAACTGCTCCTTTATATAACATTTCCAAGGGGTCAAATTCCCTCCTTTAAGCCGACTTGAACAACTTGTACTTTGGAGGTTTCTAGTACTTTTTAGACTCAAAATAAATTCTTTTACAAGATACATTTTCCCCAAAAGGGTCTTATAAACATGATGTTGACTCTCTTGACTCATGACAATAAACCTTTTTACTTAACAAACCCTACAAGCATGAAGAACATGCTTTTACCTAGAAGCCCATAAATAAAGAGCATGAAACCCATGCTTTTAAATGATAAATTTTTATTTTATTCTTTTGTTTGTTACATAAAATGCATATTGAAATCATTATAACAACAATTATGAAGACCAAAACTAGTTACATTTCCAACACTCCCTCTTAACTGGGAGGTATTCATAATTGTACCACTAATACAACATCATTCTCAAACTGAAGAGTTCTCATAATAAGGGTCAGATTGATAAGCCAAATGTAAGCATCAACAATATAACCAACATTGTCACTGAGGCCTAAATTAATAAGCTCAACTTCATTTGAGATCATTATGCTCATAGGCTTTATGTGTGATACCGCACTACCTCTACAAGGCACATACCCAATCCAGATGTTCACAAGGTATGTTCTTTTAGGACTATTCTTATCTTGGATTTCCATTCCTGAATCCTCAAAGAATATAAATCGTCTTCAACCACTCTTATCTTGGATACCTGTCCGTCCTCGTAGAGTGTCAATCCCTTTCCTTTCTTGGATGCTTTATTCTCAATGAAACAACAAATGCTTATCCAATCATCCACCACTCTCTCTCCATGACCTTCACTTAGACTTACGAATGTTAGTCATGGTCAAGTCCTTGACACATGAAGAAGAGAATGCACATTTGTTTGGGCTTGAGAATTGATACATTCCCTTACCTTGTTTCCTTATCTTTTTATTAGTTTTATAATATTTTTGTGTATATAATATCGTAATTTGTGATATGAACCTTAGAAGCCGTCAATAAGTGTTACATAATTTTATTCTTCAAAAGAGTTGATTTAATTATGAAAAGATGAGTTACGTTTTATATTTGAAGTGTTAACTAACAGGGAATTTCAATAGTAGATGTTGTTCCTTGGGATAGCTAGACAAGAATGAGTTACACAGAACTGCTTGGGTTAGTTATAACCTGATTGGGCGAGATTAACGGTCATCATGGAAAGATCAGTTGTGAATGAGATCTTGGCCACCTATTCCGAGGAAATATGAGAGATTTTGTAATTCGAATTATGCATCTTGAGAATCTTTAGATTCTCAGGATCGCTTCCTTATTTTTAAATAGACTTAATTGTAGTATAAAAGGGAGGAACTAAAACTCGATAGATTAAGTGGAAAATTATTTCATTTTGATGTATTCTATAAGTTTTACAAATTACTTTTGTAATATTGTTCCTGATTAATTTAATGGATATTTTCACAGTTCATCTTTAACTCTTTGCATTGAATTAGATTTAAGGTGGTTGAATTCTAGTGATCGTGGGCCCAATCCTGGAACAACAACTACCCTTATTTGTTTTATTAAATTTACATTTAAGCTTTTAGTTCTTTCTTTGCAATTATTTAATCACTTTCTAGATCTGATCATTGGTTATTGATTTACTCATTATAGTGATAGTTGCTAAAATAGTTTGAATGAAGGTCATGAGATTGGATTCTTGATCATTAATCTTCTGAAGCATTATTTGTTTTTTCATTTCCTATGATTGATAAAGAATTGTTAAGTGCGAGATTTGATATTTCTTTCAGCATAATCATTTCTATTTAGAAGTGATGTTCCTTTCTTATAGCTGCAGTTTCCTAGGAAATAAATTATGTTTAGCAGAATTATTTTAATACTCGCAGTAGAAGATTCAATGCTTTGATCATCTTAAAGTAGCTTTTATTGTTTATGTTTGAATTTTTGAAGTTGTGAATAAACTATTCTTTTAGGAAATCCTAGTTGTTCCTTGTATTTTACATGAATTTACCTTTCAATAGGGCTAGACAGGTTAGATCACATTACCAATATTCTTTGCACATACTGTGTGGACAACCTTAAAATAACTAAATGAGTTATGGGTTCACAATTTAATGAATGGAAGACAGTTGGTCTTTTTAAGAGCAACTGAGTAACCCAACATTTTGGCGTCATTTCCGGGGAGGTTGTCAAAGAATTTTTAGTTGGAAGAAAGACCTTTTTAGACGAAATCATTCACCATTCGTAGTCTCAAGCATCAGTAGGTCCCTGAACAACATCTGGGAAGGGTTCTATTATGGCCCCTCAAGCAGCAGGATCATCCACTACAACTCATGCTGAGATTCATGACAAAATTATAAGGTCTAAGAAAAGTTTCCAAGATACATATATTAATAATCTTAGTCCTTCCAGTAAGGGTGAGGAAAATTCTTATAATTTAAGAGAGGGGAAATGTGATACAAGTGAGCCACACCCACAAATTTTTGAGTCAGGATTTCCAGCAACACTTGTTGCAAAGGAAGAATTTTAAATTCATGATATAAATAGTGTTGTGAGACCTACTCAAAACCTATATTTTAGCTAACATATAATTCTTTGGATAATATCTCCTGACCACAAGATCCCCGAGGATTACTGGCATATTTTTTACCAAATAGAAAATGTAGCACTAGAAGCATATAATTCGACTATAGAGTACCCTATTTTCGACTCACATGCCAATGCACCAATGAAAGCCATCCCATTACAAAATCTTCCAAATTTTCATGGAATGGATTCTGAGGACCCTAATGTGTTTCTATTTGAATTTGATGTCTTATGTTGAGGTTATGACTATACCACTGATCCTCAAAAACTGAAATTGTTTCCTTCCACCTTAAAGGGAGAAACTTTACATTGGTTTATGGGATTAAGAGGAGGTACCATAACTTCATGGGATCAGATGAAAAATACCTTCCTCACTAAATATCAGGACTATTGTAGGTCTAGGGATCTGAAAGAAGAAATATTTAAAATGATGTCCAAAGAAGATGAGACTTTAGAAGAATATGTTGAAAGATTCCAATATAACCTGCAAAGATCACCTTATACCACTTTACCTAGAGAAATACTAAAAACTGCTTTGATTAGAGGAATGAAAGATGAATGGATAGAAACAATTAATTTAATGGGACAAGGTGATATTTCTAAGGAAGAATATGATGAAATCGTAAAATTGTGTATCAGGTGCTCACGAGGAAGTAGATAAACCAAATTTAGGGTTCGGGACCCTCTCAGTAGAACCAGCACGACTACAGGAGGAGGAGTGACTCACATAGAAATTGGTAATATCCTAGAAGACTTTAAAACTGATATTTTGAGTATAGTAACTACACAGCTGGATGTCCTACAAGCGAAGCAAAAACAAGCAAAGGAAAAACATGCCTTACCTATTTTTTTCCCTTGTTGTCAAAATAAGCATAGCTGCAAAGAGTGTCCGCTGGACACAGTTGAAATATGTGCCATATACACTAAAGATCATTCAACGGAACAATGTCCCTCACTCCCACGACTAAAATTTGTATTCAAGGAGGTAGAGGAAGATCTTGAGCCAACATATCTCATGGCACAATGACAACAGTGGAAGACACACCCTTTAGGTATGATCTGAGGTTTCGCTTTATTTCATTCTGGAAAGTATACTCAACAACATATTTCTGAACTATAGTGGAAGGGCTAACAACCTTTTAATACGACATGGAAATATCAATCATGCCCTACACTGTTATGGAAAAATTAGCCATTTGTTGGACTCTCATGGCCTAATCAACAATAATCTAAATCTCCATGGCTAAACACATCGAATAACTTATACCTGTCGCATTGGTAAAATTCACCTACACAGGGACCAATGCGGTCTCAGAATTGGCAACGCCCTGCGGAACCAATCAATCCATATGTTGAGTCATTGCCCTAATCACAACCACCATTACAAACTCTGCTCCAATTACCCCCCAACGTTCCATCTCCATTACATCCTCAACTACCTGCCCAGCCGAATCCTAATCCTAATAATAGACTCATCCATTATTTGGAAATTTTTGAAAACCCACGTTATGACTCTACTCCCTTTGAGTGTAACGAGTTGTGTTAAGACTGGACAAACGATCTTTCTAGAAGATGGCATAGGAAATCAAGAGCATGTAGATAATGAAAATTTTGTGGAAAAGAAACCCTTAACAAAACACTCTCCATCCTCCATAGTTGTTACTGAAACAGAGACACTTAATAAATCAACCAAACAACAAGAGTCCACTACAACTACAGATGTTTCTCCATCGTACCCTGAGAGACCTTCTATAATTAAATCATTGATTTATTCTTATTTTGATCTCATAGGGGAATTGAAAAATTTATGTATTCAAATTCCTCTTCTCCAAGCTATTCGAGATGTTCCAATCTATGCTAAAACTATTAAGAAATTGTGTATTAAAAATCCTGGAAGAAAACCAAAAGACCCTTGTACAGCCCATGTGTTAGGAACACTTTATGATATTATCTTAGGGATTAAATATGACGTTCCTAGAAATCCAGTGGTTACTATCCAACTCCAAGGACATAGCTTCCCAAACACCCTTGTCGACTTGGGAGCTACAATAATTATCTTGACTGTAGAAACTTGTGGGATCCTTGGGATTACAACATTTAAATTGACCACCATTATGTTGGAATTGGCCGATAGTTCCCTAGTCAGACCAGAAGGCACTCTGGAATACATTATCATTTCTATAGATTCCTAGGAATACCCAGTGGACTTTCTGGTCATCAATCCCAGAAATTGGTTAGATGGACACCCTCTCATACTAGGAATGTCATGGTTGGTAACTGCAGATGGGTATATTTGATGTCGAACAGGAAATATGACCATTGCAAATGGGACTATTGTTAAAAACCTTATCCTATATCCACCTACCACATGGAGCCTATCAATTGATAATTATAAATCGTTCCCTCCAAAATATTAGGAAGAAAATCTATGACCTCCTCACTTTAGATGAGGCTCTCACTTTTAAAAGGCAGATTGAGGATGATGTAATTAGTGGCTTCATTAACCAATCATCTACTATTGGAAATTAGACATGCAAAATGTTAAAAGAAATGTTTGACAATGAGGCCCAAGAAGATCCATTGAATGCTAATCTGGATGAGCTACAATGCGAAAAATTAATTCAGATCCTCCAGCAATATAAACAAACCTTCGCTTGGGAGTATTCTGATATGAAAGGAATCGATCCTCAATTATGTACACATCACATCTATATAGAGAAAGATGCCTGTTCCATTCACCAACCATGAATAAGATTAAATACACATCTTAGGGATATAGAAAAATAGGAGTTGCAGAAGCTTCTTGATGTTAATTTTATATATCCTATTTCTGACATCCAATGGGTTTCACCTCTGGTTGTGGCCCCTAAGAAAAATGGAAAATAGATAATTTGTGTGGATTACAGGGAATTGAATAAAGCTACACAAAAAGATCATTTCCCTCTTCCTTTTGTAGATCAGGTCCTTGCTACTCTTGCTGGGAAGAAATTGTTATCTTTTCTGGATGGTTTTAGTGGATACAATCAAATCCAGATTGCTCCTGAAGATCAGGACAAAACCACATTCACTTGTCCATGGGGAACCTTCACATACAGGGTTCTACCATTTGGGCTGGGAAATTAACAACCCACCTTCCAAAGAGCAATCTTGAGTATTTTTTTTTTATTTAATCAGTGAAGGACTTGAACTCTACATGGATGATTTTACTCCCTATGGTAATGAATTTGAGCAAGCCTTACAAAACCTGGAAAAATTTCTTGAACGATGCATCACCACTAGATTATGCCTTAGTAATGAAAAATGTCACATGATGATGACAAAAGGTGTAGTTATGGGGCATTTTATCTCTGTTTTAGGTATCCAAGTAAATCCAACAAAATTTGAGGTAATATTTATGCTACTTGCTCCTCGTACAAAAATAGAGGTGTATAGTTTCCTTGGTTATGTCGGTTATTATCATTGCTTTATAGAATTTTTTTCAAATATAGCAACACCTTTGTATGTATTAACAGGAAATGTGGAGTTCGAATGGACTAACAGGTGTGATGTTGCTTTTGAAGATCTTAAGAAGATGGTCTCAACAACCCCTGTGTTACGAGGGCCAAATTGGAACTTACCATTCCACATTTCAGCTGATGCATCTGATACAACAATAGGAGTTATACTTGGACAAGAAGAAGACAAAAATCCATATGCTATTTATTATATTAGCAAGAATCTTACATCAGCGGAGCTAAATTACACAGTGTCAGAAAAAGAGTTTTTGGTTGTTGTTTATTAGTAAATTTCGTCACTATATAACATGATATCCAATTTTTTTTTTATATATTGATCATTCTTCCATTAGGTATTTAGCCAATAAACATGTTACTAATGGTATGATAACACATTGGTTATTGTTATTACACAAATTTGATATTACCATAAAATATCGATCGGGAAAGGAGAATACGGTTGTAGATTTTCTATCCATAATTCCTATAGTAGTCGACTCTTCACCTGTAGAAGATCAGTTTCTAGACGAACATCTATTTGCCTTAATGGTTAAAACACCATGGTGTGTAGATGTGGAAAATTATCTGGCAGCAGGAAAACTACCGACACATTTACCGTCTCGGGAAAGGAATCTCATTGTTCGGTGCAGTGCATGGTTTTCCTCAATTGACACATATATTTTCACACAGGATCTGATCTTGAAACCCGCAGATGTATCATAGAAGACAAGGTTTATGATATCCTTAAGGTTTGCCTTAATGAACCATGTGGTGGGCATTTTTTTGATCGAAGGACTAGGCATAAAGCGTTGCAGATGGGCTATTATTGGCCCATGATATTCAAGGATGCAAAGAAATATGTCCATAATTGTGATAGTTGTCAGAGGATGGGTCACCCCATTCAAGTTGATGAAATGCCCCTGCAACCTCAAATTGTACTTGAACCCTTTGAAAGATGGGAATTAAATTTTGTGGGCCCCTTTAACCCACCATCGAAGCAAAAGACATATATTTTGGTTTTCACATACTACAGAAACAAATGTGTGGAAGCAGTAGATCTCTCAAAGGCTACATAAGATGTAGTTATTAACTTTTTGTTTCAATTGTTGGTGCAGTATGGATTTTCTAGAGAAATCATAACAGATGGAGGTTCACTGCCCACAAAATTTATGTTACAATGAAAAAATATCACATCAAACACAAGGTTACTTCCCCTTATCATCCCCAAGAAAATGGACAGGTGGAAAAAACCAATAAAGTTCTGGAGGAAATTTTTACTAAAACTACATCTACAAACCATCGGAATTGGGTCGCCAAACTCCCTGAGGCCCTATGGGCCTATCGAATGACTTGGTGCAATACTACTAGTTATTCACCATAATAACTTGTTTTTGGGAAGGAGACCATTTTTCCAATAGAATTTGAAATCGAGACTCTCAAAACAGCAAGGGAAGTTGGATTGGATTTGATAGAAGTGCATAAACAACACCTGTAACAACTTAATGAATTAGACAAAATGCGCCTAGCGGCCTTACAATGCACAACTATTTTTCAAAAACAAAGGGCCAAATGACATGATCTCCTTATAAAGAATAAAACTTTTCAAAAAGGCATTTGGGCGTTATTGTATGATTCCAGATTTCGGGATTTCCCAGGGAAGCTTCAAACTAGATGGTTGGGACCATATGAGGTCACCAAAGTTCATGATAATGGTACAGTGAGCCTCACTACTATTGATGGGCCTGGCATATCTCTCCTTGTAAATGGACATGGGAGTATTTCCTTCATAAGGTAAACAATGATTCTAATATGCAGGTTTTAGGTGATCGGGGAGGTAACCCCACAACTATAACCACCTGAAGCATTCTTTTTCTAAATTCTTTTCATTTTGTACATAATGTATATACTTGTTGTGAAAACATGTTTGTTAATATACATACATACATACATACATACATACATACATACATACATACATACATACATACATACATACATATATATATATATATATATATATATATATATATATATATATATATATATATATATATCTATCTATATATATATATATATATATATATATATAGATATATATATATATATATAGATATAGATATATCTTGGGGAAGTTGTCATTTCCTTAAGTAACAGTTGCTGCTCCCGTGGTCATAGTTGTTGTTTCCTTGGGCACAGTTGTTGTTCCTTTAGTCACAATTGTTGTTCCCTTTGTTGCGATAGTTGTTCCCTTGGTCGCAGTTGTTGTTCCCTTAGGAACAATTGTTGTTCCCTTAGGAACAATTGTTGTTCCCTTAGTCACAATTGTCATTCCCTATGTCGCGGTCATTGTTCCCTTGGTCATAGTTGTTGTTCCCTTAGGCGCGGTTGTTGTTACCTATACACAACTTCTGTTCCCTTTGTCATAGTTGTTGTTCTCTTAGTCACAAATTTCATTCCCTTTGTCGCGGTCGTTGTTCCCTTAGTCATAGTTATTGTTCCCTTGGTCATGCTTGTTGTTTCCCTAGTCATAGTCATTGTTGCCTTTGTTACAATTGTTGTTTCCTTGGTCATGGTTGTTGTTTCCTAATTTTAACTACTTTTCCCTCTACTCTTGATTGTTTCTTTCCAACCATAGTTGTTTTTCTAGAAATAGTCATTCTTTTAAATTAATTTTGAAGTCCTCCTTTGAATCATGGTAAAATTAATAAGTTCCTTTAACAATTCCCATTAGAGAATGTTTTATTAGAAAATTTTAAAATAGACCTTGAAAAACTCCCAAATTTATAAAACAACCCTGATATTGTAAATTTATAAAGAAATTTATACTACATTTCTTCAAAATACCACTGGAAGAGTTTATTTCCTTTCAAAGTTTCCTATAATTCTTTGATCTCCTTAAAAAATAAATTTTGGGCAGAAAAATGGAAAATTGAAAAGGTAATCATTGCAATAATTTTTACACCATCCCTAACTCTTAAGGAGTTGATAAGCCACCCCATCCACTAATCATTTATCATAACAAAAAAATAAAAACAATAAATGAAGTATAAGAAAAAATGGACAAATGATAGGAGGTATCATCATGAGCCGACCTACCATGATCATAAGATTTAATGTGGTGACATTAGCACTCTGGTCACCAAGCCAGGGTAATGGCCTGTGTTGGCATTATGATGCATGTGTTGTACTTGATGGCAACCCACTTGTAGAAGAACAACTCACTTATATATAACTAGATGAATCTACATAAGAGATATCAGATGTGACAGAATACATGGGATGCAGGACAGCTCAAAGGAATCAGTTCAGATGTAATGAACAATGACAACTCGTTAAGATGACAGTTCTCAGTATGGTAAGTTAGCTTTGCCATCAAGTCCAAAGGGGGAGATTGTTGGCATTATGATACAAGTGTTGTCCTTGATGGCAACTCACACAGATGACAGATCATAGTGCAGCAGGTCAGTAGCAAAGAATTGATGATCAGACTACAAAGAATGAAGAAAGAAAAGTATATACGTAGGTTCACTATATACCAAGTCGTGTACACACGCAGGTTCACTATATACCAAGTCGTGTACACACGCAGGTTCACTATATACCAAGTCACGTATATACGCAGGTTCGCTATATACCAAGTAGTGTATACATGCAGGTTCACTATATACAAAGGCACATATACACGCGGGATTTTTGATCAAAAGTCGCGTATGCGTATGCACGCACTTTCATGCACGACCGCGTACATGTGGGAAAGCTTATTTTTGGGTTCGTGGTATTTAGACCTATGGTTTTGGACCTTGGTATTGCGTCCGAAGTGTTGAACCTAGGTATTGGGTCCCTAGTATTGGTTCTAAATGGTTTTGGACCATGGTATTGAGTAAGGCCTAAGACTATAAAAGGAGAAGAAGATCATTAGGCAAAGGTAATGAAGAAAGTCTTGAATATCTGATGAAGTATGAGATCTAGTATGTAGGTTATGGGTTCATGATGCTTTGCTTGATCTGAGCTAAGAAGGAATCTTAGCGGTTGATGGAGAACAAGATCTAAGGATAGATCGGGATCTAATGGCATGGAATGAATCATCTCTATACGGTTTGATCATGTTTATTCTAGATCTGTATACTGACGCATGTAATGTTCTGATTTGGGTATAACTTAAGTTTGAAATAGCTGCAACTCATGAATGAATATTTACAGATGTATACGCTGGTTGACTTTGACAAAAGCGCGTACATACGTAGGTTATATACATCTAAGTAGCGTATACCATATACACTATGATATTTGAAGTTATAGGTGGTTCTGGTAGTTGATGCAAAGTCTGAGTTCTGGTGACTATTTACTGGTGTCAGTATTCTGCATATTTAGATTGGTTGATTATGTTTAGCTTCAGTGTGGATGGATGACATCTATAATGGATCAGGATCATAATGACTTATCTTTATGTGATCTGATGGACTAGATCTGGTTGCTAACATACATATTATCCTTGTATATGTAATGATCTGGTTATGTCTGAAGTCAGGAAGTGCAGCGAAGACATAAGTAAGTAATTAATGACATATACGCTGGTTCACTTTGGTGAAGTTGCGTATACACGCTGGTTCGGCTCTTCCAAGTAGCGTATGCACTCTGATGCATGATTTTTGATGATACAGTTAGATCTGAACGTTGTTGCAGAGTTCTGTGTTCTGCTCTGTGTTTTGGTGATTGCAGTTTGTTGATTGGGTTTCAGTGATTCAGTATTGGGTGATTCAGAGAATGATGATGCTAGTGTTGATTGATTGTGTGCTTCAATGATATTGATGGGTCCAGTATGAAAATTGGATGAAATGTGGCCTTTAAATTATGGTGTTGTGCTTCAGGAGTATCCAGTCTGAAAATTTATGAAATGTGGTACCTGAAGGAAGAAAGAGAAGGATGTAGCCTTCTGTAGGTCAGCACCTATGTACTAGTACATCAGCTAGTACAAGAGCTAAGGGGGTGGTAGCTCCATTCTAGTAGCAGCTGGAAAACGAGTGAAGGTTGGAGCATTCATTAGGCTAGCACCTACGTACTAGTAAAAGGATCGGCTAGTACAAGAGCTAAGGGGGTTGCAGCTCCCTTCCAGGAGAAGCTGGAGAACGAGAGAAGGTTGTAGCCTGCTGCAGGTAGCAGCCTGCGTACTGGTATAAGACTACACCAGTATAGAAACATTGTAAAAAGAAGTTTCTTATTAAAAGAAGATAGAGACAACTTGCAGTAGGTGGTTTTCACCCACATTGGGTTTCCACCTTACATCATGGTGTTCATGTGTGCTTCTTGTGTGTGATGATCTGTTCTGTTTTACTGCACCTGTTTACTATTCATATGGTTAATAAAAGTTCTAATGCACTAACTAAAGATCAACATCTAATGGATTAACTGAATCATAAGTTTACTGGATATACGCTAGTTGCATTAGACACAGTTGCGTGTACACGCAGGTTCCATTCACTGAAGTAGCATATACGAATCTGAGTATGGAAATGAAAAAGTGTTTGATTTGATAATACTGATTCACCCCCCCACCCTCTCAGTATTATTTCGAATAATTGGTATCAGAGCAGGTCCTTTGGAAGAAGCTTGATCACTTGAAGGAGATCCGTAGAATAATGGGAAAGAAGCTTAAGAAGAAAGCGCCTAAGAAGAAGAAGACATCTCAGAAGAACTATGATAGTGGGAGAATTGACTGGGGAATATGTGAAAGAAACACTTCAGATTCAGAATCACTTCAGAATGAAGAGGAACAAGCAAAAGAACTATCAGGTATGAATTTGTTATCCTCTGGTGATACATTTCTTCATCCATTTGAAGAATATGAAAGTGATAGTGAAACAACTAAATTTGCTCTTATGGGTGAGAATGAAATATATCGAATAGAGGCAGAATTTAAAAGGCTTACAAACAAAATTAGAGATCAACAAGATCTATTGCACAAAAGGGAATATATCTCCAAAGTAGAAGTTACCAAACTAAAAGCTCAACTAGAAGAAGGAAACAAGGTAAGGAAGCTATTCAAGGAAAAGGAAGATCAATGTCAAAAGTTGCAGGATGAAGTGACATCATTAAGAAATGAAGTAAATGAAAGGAGCACAACAATCAAGAAACTCAGAGAAAGATCCAGTTACTATGAAAGTCTTGAAGCTACGATCCTCTCGCTAAAAGAAGATCTTGAAGAATCAAATAAGCAGAATAAAGAACTACTCCAAGCTCTTGAAAAACAAGAAAACAAAGTTCTTGAATTAAGACACCAGTTGGAAGAAGGAAGAAAAGCTGAAGAAAACATGAAGAAGCAGTATCGTGAAAAGGAAGAGCAACTTCAGGTTGAGGTAAATATTCTAAAAGATAACTTAGAAGAAAAGGATAAGCTCTTACGATTTCAAGATAGTACTAAGATCTTGGATGATATTCTTAGTAGTCAAAGGTCTCTTGCTATCAAAACTAGTCTTGGTTTTCATGAATCTGTTGAAGGAGAATCTAGTTCACAAAATAAGACAAGGAACTCTAATGCTCAATCTGAAAAACTCAACAAGGAGATGACAAGTCAACAACCAAGGAAAGAAATTCTTCAAAGAAAATCTTTTACTCCTCCAATGAATAATGTTGAATGTTTTGTATGTCATAATCTTGGACATGTTTCAACTAGATGCAGAAGAAGAATGGTTCAAGACCATCACACATAAAGACCATCACGTTCTAGGTACTTTAAGGGATATTGCTTTGCTTGCAATATGTTTGGTCACAGATTTGTTGATTGCTACAGAAGGAATATGAAACATGTGAGATGTTATGCATGTAACAAGCTTGGACATATAGCTAAGGATTGTAGGAACAAAGTACGGGCACCATACCAAAAGGTGAAAACTTCATCACACTTGAAGATATGGAAGAAGAAGGAAGTATAGTCAGAAAGATGTGGCACAGCACAATATACAGACATAACAGACTCAGAGGGAGCTGAAAGTGTAAAACTTCAGTGTCCTAAATCTCATACGCAAGTTTCATAAAGGGAAGTCGCGTATATACGCGAGTTAGACAGTGCACAGTCGCATATATGTCAGTTTGAGAAAAGCAGTGGGACAGGCTCAGGAAAAGGGTCTGATATGATTCAGTCCATTACTTGCTCTGTTTGATAATGGTTACAATCTGCTGATGATGTGTGGAAATGTCTTGATACTTGTAAGATGTTTAGAAGTGTTTTGATCCTAACTTGTTGATGATGATGCCTTGATACTTCTTGCTGATATATGCATGACCAAATCTGACAGTAAAACAAGATGGCACAGGTTCAGGGGGAGCATATACTTTTAATAATGCATTGTTGGCATTATGGTTAGTAGTCCTTAGTAATGATGCTTATATGGCTAAATGATATATCTTGCTATGATATGGTTATGAGTTATCCATGACAAAATCTCATATGATTCTTGGGGTTACATAGTTGATGTTTAGATCAGATTTGTGGTTGATTCTTTGATGATGCATATATGGTTCTTACATGGTGATCTTCATAAGGATAAGGAGAAGTACAAAGCTTGAATACACACCTTCATTACTTGATGATGAGTCACTCATATGCTATTGTCGTCATATGCATAAAGATCATATAATACAGTTATGATGCAGGATTCCTATAGTTCTTGGCGCTCATGTGGATGAGGATTGTTGCTGTTGATGATATCAAGAAGCCTTGACAAATGATCTTGAGCTCAAGATACATGGTGTTGGATACATGAATGATTACTCAAAGTTGCATTGTTGGAGACATGATGATGATGAGTTCTTACCTATATGATGATAGGTTGATACTTACATATGTTGATTGATGCAGATGTTCCCAAAGTGATGATACTTGGATCATGCAGATCTTGATGAGACGGCTATGGTGTTTTTCACATATGATATAATGTGAATGATTTTGTATGTCATATGCAGAATTCTGTTCAAAAGGATGAGTTGATGTAGACATACCTTGTTATAGGTTGATGACTTATACACTAATGGACATATACATGTTGCTGGTCTAGATGCTGTTGACAGATGCTTATGGAGCAGATCATACATTGTGTATGATAGTTGTTGATGACTATCATGGTCTTATTTAGATGTTTGGTCTCTGTTATAAATGTCATGTAAAGGTCATATCAAGACTCATGATGTAATATTTTGTCTCTATCTATTGTAGTCATTTGATGAATCCCTTTTGGTCATATGATGTAATTTGTACCCCCACTATGCATGGGAAAAATGATGTAATGTTTCAGTCATGTATAAACAATTGGTATCTGGTGTATCCCCACTTGGTTGGGTGGATGAGAAAATATTGGTATATCCCCACTTGGTTGGGAGATGGATGTATGTATGAGTCTTTGGTGATAGGAAGGTCATTTATGATAGAGTCATGTTCTTCTTGTAGAACATCTTTTTGCAGACCTTGCTTACAGTCAGGGGGAGCATGAACAACACACTTCAGCAGAGCAGAGATTTCAGCATGTACTCAGAGGGAGCATGGACATATTAGTACAACTTGGCATATACAAAGGGGGAGCTCAATCAGAGATTTCAGCAGGTACTCAAGGGGAGTATGGACAGTGAAATGTATATCAAGGAAGAGAATATCTTGGTCCGCCCTTTGCCCTTGATGTCAAAGGGGGAGAGTGACTTGGTATGGTTGTTGCCATCAAGTCCAAAGGGGGAGATTTTTGGCATTATGATGCATGTGTTGTACTTGATGGCAACCCACTTGTAGAAGAAAAACTCACTTATATATAACTAGATGAATCTACATAAGAGATATCAGATGTGACAGAATACATGGGATGCAGGACAGCTCAAAGGAATCAGTTCAGATGTAATGAACAATGACAACTCATTAAGATGACAGTTCTCAGTATGGTAAGTTAGATTTGCCATCAAGTCCAAAGGGGGAGATTGTTGGCATTATGATACAAGTGTTGTCCTTGATGGCAACTCACACAGATGACAGATCATAGTGCAGCAGGTCAGTAGCAAAGAATTGATGATCAGACTACAAAGAATGAAGAAAGAAAAGTATATACGCAAGTTCACTATATACCAAGTCGTGTACACACGCAGGTTCACTATATACCAAGTCACGTATATACGCAGGTTCGCTATATACCAAGTAGTGTATACACGCAGGTTCACTATATACAAAGGCGCGTATACACGCGGGATTTCTGATCAAAAGTCGCGTATGCGTATGCGTGCACTTTCATGCACGGAAAAGCGCGTACATGTGGGAAAGCTTATTTCTAGGTCCATGGTATTTAGACCTATGGTTTTGGACCTTCGTATTGCGTCCGAAATGTTGAACCTAGGTATTGGGTCCCTAGTATTGGTTCTAAATGGTTTTGGACCATGGTATTGAGTAAGGCCTAAGACTATAAAAGGAGAAGAAGATCATTAGGCAAGGTAATGAAGAAAGTCTTGAATATCTAATGAAGTATGAGATCTAGTATGCAGGTTATGGGTTCATGATGCTTTGCTTGATCTGAGCTAAGAAGGAATCTTAGTGGTTGATGGAGAACAAGATCTAAGGATAGATCGGGATCTAATGGCGTGGAATGAATCATCTCTATACGGTTTGATCATGTTTATTCTAGATCTGTATACTGATGCATGTAATGTTTTGATTAGGGTATAACTTAAGTTTGAAATAGCTGCAACTCATGAATGAATATTTACAGATGTATACGCTGGTTGACTTTGAAAAAAGTGCGTACATACACAGGTTATATACATCTAAGTAGCGTATACCATATACACTATGATATTTGAAGTTACAGGTGGTTCTGGTAGTTGATGCAAAGTCTGAGTTCTAGTGACTGTTTACTGGTGTCAGTATTCTGCATATTCAGATTGGTTGATTATATTTAGCTTCAGTGCAGATGGATGACATCTATAATGGATCAGGATCATAATGACTTATCTTTATGTGATTTGATGGACTAGATCTGGTTGCTAACATACATATTATCCTTGTATATGTAATGATCTAGTTATGTCTGAAGTCAGGATGTGCAGCGAAGACATAAGTAAGTAATTAATGACATATACGCTGGTTCGCTTTGGTGAAGTTGTGTATACATGCTGGTTCAGCTCTTCCAAGTAGCGTATGCACTCTGATGCATGATTTTTGATGATACAGTTAGATTTGAACATTGTTGCAGAGTTCTGTGTTCTGCTCTGTGTTTTGGTGATTCAGTTTGTTAGTTTCAGTGATTCAGAGAATGATGATGCTAGTGTTGATTGATTGTGTGCTTCAATGATATTGATGGGTCCAGTATGAAAATTGGATGAAACGTGGCCTTCAAATTATGGTGTTGTGCTTCAGGATTATCCAGTCTGAAAATTTATGAAACGTGGTACCTGAAGGAAGAAAGAGAAGGATGTAGCCTTCTGTAGGTCGGCACCTATGTACTAGTACATCAGCTAGTACAAGAGCTAAGGGGGTGGTAGCTCCCTTCCAGTAGCAGCTGGAAAATGAGTGAAGGTTGGAGCATTCAATATGCTGGCACCTACATACTAGTAAAAGGATCGGCTAGTACAAGAGCTAAGGGGGTTGCAGCTCCCTTCCAGGAGAAGCTGGAGAATGAGAGAAGGTTGTAGCCTTCTACAGGTAGCAGCCTACGTACTGGTATAAGACTGCACCAGTACGGAAACATTGTAAAAAGAAGTTTCTTATTAAAAGAAGATAGAGACAACTTGCAGCAGGTGGTTTTCACCCACATTGTGTTTCCACCTTACATCATGGTGTTCATGTGTGCTTCTTGTGTGTGATGATTTGTTCTATTTTACTGCACCTGTTTACTGTTCATATGGTTAATAAAAGTTATGATGCACTAACTAAAGATCAACATCTAATGGATTAACTAAATCATAAGTTTACTGGATATACGCTAGTTGCATTAGACACAGTTGCGTGTACACGCAGGTTCCCTTCACTGAAGTAGCGTATATGAATCTGAGTATGGAAATGAAAAAGTGTTTGATTTGATAACACTGATTCACCCCCCCCTCTTAGTATTATTTCCAACAGCCTGCGTTCATTAGGTTGAAGGATAAGAGGTCTCACTACGAGTCGTCTTTTTTGTCTCATTATCTCTTGTGAATGGCATTGTTATCAACTGGTCGCCACGCCAGAACAAGGGCCTTTTGTCGATAATTGAGAAGTAATAAAAAGTTATGAATCCTTTTTAAAAGTGGAATGGGATAGTGGCATACCATTGGGTTAAAACGCAACCCTGTCGAAGCTATAGACGCCTGCTAGAAGCAGAGGACATGCCTGTGGTATTGAAGTATATATGAAATTACCATCTAAAAATAGCCATTTTGATTTCCATTAGTAATAACAAAGGAAAATCATTAAATTACTATAGGAACTCATTTTCTCCCCCTTGGAAGGTGGTAATGATGAAATTGTATGAATAATTACTTTTTTTATTCTATGTATCAGGGGTATGACCTTCGAAGAATTATTAAATCTATTTTAAATTTCTTTCATTTTTTCTCTAAAGGCAATATTTCAATGAAATTTATCTTATCCATGATTGGGGCTCAAACATATCTCCACATGATTTTTCCCAATTTTAATGCTTTGGGCATCGCAAATATCTAAGTATTGTCAACACATCCCATGATTAATCCCTCCAATAAGTATGTCACATGCCTCGCCATTATTTCCATTTCTCTGGCAGTTGCTCCACTATGCCGAATTAATGTGTTCTTATCTAATTAGTCATGTCAATTGTCTTGCCTAATCAAATACATAATGAATGGTTGAGGACAACCTTTAATTTCATGGGGGAAGAAAAGTGAACATATAACCAGATGATTACAAACTCTGCAACAATTGTTGTATGTTATGTTCTTTGAATTTTCTACTCTACATAGTATTTATGACCCTGCATCTACTGAGCTTGTTGTTTCTAGTTTATTTCAAAGTTGCTTCCTGAAGGTACAACTGGAATGGGTGGTCACTCGATAGGAAGTGAAACTGCACAATTGTGGGTTTCTAAACAAGCACAAAGTATTCTAGACCAGGTGGGATGGTTAGAGTATTTTCTACAGTTGTGAGGTTTCGACAATGAAGTGGCTTTGGAATCCACAAAGAATATGAGAAATAGATTAACGATGGTAAAAGGCACACAAATTCAAGTTAATGCATAAGTACTGGTGGAAGAAATAGGCCTACCCTTGGAAGGAGAGAAATGATTTGAGATGCACACTATGTTACAGAGCGCAACATTCTTGTTTGTAAATTTTGGGGAAGAATTGGTGAGAAAAGGGAAGGGGTACAACCCTACCTCATTGCCAGAACTGTGGAAAGAACTAGCGAGTGTGGTCCAAAGATACATTACATGCGATGGTTAGGATGATGTGGTAAGGGGGTAAAACCTAAAGTTGTCGGAGACACTGAGACAAAAGATAACCATGAACCTACCTCATTTTTTGAGTTCATTACTGCATGAGACCACTGTAAGGCTTAAGAGGTCCAAGGATCAACCTTCAGTGGTGAGCCACCATGGGCTTATAAAATTGATAATTGTTAGAAATCTGAATCAATCACAGTTAAACTGGGAAGAGTTCTTGGGAATTTCTAAGACTCCACCAAGAAACGAAGCACCCAGTGAAGAACCCGAACATATTCCATTTTATGATAAGCAACCAAAAGGAAATGAAGAAACCAATCAAAATGAGAACGTTACGATGGAAGATACTTTGTAGACCCCTCTCCCTCAACAATTAATAAGGTTAGAAAAGAGGATGGCCTCTCTCTTGGCCTCCTTACCCAAGAAAAGAAGGAAATCAACCAAGCTAGCTAAGTCCCAAAATTCCATAAATTGTGCAAAACAATCGTTGGAAGATAGTGAACCCCAAAAAATTCTGAACATACCAGAAACTCATGAGGAGGACCCTTCTTAAGAACATGAAATGGAGGCAACCCAAGTTTTAGAGGGATTGGAAAACTTTTTGAATTCTATGAAATTTGAAGGAGTTGTAGGTTGTTTAAAGGATTCTCCCGATAAAAGGACATCACCCATATCTCCAGCCTCTCCTTCCAATTCCAACGCTAATGTTATTTTAGAATCTTCATAAGATCCTGAAAATACATCTCTTCGGGAACACTCTATTGATTCTGTCACAACCATCCAGGAAACCTCCTCTTCTGAAGAGGTAGCCTTACAATCTCCTCGGGAAAGTATGGAACAAGAAGTCAATGTCGACTCTCCAAAGGGACCCTAGGATGGCTAAAACCTCGTTGAATCTATAATTGATGCTACAATTGAGCCTACTAAGGAACTGGTGATTGAAAACCTAGCAGCCATTGTTGTTGTTCCCTCTCCTCCAGTCACCCTAGCCAGAAATTTTACGTAGAAGGTTAATAGAGGATTGAGAAACAAACGAGAAGGTAAGAATAGTAAAGAGATGGAGTTGTTGAAGAAAGAAAAAAGGAAATTACAAAGAAGGGTCTGAAAACTTAAGAGATGGCTGTGAAATAGTAAAACCCAAATGTAATATTAGAAAATAAGTGAGAAAAAGAAGGAAGTTCAAGAAAAGGAGACCCAAACTGAAACTGAAATTTTGTTGTTTCCTTTAATATAGGGACTCACACTGAGTCAAACATGTTAAATATCAACATTTTAACTACTAAAGTTGGAGCTCAGACAGAAGTACCAATTTTTATCACAAGAGAAACACGGACTGAGCCCGTGCCACCATACAATCCTCTGATTGTGGAACCTTCTTTTCAAGTCTTGAATAAGAAAATGGAAGAATAACGAAAGACTATTATACGATATAAAACGGAGTTATTTCCTCAAAAATAACATCACGATCTAATGCAAAATTTCAAGGCATTGTCAGTCACAGAAGATGAAACTTATGCCAAGTTGCGAGCAGGCAAGAAAAAGGTTAAATCTTTGGAAACAACTTGAAAAAGATATAGATGAGATGAAATAATTTTGCTCTATATACTCGAATGCTTTATCGTGCAAGTCCCCAGCTAGGAATTACGCCTTATTTTTGCTGGAACAATACTTATTTCTCAAGATTAAGGATGTTTGGTTGGGAAACCTTACGAATTTAGCAATGTTTCAGAATTTGTTGATTCTTTCCATAAACAAGATGAGAATTCAAGGTATTTCTTATGCGAACTTTACATGCATAATTTCTTTCTGGAAGTACAGAGACATGAGAATCCTACCCCTTTTATAGGGGATGTACAGTTCCAAGCTTTCGTATTTTTTTTTCTAAAAATCAGGTAAGATGGGCAATATCTTATAATGTGTTCCAAATAAGAGAACTTGGTTTTGACCTCTCGATCAGAGGAGAACCACAAAGCCCTTTACGCATACTCATCTGCCACAAGAGATTCATGAAGCAGTCTAGTGTTGTCAGTGATTTAGCACCTGTTCATAATGGTGTATTATGGTCACGCTTAGAATATCTGTTAGATATCAAGTTTGAGGCTATAGTAGATGCCAAACAAAGGTGGCAGGCCTCATCTAGGGAAATAAAAAATAGAGAACCATTTAATTATAAAAATTTCCAAGCTGCAATGGACAGATCATAGGATTACGCTTATATGGTATTAGAAGAAGGCCCTAACTGGATAGGGTGTAGGTACAAGTGTCCAATAATTTGGTGTCCTCAAGATGATTATAAGTCTAAGTATCATTTAACTGAAGCAAGTAAGTATGTCGCTCTCTAATAAATCCGAAGAAGAAACGATTTCCAGCATTATGGAGAAGATTTGTACCTAGCTTATTCTTTAACTGCCCTCCATCTCAATCATTTGTTTGCATGTGGTCATGCAAACAGGTAAGCTGGGGGGTGATGTTGGGCTTCAGAATTTATACATTCTCTTACCTTGTTTCCTTATCTTTTTATTAGTTTTCTAAGATTTTTATGTATATAATATGGTAATTTGTGTGATATGAACCTTAGAAGCAGTCAATAAATGTTTCATCATTTTTCTTTCAAAAGAGTTGATTTAATTATGAAAATATGAGTTACACTTATGATTTGAAGTGTTAAATGACAGGGAATTTCAATAGCGGATGTTGTTCCCTAGGATAGTTGGACATGAACGAGTTACGCAGAGCTTCTTGGGTTAGTTATAACCCAATTGGGCGAGACTAACGATCATCATTGAAAGATCAACTGTGGCTGAGATCTTGGTTACCTATTCTGAGGAAATATGAGAGATTTTGTAATTAAAATTAAGCATCCTGAGAATCTTTAGATTATCAGGATCACTTCCTTATTTTTAAATAGACTTAATTGTAATATAAAAGGTAGGAATTAAACCTTGGTAGATTAAGTGGAAAATTACTGTCATTTTGATCTATGTTATAAGTTTTACAGACAACTTTTGTAATATTGTTCCTGATTAATTTAATGGAGACTTTCACGGTTTAGCTTTAATTCTTTGCATTGAATTAGCTTTAAGGTAGTTTAATTCTAGTGATAATGGGCCCAATTTATTTTTGTTATTAAATTTACATTTAAGCTTTCAATTCTTGCCTTGCAATTATTCAATCACTTTCTAGATCTGATCATTAGTTATTTATTTGCTCATTATAGTGATATCTGCTAAAATAGTTTGAATGAAGGTCATGCGATTGGATTCTTCATCATTGATTTTCTGAAGCATTATTTGTTATGTTGTTTCATGTGATTGATAAATAATTGTTAAGTGCGAGATTTGATATTTGTTTCTGCAGAATCATTTTTATTCAGAAGTGTTGTTCCTTTCTTATAGTTTTAGTTTCAGTTTCCTAGGAAACAACTTATGTTTAGCAATTTTTTTTGAAAACTCGTAGTAGAATATCCAATTCTTTGATCATCTTAAAGTAGCTTTGATTGTTTATGTTTTAATTTTCGAAGTTGTGAATAAACTGTTCTTTTAGGAAATCTTATTTGTTCCTTGTATTTTACAAGAATTTACCTTTCAATAGGGCTAGACAGATTAGATCACATTAGCACTATTCTTTGCACATACTGTGTGGACAACCTTGAAATAACTAAATGAGTTTTGAGTTGACAATTTAATTAATGGAAGTCAGCTGGTATTTTTAAGAGAAACTGAGTAACCCAACAACATGTGATGTCCAACATCACTCCCTCTCACCCAGAGAGGATATCCCTATTCTCTTTTTTATTAGAGAATAGATCCTTGCTCCTATTTGAGGAGACTCATTTTCTCCCTCTCTAATATAGAGGAGATTCTAGAATTCCTTTCTATTTGGGAAGTCAACACCACAAGCCTTATAGATTGTCTTTATAAGAGTATGAACTACCTACGTGGCTCCCTCTTTTCTTTGCATTGAGTTTGCTTCCTTTTGAGGTATCATGGAGCCATATTCAATCTTCAATATTATGACAAGGTTCATGTCATCTCTCTTGTTCATCACTTTCATCTTTGACATCATGGATGAATGTTGCATTAGGTTGGGCTGACCCAGGTTTGATTCTTTACTACGCACCAACAAAACCCTCAATCACTGGCCCTTTTGGCAACGACCTGCAAGCAAGTCGTCATCTCATCTGAAGTGACTATGGGAGGTTGCAGAACCAAGTTTCTGCAGCCTTAAGGGATACTGCGATGTGGCAATTTGGTATTTTCTTATACTTTAGCACTTATAAACTACTTCACAATAATGAACTAATTCACACTTATATATTACTTCGCAGAATTACATTTATTAATTAAACATGTCATAAACATCCATAAACTTCAGAGTACTGAAATAAAGTGCAGATAATAAGACAAACACATGAAGACACATATTTTACCATCGTTCATCCCAATGTGGGAATACGTCCACAAGAATTGTTACTTATAATAGAGAATTTGGTACAACAAACAATTCTTCACTTGCATACACAACTGCAGGTTATCTGCACACTAAGTTGCAGACCAAGGCTTCCGCGCACTCAGCTGCGAAGCCTTGCCCCTTTCTCTGAAGTACATATCACAAAAATACAACCATAAAAATAGATCTACATCCAATTGATTCATTGATGACTTCCTTCTTTATTATTCATCCCTATATATACTATTACATTGATGGATTACTTTGCTACATTACCATGGTTTCCAAAATACAAGGGACTATGGTCCAAAACCATTCAACTTTTAAAATATTATATGCTTTTATAAAAAGGGAGGGGCTTCACCATGAAGCCCCTATACTGTGCAATGAGTTTTTTGTGTGGTCCACTCTACACTCTGCGACATCCTTTCTACTGCGTGCTCTACCCACAAAATTCAAATTCTTTACCCAAAATATGGCCAAGTTGGGTTTCTCCCAATAGGCCCCCAACACTCACATGTGACTCGTTCTGAGTCACTCAGCTACTTTTCCTCTGATCTTGTCTGCAATTTTGTTGTATGTCTTGTTGAATTGTTGCAGAATCTCTGCCTATTGCTTTTCCCCACTGTGCACTTCTTCTGATAATTCTTATGTGACATTATCTGCAACCTTCTTTTCCAATTTTGTCTCTCTTTGTCAAATTTGTTGAAGCTTCTCATCCACTGCCTGTGATAGTTGAAGGGCCTCATCCTCCCAAGGCTGAGTCCTTTCTATCAAAATTTTCTCCTCCTTCTTCAACTCTTTGATTTTATTTTGTATCTCCTTTGACTCATTAATTTTTTCGAGCCTCTACGAGATTGGAAAAGTCTTCGTAGCTGCCCGACTCTCCTCCTAGAATTTATGAACATTTTGATCTTCCTGCAACGGAGTCCAAATTTGCATGCTTTCATCCAATAATTTTCCATAGTCTTCCAATGCTACGGAGATGCTGGCCATCCTAGTCTTTAAGTCAATCTCCCTTTGTTCGTGCACTTCTGGTTGTGTGGATGGTTGTAGCTTTAATTGTAGCTCACTAATCTTTACCTCATATTCAAACTGTACATTTGCCATTTTCTTCTTGGATTCCTTAACTGCAAGGCCGAACTTCGTGAACTTATCTTCTGTCAGTTCCTCCTCACGGACATCCATGTCCAAAACTTCCATGCAAGTGGCTTCGACCACCTCTTTCAATCTCTACTGTTGTAGCTTTACATGTTCCTTTTCCTTGATGGCATGGTCGAGTTGTTTCTTCAGCGCAGTGCGCTCTTGTTTTATTTGAATGTTTAAGTGTGAGGCATGTTGTTCATGCTCCTTGAGCTCATTTGTGATAGCTTGGTGCAATTCATGTAGGACTGGAGTGGACAGTGTTGCCATGTTCATATTGACATGGTCCCAACCTTTTTCCTACTGCTTGACTTTGGCAGAGTTGAACTGTAGAGCTTTGACAACTATTTGCTTTATCCTCATCCCAAATGTTGTTTCTATCAGTCTTTCTGGTTGGATTCTTTGGCCTATTTTCCTTGGTCGTATGCATGTTTGCACCAAAATCTTCAGCTCTACAATACTCTATTGCACACCTGTGATAAGATCGCCATGGCAATCTTCTGCCCTATTCCAGGATTCCATTGTTATTTCCTAGACCTTGTCTCCAATTTGATCCAGGTCACCCTCAATGAGAACCATTGGTGTGATTTCTTTTGTTTTATCCGCCTTATGCTTCTTTCTTCTCTTAATGGTAGCTTCGCCTTGGATCTTTCTTTTCTCCACGATAATTTTCTTTATTTTTGCCTTTTTTGTCTCCTTAGTCGTATCCTCGCCTCCTTGAGGATCCTCCTCATGGTGTTCTTCATCATGGTGTTCTTCTTCATGGTGTTCTTCTTCCTCTTCCTATTCATCTAATTCCTGCTCCTTGTCTTTTCCACTAGCTTCGCCATGCAGTGAAGTGTCTAGCTCATCTTCTTCTATCGCGTTGTCTCCTACTTCCTCCAGCGGAGTCATCCATTTTATGGGCCATGTATTTACTACTTCTATGATATCATCCTCTTTGACCATATACGGAAATGCATGCCATTTATTCTTCATGTATTTGCACACCTCTATGTACAATT
The DNA here is from genome assembly GCA_031772625.1 of Pinus tabuliformis. Lineage (NCBI taxonomy): Eukaryota > Viridiplantae > Streptophyta > Pinopsida > Pinales > Pinaceae > Pinus > Pinus tabuliformis. The sequence goes on along the minus strand of CM062805.1, from coordinate 566,661,532 downwards.
TATGAAAATCTTCCTTGAACCTTGCCACATGGTTGTATTGTTTGTGCAAACTCGGCAAAAGGCGTGGATGTTTGTTTACTAAAATGTGTAGATCCATTTGATATAATATGAAAAATATTCTATTCTCCTACGCTCGCGATGCTTGAGTGGTATGCCATAATGAAGCTTACCTCGCAGTCTCACATACATTTGAAGGCACTGAAGGGAAATGTGTGTCCTCTGCCTCTTTCCACACTAACGTAGAAATTATCAAGATTAACTAGGTGTAGTGGAAAGATGTACCTTTCCCATGGACCTCGCAATAGTCGTCCAGGAATTCCTTGCGTAAGTATCCATCCTAGTTATACTGGACTCCATTTACGCATTGCACGGCTAAAGAGACCACCGACGTAGGAACTTCATTTGCGCGACACTTCCTCATAATCTTTCCAGCAAAAATGTGTGCAGCGAAGCGGAATGCTTGGTCACCAATCGAGTTTATGTCGTAGCCCCTTTTTCCTTTCATCAGCCCATACTTCCTCCTCATATTGTTTGCCAAAGTGTGGTCTTGATTCTTTCCCACGAACTCCTCTATGAGGTTCCACCCTTGGTATGGTAATCTTATGATCCTCCAGATCAACATTTGGTCTATGGGTATTTTATTCCCCATCCACAGGTGTACATCATGTATCAATACCAATAATTGGCGCACACATGCTATGTTTGCTAAACTTCTTCCCAAGTGTGGCACATTCAACATATTGAGCAGTCCTCACTATGCCAACCCATTTTCCCGCTATTGTGGTTCCAATATCATCACTCCGCTCTCTAGAAGTGAACCTACTGCAAGTACCAGTCTGGTGTGAACTGAGGGTACTTCTTCTAGTCATTAAAATCATAATCTGTAAATTTGAGCTGCGGAATTTTCCCTAAAATCTCTCCTGAAAACGACACAGCTTCTGGAAATAGTGGCATAAATATTCCATACTTCATATCTTTGGAATCCTTTACTGGTTTGGCACTTGGCTTCCTCGGTAGGATGTATGAGGGAAGAGGCAAGATGAATGCTACACCACTTTCCTCCACCTATATTTCCTCCACTTCTTCTTCACCAATATTGACCTGCTCAGGTTGCTTCTAAGGTTTCATAGGTTTGGCAGGCTTCTTGTCTTGCTTTTTCTTGGTTCTTTCTTCCTTGGTTTGCTTCTTCCTTAGTGATTTCTACTGTTTATGTGGCATCGATGCTGCTACTGTGGATGATGCTACTATGGGCATTCCAACTACTAGCACGGACATATCAATGGCTTCCATGACTCCAGACAATCCCTTCTCACGAAAATTCCGCACAATCTCCTCCCAAGATCGCTCAGACGACATACACAACGAAGTCTCTTGCAACTTCTTCACACTATTAATCACTCGAGCTCTTGATTCAGCAAAGTTATTTTTTTTTAACAGAAACTGTTGAATTTTATTTATAAGAAGAGGTTGGGCATGCCAAACAACCTCGATTACAGTCAATTGAGAGAATTATGGTTCTATAGAGTCCTCATATTCTGGCTTTTGTATCAGAGATTAGTTGTTGCTTTTATGCATTGGCATGGCTGAGAGATGCTTGCTATGCTTTTGGCGCCTTAGAGTCTTGTCTTACATTTCCTCTTTTTTGTTACTTTGGTACTTTCCTGGGTTAAGCTAATTCTCGAATAAACTTTAATCCGCGGTCCAAATTATACAAAACCCGCATATATTAAATTGTATTAATATATAACCTGTCCCCACCTCTGATATACCAAGGCTCTCATCCATACTTGACCCCACTTCAAGGTTAAAAGCCAACCATGTTCAGCTCGTGATTACTGTCAAATCTTCCTTTGTCCAGATCCGATTCTTATCACGTCCTTCTCTGTCCAACCCTTAACACCTTAGGAGCACGCGATATGGGCAGTTTTGTCCTACCACGTGTCAGCCACTAAGTGGCATTGCGTCCATTTCATACAAAACTGCCCAGTAGCTAAGAGCGGTGTAATGAAAGCCTCTTACCACTGCCAGCGTAGTTAACACCCCTGCTTTTGCAATGCGCAATGACCGTCAAATCAACCCTGCCCAAATCTGACGCTTGTCACATCCCTTGTTTTCCGATCCTTAACCTGATCCCACCTCCAGACCCAACCCCACAACAAGGATAATACCCCGCCATGTACAATGCACAATAACTGTCAGATCTTCCCCCGCCCAGATATGACACTTATCGCATCCCTCACTGTCCAACCCTTAACACCACAGGAGCGCGTGATATGGGCGGTTTTGACCAGCCACGCATCGGGCCCTAAGGTACATCGCGTCTGATTCATGAAATATTGCCCAGCAGCCAGAAGCGGTGCAATGTAAACCGCTTACCACTCCTCGCGACTTTAACACCCCACCTTTTCCAACGCGCGATGACCGTCGGATCATCCCCCACCCAGATCCTACGCATCGCTTCCTTCAAAACCATCCTCTGATTGAATACAATTCTGCGCCCTATTAAAACACCCAAAAACTGTTGGCCCATGTGAAAACCTATAGCCTGTCGAGGAGTGGCCCACTCTTTCTCAACAGTGAAAGTCTGTATGTGCCAGCCTTTGTTCTACGGAATTCTGTCCTTGATCATCTCTCCTTTTCTATTAAGGAATTGGGTGCCTTTCAGGTTCTTCATCATTCTTTACCAACATACCTTGAGCTAGAAGACATCCTTTGATAGCCATTATATCATCTTCCTTGTTCAGAGCTTGCAAGACATGGTAGAATGAGCAAGATGTGAAGTTTTGAGCCATCTTTCTTATTCTTTCAAGGGTCTTGTTTAGAGCAGAGCTATTGAGTTGGTCGCCCATGTTAAGGATTTTAATCAGGATTTCAGAATCCCCGAAGATTTGAAAGTTTTCCCCTCTGTTCCTCTAAGCCAGCTGACATGCTTTGAGCAGTCTGAGCATCTCGACATGGTTGTTGGTTCTCTGACCTAGGCCCCAACTGAAGTTGTATTGTTTTTTTCCATCTATGGAGTAAATTGTTCCTCCTACCACTGATATCCCTGGGTTTCCTTTAGAGGCTCCATCGAAGAAAACCGTGACTTTGCCCTAATTTTTCCACCATTTTTTAAAGTTCTCCTCAGAGATCCGGAGACACCACTCTGGATTATGTCTAGACAAGAAGGTATTCTTCTTGATGTTGGCCTGTCTCAGGGATTCACCTAGCTAGCTGAGCTCTTCAGGGAGAAGGGAGTTGTCTGGCTTATGAGGTCTATTTTCAAAAGTTTCCAGCAGCAAAGCTTTGGCCTTGGCAGCCACTGTGTTGGTGGATTGAAGTCTGTTGTTGAAGATGGCTTCATTCCTAGCCAACTAGATTCCCCAATAGATATATTTTGGTATTGCATTCCAGATTTTAGTCCATGTTGAGTTGCTATTCAAAGAGTGAGGATAGCTTTCTTTCCAAGTTGCGAAAATACTAACAACTGAAGACTATTGAGGGATTTGGGCGTTGAACCCCATAACTGCTTGCACCTAGATCTCTTGAGAAAATGGGTAGTCCATGAACAGGTGATCAATAGTTTCCTAATCCTTGCAGCAGAGAGGGCATCTGTGTGGACCCATGATTCCTCCTTCCTCTAAGTTGTCCACAGTGAAGGTCCTTCTGTGCATGAGAATCCAACAGAAGAAGTTGATTTTTGGGAGACCAAATGGGTCCCAAACATGTTTCCAAAGCTTTGTAGTATGGATCTGATGTTGTTGTTCTTGTAGGGCTGTAAAACCCAGTCAAGCTGAGTAAGCTCAGAACTTCCCCCAGCCCCACTTGTCCCTCGAGTGGAGATGCACAAGAGCTAGACCAGTGAGTTTAGATAATAATTGATGGAGTTGAGGGAGCATCCAATCAGGGGGGCAATGGAGGGCCCAGTTACTCCAGTTCCCTGCTAAATCTCATGTGCATATGTCAGCAAGTTTGTGGATACCTTTTTGGATGAGCCAGTTACACAAATCTACTATTTCCGGAGCAAGATTTAGGGGATGGAGTCCCATGATCTTGTCATCCCACAGTCTAATTCTTTTCCCATTTCCTGGAATTTTGTAGAGCTGTTCTTTGAAGAATTTCCAGCCTTGGCTGCACAACTTCCACAGCATGGTTCCTTTGTGGGAAGCTCCTTCTTCCATATTCTTTATTGAGAGTCTGTGCAGATATTTTTTAATTAGAACTTGACTTACATGGTTTCTTTGGTTTGAGAAGATTTTCCAGAGGATCTTCCCTCCCATCACCAGATTGGCCAACACAAGATCTCTTACCTAAAGTCCACCTTCAAATATTGGCCTTTTCACTATGTCCCAGCTTACTATATGGATTTTTTTTTGGTTCCCCTTTCCTCCTTGCCATAAAAAATTTCGAATCAACTTTGCTAACTATCCGATGATCATTTTTGGAGCCAAAAGGAAAGAATCCTGGTAGATAGGAAGGGATGAGAGAACTGACTTGGCCAGAGTGAGCTTCCCGGCTGAGGTAAGCCACTGTCCACCCCAAGTAGTCATTTTAGCCTTAATTTTGCTGATAATTTCCATCCAATGAGGGGCCTTAGTGGAACCCAAGGTTAAAGGCAAGCCAAGATACTTGAATTTTTCCAAAGAGGCGTATCCGATGAAGCCCAGGGCTTGGGCAATCCTGAGTATAAATTGTTTGTCTACTGCCCAGCCATACACTGCACTTTTTCTCTTATTGACCATAGCTTCGAAGACTCTGCAGAAGCTTTGGATTACTCCACTGAGGGTTCTTGCTATTTTAATGGAGGCTCCTCCCATAAGGATAGAGTCATTGGAGAACAAGGAATGATTGATTGGGTTTATTCTGGGTATCACCCTAATGCCAGGAAGAGTCTCGTTAAGCTTCTCATCTGTGAGCTTTCGACTTAGAGAGTCTGCCATCAGAATATACAGGAAGGGGGACAGAGGGCAGCCTTTCCTGATTCCCCTTGAAGCTTTGAAGTAGTTTTTTGGCCTACCATTTACTAGAGGGGCTATCCAAGGTTCTCCAACATGTTCTTTAATCATTTTTACAAATTCAGAGCTGAAACCAAATGCAAAAAGAACTTGGAGGAGGAATGAGTGTCTTACTCTATCAAAGGCATTCGCCATGTCCAGTTTGATGAGCATACCTTTCTCTTTGTGTTGATGGCTGGAATGGATGATTTCCTGCACTAGTATCACATTGTCTAGGATATGCCTGCCTTTGACAAACCATCCTTGATTGGGAGAGATGAGTTTGTCCAGCAGAGGCTTTATTCTATTAGCAAGTAACTTTGTGAGTATTTTGTAGGACGCATTGCAAAGTGAAATTGGTCTGAATCTGTCGAATGTCTCTGAGTTGGCTTCTTTTGGAATTAGGGCTAGGAAGGTGGAGTTTGTGCTTCCTCCCACTTTGGCTTTTCGTAGGAATCCTTTGATCATTCAGTACAAATCAGCCTTGATGATGTCCCAGCAGAGTCTATAGAAGTGTATTGAGAATCCATCAGGTCCTGGGGCTTTGTCTGGTTCCATCTTCCATATGACATTGCTAATTTCTTCTTCATTGAATGGCTTCAAGAGAGTTGCATTGTCCTCCTCATTAACCATCCTTGGAACGTGCATGAGGAAGTCGTGAGATTCCTCATTGTCCTCCACGCCTTCTTCTTTGAACTGCTGCTTTAAATGAAAGGTTTCCGCCTCTTTTATCAGATTTGTGCCTTTAAGAACATTCCCTTCTAGCGAGGTGATCTTGGTAATGTGGTTTCTGGAGAGGCAGGTTCGAATTTTCTTGTGGAAGAAGGCTGTATTTTTGTCTCTAGACGCAAGCCAAAGATTGTATGACTTGAGCCTCAAATATTCTTCCTCTTCTCTAAATGTTTGGAGGGTGTTGATTTTGTGTTCTTGCTCACTATGAATTTCTGCTCTGGTTATGTCCTGAGTCTCCAGGCCCATTTTGAGATCCAACAGCTACTTTGTGCTCTGTTTTCGTTGGGTAGTGGGAGAGAGTGTGGGCTTTTTTATCCATTGCTTCAGGGCTGTTTTGGTGGCTTTTATCTTTTGCTCCCAAACATAGCTAGGTGATCCAAGGACATGGATGGACCATGCCTTATTCACTGTATCCAAAAACCCTTCTCTGTTTGCCCATAAAGGGTAGAACCGAAAGGGGATTGGTCCTAGGTTTTCTTCTTCTTCCAATAGAAGGAGGATGGGTTTATGGTCTGAGTTCCACTTTGGCAGAATTTTTGTGGAGGTGATCATCTTCTCGGAGAGAAAGGAACTCTGAAGAAGGAATCTATCCAGCCTGGCTGAGATATGATCCTCCCCTATTCTGTTATTAGTCCATGTGTATAGTCCTTTTTTTGGCTTGAAATCCATTAAATCCCATTGTTGAATCAGGTTTTACACTAAGGGAAGGAAGCGATCGTTGTTGCTGGTTCCTCCTCTTTTTTCCTTTGGGTCTAGGATTAGATTGAAGTCTCTAGAAATAATTATATTATTGAGGGAGTATGCTTCCAAAAAATCAGTCAGAGTTTGCCAAAATTGTTCCTTTTCTGCATATATAACAAGTACATAGAGATTAAAGAGTGCAATGTTTATCTTACTTGATAGGTGTCGGAGTTCAGTGTAAATCTAGTGTTGCATCTGAAAGGAGCTCTCAAGCAGGAATTTTTCAAACTACCAAAGAGTGGCTGACCCGCCGCATGTACCTCTAGCACTTACCTCTTTTCCAACTTTTGTTTTCCATTTTGCTTTGCTGAGTTCCAAAAGGGCTTCGCCTTCTATTTTAGTCTCTTGGAGCATGAGGATCTCGGGAAGTTCTGATTTAATAGGCTCTTGACTTCTTCAGCTTTTGATGGGTTCCCCAATCCTCTGCAATTCCAAGAGACTAATCACATTATTTACTAGTAGGGGTTGGGGCAGCACCTCCCTTGGGAGGCTTGGTTCTAGTATTTCTGCCGATAGACATCTCTATAGTGGCCTAGCTGCCTTGCATTTTTTATCTCTCTGCTTCTTCTTCTCTAGCCTCTCTGTGAGATTTCCTCTCCACTCTTTTCAAGGGCCTCTTAGATGTTTCATCTTCCAAGGATCTCGATATCTCAGGGGTATTCTTTTGTTGTCATATATGCGTAGGTTGGGGAGCCAGAGACAGCTTTTGGGGATGTGATTTGGACTGGTTCCTCTTGCCTTTTGTTTTCTTCCATGTTATTTGCCTGTTGTTCATCCTCTTTATCTACTGGGTCCTGGAGTTTTTCTGGTGTGCTGAGTATATCAAAGGGGTTTGTTGATATGTCTACTAGTGGAGGGACTGAGCTTCCTTCTAGTTGGGTTTCGGGAGGAGCAACCCTCCCAGTGGATATGAATTTCCCTTTATTCCTATTGCTCTGCTTAGTTGGCCTTGATTTCTGAACCTGAGTCCATTGATATCCTTTCTCCTTCTCAGCTCCATCCTCTGATTTATTTTTGCAATGCTTGGCAAAATGCCCATAGCCATGGCAGTGCTAACATTTAAATGGGAGTTGCTCCTAGTCTAGGACTTGTATGTGTGTCTAGTCAGCTACCGTGAGTTTAATGGCTTCAGGGAGACATTCCTCCAGGTCTACTTCTATACAAATTCTCGCATAGGAGTACTGGTCTCTTCTTTCTGCTCATTCGATGTATTTTCCTAGCTTGTTGCCTATGGTTTCTAAGGATTTAGGGTTCCAGCAGTGCAGAGGTAGGTGGGGCAATCACACCCAGACCGGAACGACCGAGGACACATCCTGAGTTGGGTCGAAGTCTGGAGTCCATTGATTCAGATAGAGACCCTGAGGCCCCATGAAATATGGGTCATTTCTGAATATGAGGTTCCTGTGTTCTGCGGCTTCAAATACGAATACAAAGAAGCCTTTTCCGATGAAATGGCTTCTTATTCCTTCTTTGACTAGTGAATGCCAGTTCCTTTGCACCCAGGCTTCTACCTCTTTAGGCGAGGGCCATAAGCCTGTGAACTAGCCAATAAGCCCTCGTTCTGCTAGGTTTAATGCCACTTTGCAGGGTTCTTTAGTCGGCAGAGCAACTGTGGGGATGGATTCCATTTTTTTTACAAACTTCTGCTGGTTTTCGGTTGCTGACCGTTTATTGCATGCTGCAACCAGATTCCGGAATGCAGCTAGCTCAGGTGGCAAGGGAGTTTCCTTTTCGCGGCCCCCTCCTGGGGCCATGACTCTGGAGCTTCGTGCAGACTTGTGGATGGCTATGTCTCTTTACGCACTCCTCGGGCTTCCTCCTACTGGCCTCGGAAGCTGCACCAGGCTCCCGTTATCTGGTTCCTCTTGCGCATGCTACTCTAGGATCCCGCTCGTTTCCTCAAGCTTTTCAAAACTTTGAATCACTGACAAGTTACAAGATTCAACAAAGTTCTTAATCATAGCGGGAGTCGATTATTTATAACAATTCTGGCCTTCGAACCTCATCATTCGATTTGATTGTGTCCTGATTTTGTTCATATTTTGTCATTAAATGCATATCAATCCTTAAATTTTTCCAATCTGTCATCTTAAATGCAAATTTTTGTGTGTAATTTCCCTTTTAATGGTCATATTTCTACTTTCTCAGTGAACTTCAATACATTCCCTATTGTAGCGCACCTCTGTCTTACATCGTGACTTCCTGCGGACTTCGACATATTCTCGATTGTAGCGAATTACTTTCTTCATCAAAACTCTCTCTTCAACATAGCTTATAGTCCAGTGCCCACTTTCAACTGCATGTGACACGAAGAATTTTCTTCTTTCTTCTTTAGGGCAAAGTTGTAGGGGCAGGGTTGTCCTTGTACAACTTCAACCTACTGCCATTTACTTTTCCCTGAATTAATTATCCATTTAACTTTGCTAACTACATTGTGCCTCCATCAGTAATATACTTAATAACATATGGGCCTAACCAATGTGTTTTGAATTTCCCTGGAAATTTCATAAACATATTGTCATAGAGGAGAGCAAGGTCTCCTATCTGAAACTTCTTTTTCTTAATGTGCCTATCATGCCAAGCTTTTTCTCTTGATTTTTGTACTTGTTGACGAAATCCTACTATAAACATGTCGTCTTCCAGAGCAAGTAACTGTGACATCCTTTCTTCCATTATGTCGGGGTCTGCCATATTGAAATTCTTAGGCTAGGGACAATGTATTCCATGGGCATCACAACTTCTTGCCCATAAACCAACCTAAAGGGTGTCTGACCTGTCAAATTTTTGCATGTAGTCCTATAAGCCCATAATACTGTTGGAATCCTAAGATCCCAGTCATCCCTATTTACATTACATACCTTGGTCAATGCATTCTCCAAAATTTTATTAAATGCTTCCATAGTTCCATTTTCCTGAGGATGATAAGGAGTGCTCTTTTGGTGGTAAAATTGAAATTCCTCAGTTAATGCTTCAATGGTCTTATTCAAGAAATGTGACCCTTGGTCACTTATCAATATCTTTGGACACCCAAATCTGGATAGTATGTATTCAAAGATGAACTTCATAGCAGTTTTTGCGCTACAATCCTTCACTGGTTGTGCTTCAACCCACCTTGTCAAATAATCAGTCGTAGTGATTATATACCTTGCACTAGTCCTTTTTCCTAGTGGATTGATAGGTCCAACAAAATCAATAACCCATTTATCAAAAGCTTGCAATTTTACTTGTGAAAATAGTCGCATGTCATCTCTTCTTGAAGGTTTTCCTGTTCTTTGGCAAACATCACAAGCTCGACAGTACTCCTTTGCAAATTTGTGTAGTGTAGGCCACCATAATCTTATTCTTAAAAAAATTTGCGCAATAGCTTTCCCTGCATAATGTCCACCAACTGTGCCACTATGAACTTTTGTTAAAATTATCTGTCTTTCATGCTCAGGAACATACCTGCGCAATATTTCATCTAGTCCCATTTTATACAAATGTCCTGCTATTAGTGAAAAATTTGTTGCCTTAACCACCAATTATTTCTTTTGTTGTGTAGTGTATTCTAAAGGGGCCATCCCTGTGGTTAAGAACTGAATAATATTATCAAAGTGATCATCTGTTATTATGATCACAAATAATTGTGCATCAGGAAGATTATTCTCTATATTTGTTGGTTCTTCTCCTGTTTCCAACCTTGACAAATGATCAAGTCCCGCATTTAGTCTTCTGGTCTTAACACCAACTTCAAAGTCATACTCCTAAAATAATAATAACCATCCACAAATTTTTCCTCCCAAAACAGGCTTATTAACCAAATACTTTAGTGAAGAGTGATTTTTAAACATCTTGAAATGTGATCCCAACAAATAATGTCTAAACTTTTGTAAAGCATATACCATAGCTAGTCCTTCCCTTTCTGTAGTTGTATAGTTCTTTTCTACTTTAGATAGTTTCCTACTTGCAAAAGCTATAGGGTGATCGATTTCTCCTACACCAAGTTGTGCCAATACCACTCCTAAAGCTATGCATGAAGCATCCACATGAACATGAAATTCCTTATTCCAATATGGGAATACTAGTATAGGATCAGTTACCATCTTTTCTTTTAGTGTGTCAAGGCTCTTTTGACATTCTTCATTCCATAGGAATGTTACATCTTTCTTCAACAATTTTTCCATAGGTGCAGTGATCTGTGCATATCCTTTGATAAATTTTATGTAATATCCTGTATGTCCCAATGTGGTGCAAAGCTGTCTCACTGTCTTTGGTGGAGGTAAATTCACAATAATAAAAATCTTCGCAGGATCCACCATCAATCCTTGCTTGCAAACAATATGTCCCAGCAATATACCAAAAGGTACATAGAATATGCACTTTTTGATATTCAAAGAAATCTGATGCTGCCTACATCTGTCGATCACTAGTCTTAAGTTCACAATACGTTTCTTCAATAACCCAAATATTGTCCAATCATCGAAGTATACTTCTAAAAAATTGTGAATATATTCTTTGAAAGCTGCAACCACTACTCTTGAAAATATGGCAGGGGCATTCTTCAGTCCAAAAGGCATCACTGTATACTAATATGAACCCCATTCTATAGCGAAGGTGGTCTTATGTCGATCCTTTGGTGCAATTCTAATCTGATGGTATCCTGAAAATCCATTTGTAAATGAATAGGCTTCCTGACCTCCTACATTGTCCAATACTTCATCAGTGAAAGGAGTAGGGAATGGGTCATGTAGACATGCATCATTTAACTTCCTTAAGTCATCACAAATCTTGATTTATCCTTGTGTTTTATTATCTTGTACCACCATAGGACTTACCCACTCTGATTCTTTCACAGGTTCAATGATCAGGGAAAATTTTAAGAACCCCCCCTAAATTTATATGTATAATAAATGAGCGAATCTCCATGGTATATAGGAAAAATGGAAGGCAATTTTATCAATAATATAATATGTATATATAATTTTTTGGCGAATCTCTTATCAGGCATGGCGAATATTTTACTCAATTATAAAATCTTGTAAGATCTTGGCGAGTCTTTCACTAAATAATAAAACTTTGTAAAGTCCTAGTGAATCTTAGCATTGTGAATGCTTAGAGAATTTTTTGAAAAAGTATAAAACCATATATGACAAGAGCCACATGGTGGCAATATCACTGTTTTTTTTTCACATTTCCATGACATGGAACTTGTTTATAAAATTATAAAAAATCCAACCAAGTCCCTTATAATATGCAGGTAATCTTATAACAGAGTCTGATACCTCTATTATGCTTGTCTTCATTCAAATGTCATAGCTGCTATACTTAACACTGTGAATCACAACTCTCTCAGAACTCAACTCTATAGTGTAATTAAAACCTTTAGAAATTGAATCTAACAACTCTATAAAAAGGATTAGTGAAATAGAAGCTTTTGTGAATGAGCCCACTAACTATCACTGCTAAATAATCAATCTAGACTATGAAGTCTTCAGGGAAAATTTTAAGAACCCCCCCTAAATTTACATGTATAATAAATGGGCGAATCTCCATGGTATATAGGAAAAATGGAAGGCAATTTTATCAATAATATGATATGTATATATAATTTTTTGGCGAATCTCTCACCAGGAATGGCGAATATTTTACTCAATTATAAAATCTTGTGTTTATTGAATACACAAATGAAATCATTGCATTTCTTTAAAATATCTTTTGAAATCAAAATTACCAAAATTACATATCGATAACCTAGTGGGTGTAGGATAAAATTCACCCGTGCCATTCACAGAAAGCATGAGAAAAAACCTAATACTATATATAAAACCAAGAAAGATTCAAATTCATCACTTCTAGGGACCTCGTAACCACCCTGCCAATACACAAGTATGTTCCTGTTTGCAATTAGAAAAATTACCCAAATTACAATATGTTTACTCCAGCATATGTTGGAAAGTTATAGAAGGATGACTAGTGCAATCAATCCATTCCTTTTAGCCCTGGATTTGTTTCAGTTTAAAATAGAAGTATACAAATATACTTGTCCAATGTCTATGCTTTAACCATTCACCTTAAGATGTTTTTACAATATAATTTCCTAAGTCTATTTAATATCTTCATTATCATAAAAACCAACCTATATCCATCTTAACTCCACATCTACCACTCTTAGGGGGATGAAATCTATTTATCCCTCTGAGCACTTGGTAGACCCAGAATTAAGATGGATCTAAGATGATAGAATTTCCCCTCTAAATAGTTTATGCTCACATGACTACCATGGTATTACCATGGGTCAATACCATGGGTTATCATAAACCTAGAGCTTAAAAATTACTATTAGTAATTTATAAAAATTAATAAAATTAATAGTTGATTTTTATTTTATTTTTTATTTTAACCAAGCTAAAATGTTTAACATACATTAAATTACAACATCCATTTTTACTCTTGATCAGATCAAATATTTTTCACTCTATGCTAGTTTGCATATCACGATATTTAATACCTCTCGGGGGTTAGTAGATCCAGAGTAAAGATGGATCTATGGGGGTTTAATTCCCCCATTTAAATAGGCCACATTCCAGGTGAATACCATGGGTCAATACCATGTGCCATTTTTATTTTTATTAATACTAATATTAGGGTTAATAATGTTTTTTTGCATGGTATTAATAACAATCTAGTCCATGGTATTTGTCCCATAGTATTTTGCCCATAGGTTTCACCTAAATATAAGGCATTTTTTGATTGTTCATAAATATAAGGTGACTTATGGAGTAAATATAAAAAAATGTTTTATTTGTTTACCATACCTCTCGTTTATTTATATTTTTATTAATTTACCATACCTCTTTTACAAATATGGTATTTGGCCCATAGGATTCACTTAAATAAAACCTCTTTCTTGAGCCTTCATAAATAGAAGGAGGGCTATGGACTAAATATAAAAAGAGGTTTTATGTATTTACCATGCATCTAGTTTATTTATATTTTTATTTATTTACCATACCTTCTGAGTAAGTATAAAAAGACGTTTTATTTATTTACCATACCTCCACTTTACTTATATTTTTATTTGTTTACACCCTTGCATGTATATAAGGTGACTTATGGAGTAAATATAAAAAATGTTTTATTTATTTACCATACCTCTCATTTATTTATATTTTTATTAATTTACCATACCTCTTTTATAAATATGGTATTTGGGCCTTTGGCCCATAGGATTCACTTAAATAAAACCTATTCTTGAAAATGGGCGAATGGGTTCACTTAAATAAAACCTATTCTTGAAAATGGGCGAATGGAAGGTTGTAACTCCTAATTTCAAGGGCTAAATTTACCTTTTTTACCCTCTCCCTTAAAATAAGGTGGGCTATTTGAGGTGATTTGTAAAAATGTACTATGATACAAAATATTCGCCCACTAAAAATTTAAAACCCCTTAATTTCGCCAAAGGGCGAACATTCGCCCCTAAAATTTTCTATGGAAGTCTTCCATCTTGATCACAATCGTGCTCATGATCAAGGGAGTGCGACCGCCTGGCCTGACATAATGGCCATCATAGCTTCCAATAATCAACAACCACCTTGCAAGGACATCCTAGCTCATGTCTCATGAATTTTATTCATCAATCTTAACTGATATAAATCTTATAAATATAATATTAGAATCCTCTCTAGATTCACTGTTAATACAAGGGTAAAGGAAATTTTCTAGCTCAAGGCACTAGCCAATACCAACTTTGGTATTTGTGACCCCTTTGTGGGGATGGACCTACCCTGCCCCGTTGGGTTTCTGCCTTGTAACATAGTTCAAGGATCACAAGACTTTCCAATCTTCCTACTCCATTAGACACACTTTATATGCTATACATAGTGAATGGAAAAGAAGCATTATAGAACACACAATTTCACAGAAGGAAGAAAAATCTTAGCCAGTTCAATATCAAAATCTTAACCACTGATTAATAAAGAATAACAAGTAGTGTAATGAATTGTTCCGAGTTAGTTATTTACAAGCTGTAAAGAATGTAGTGGAATGGAAAATATTACTTAGGCAACCCTTTAATATTTTCTACTAATATGTCTGTGCATGTACATATGAAATTAAGAGCATTGTTGAATACAAAGTTTCCTTTTCTCTTGCCTCCATTTTGACAAATCAGTGTGAAATCAGTGTCACTTTGAATCTCCTTTCCTATGTGGATGTTTTGACAAATCAATGTGAAATCAAAGTCACTTTTAATTTCCTTTCTTGCGAGGGATCACATCCACAGTTGATTAGTAAAAGATAATCTACTATATATTATGTTCAAGAAACTAACTGCAATCTACAGTGGAAACGAGACCTCAATTCTTATTCTAAATTTGAATATCTGAGGACAACATAAGAGATAAAAATGCATATGGCCTTAGTAGCTAGAAAAAAATCACTCCATCATTACAGGACCACCTAGATTTCGGCACTTAATCTAAATAATGGCACTAGGTGTAGTGCTTATTTGCATTAACACCATGGAAAAGCAACAACAATGTTTCAAAGTATACTTACTGCAAAAGTTGTAACGTTCCGAGAATATTTAATGATAGCATCTGAACCTCGTAGCTATGGTGGGGAAACTAGGGAACCCAAATCTTGGAAGATATCTCATACCAAATCTGAGAAAAAAATAAAAAAGGGAAAAAATCAAAATCTATAAATCAAGCAATGAATTGTTTACAAATCAAATACAATTCCTTTAACTAACAGTTAAATTGTGGTGATATATTTAAATATTTAGTAAGAGGGGAACTTCAAACCATGGAATATTACCTTTGTCATTACTGTCATCCCTCAGTGACTGAGATTACAAATCAATACTTATGGAAAGATTGTAAGAAATTCTGTGAAATAGTAAAGCATAACCTCTATTTTCAAGCAACAAAATCAAGACATTGTTACATCAAGAGCCATAATTGATACATAATCAATGAATCAAGTCCTTGTATGGCACAAGCTTGTTTCACAACCTCTATTTTCTCAATAACAAAACCAAGACATTGTATGTGGTTATTGCCAAAAGGAAACTGCGTTCTAATTTGGAAGAGGATCTTATCAAAAGACATGGATTTATTCAAAGCTACAAAGCCTAATGGGTTACTGAAAAATAAGTTGGAATATGGGATCATGATACTTAAATTGAAAAAATATGCCTTCCTTTTAGAAACATTACAGTTATACAATGTTTTTTGAAAGCATTAGAATTTGAAATTGGGCCTTTCTATCAAGACAAATTTTCACTAATAGAATGTACTTTCCTACCTGAAACGTTGTAGATATCCAAGAAAAACTTGAAAAGCATAAGAAAACTTAGCATAATGTACTTTCTTTCCTTCCTTAACATTCTTAAAGAGTTGAGGTTCCCCAAGTCATCAGGTAACTTTTGAAGGAAATGACAATTAGTAATAGTCCAATTCACAACTGAAGATGTGTCACAAATACAAGGGGGCATCTCCTCCAAATCACAAAAGTGCTCCAGGTTAAAATCTAGCATTATTGGAAGCTTAATGCTCAACTGGGTGTTATTGAACCCAGACATTTTTCCAATCTTCACTAAAAGCTTAAAGATAGCTTCTCTAAGTTCTACATGACTTTACTATGCTCTTGAAGTGGGGGCACATGCAGCCTCTCCAAGTGAATAGTCTTAAACCAAGTGAAGATAAGGCCGATAGATCATTCAGTGTGGATCTCTTTAACCCATAATTGAATACTATGTCTCTCTTGAACCCATAATTGAATACTATTAGGACTTTCACATTTTTCATGGAACTCAAATAGGTTGGAAGAAAGTATTTGCTTCCACAAAAGAATAAAACTAAAGCCTCTACTTAAGGACAATTGACGTCACACCACTAATACTTCTCCATGGAATCTATATAGGTAAACCACAAATGCAGAATTCCATTAGAATATTGTGTTTATTGAATACACAAATGAAATCATTGCATTTCTTTAAAATATCTTTTGAAATCAAAATTACCGAAATTACATATCGATAACCTAGTGGGTGTAGGATAAAATTCACCCGTGTCATTCACAGAAAGCATGAGAAAAAACCTAATACTATATATAAAACCAAGAAAAATTCAAATTCATCACTTCTAGGGACCTTGTAACCACCCTGCCAATACACAAGTATGTTCCTGTTTGCAGTTAGAAAAATTACCCAAATTACAATCTGTTTACTCTAGCCTATGTTGGAAAGTTATAGAAGGATGACTAGTGCAATCAATCCATTCCTTTTAGCCCTGGATTTGTTTTAGTTTAAAACAGAAGTATACAAATATACTTGTCCAATGTCTATGCTTTAACCATTCACCTTAAGATGTTTTTACAATATAATTTCCTAAGTCTATTTAATATCTTCATTATCATAAAAACCAACCTATATCCATCTTAACTCCACATCTACCACTCTTAGGGGGATGAAATCTATTTATCCCTCTGAGCACTTGGTAGACCCAGAATTAAGATGGATCTAAGATTATAGAATTTCCCCTTTAAATAGTATATGCTCATATGAATACCATGGTATTACCATGGGTTATCATAAACCTGGAGCTTAAAAATTACTATTAGTAATTTATAAAAATTAATAAAATTAATAGTTGATTTTTTATTTTATTTTTTATTTTTTATTTTAATCAAGCTAAAATGTTTAACATACATTAAATTACAACATCCATTTTTACTCTTGATCCACCAAGCCCCGAGAGGGATCAAATATTTTTTCACTCTATGCTAGTTTGCATATCACGATATTTGATACCTCTCGGGGGTTAGTAGATCCAAAGTAAAGATGGATCTATGTTGGTTTAATTCCCCCATTTAAATAGGCTACATTCTAGGTGAATACCATGGGTCAATACCATGTGCCACTTTTATTTTTATTGATACTAATATTAGGGTTAATAATGTTTTTTTGCATGGTATTAATAATAATCTAGCCCATGGTATTTGTCCCATAGTATTTTGCCCATAGGTTTCACCTAAATATAATGCATTTTTTGAGTGTTCGTAAATATAAGGTGACTTATGTAGTAAATATAAAAAAATGTTTTATTTGTTTACCATACCTCTCGTTTATTTATATTTTTATTAATTTACCATACCTCTTTTACAAATATGGTATTTGGCCCATAGGATTCACTTAAATAAAACCTCTTTTTTGAGCCTTCATAAATAGAACGAGGGTTATGGACTAAATATAAAAAGAGGTTTTATTTATTTACCATACATCTAGTTTATTTATATTTTTATTTATTTACCATACCTCCACTTTACTTATAATTTTATTTGTTTACACCCTCGCATGTATATAAGGTGACTTATGGAGTAAACATAAAAAATGTTTTATTTATTTACCATACCTCTCATTTATTTATATTTTTGTTAATTTACCATACCTCTTTTATAAATATGGTATTTGGCCCATAGGATTCACTTAAATAAAACCTATTCTTGAAAATTACGGCGAATGGAAGGTTGTAACTCCTAATTTCAAGGGCTAAATTTACCTTTTTTACCCTCTCCCTTAAAATAAGGTGGGCTATTTGAGGTGATTTGTAAAAATGTACTATGATACAAAATATTCGTCCACTAAAAATTTAAAACCCCTTAATTTCACCAAAGGGCCAACATTCGCCCCTAAAATTTTCCATGTCAATATTCTAGCTTCTATCATTTTGTCAAGTTCTTTCTTCACTTTTTATTTGTACTTTAGATTCAGTCTATAAGGCCTTTGTTTAATTGGCTTCACATTACGATTTAGAGGAATCTTCATAACTCCTAAATCTCTTATTATGCCCTTCATATATAAAAACTTAGTGAGAAATAGCTCTTGGTATTCATGAAGAAGATCTATCACTTTGCTGACAGTTTCTTCATCCCAATAATCTCCGATCGTTGCAAACTTCAGCTCCTCTTTTGATCCTATATTCGCCTTCTTTGGCTTCAATGGCTTTGTTATATTAAGCATTTATAACTCACATCCATTCACTTCACGGTAGCCTTCAGATTCTGCTATGTCAATATTGCAATGGTGTTGTAGCATTCCAGTACATTTTGTAGTTGTGCAACCCAATCAGGCTACCAAGTGAGTGGAATTTCATTCTCAAAAATCTTTTTTTAACTATCTAAAGGGTTGAATCTATATATGGAAAATCATATTCAAAGCTAAATGTCAATATAAACCCATCAACCATCTCTGCCTAGTTCACAGTACCATGTCGAAGTTCTGTTTCTAGGTACCAGTTTTGAGGAATTGTCTCCAATGTATGGATGAACCCATGCACCCATTCTTCTCATGGAATCTCCTTCCATGTTGTCATGCAAAGTTGTATGTGCTCTCTAGGATCAGTTTGACCATCATATTTATCTACCAACTCTATTTCTACCTGAACAAACCTTATCCATATCAACCTTCAACATTCTTTCCAAGTTCCTATATTCTTCTTATGTGTACCCCACCATCTAGCAGGAGTAGCTCTTAGGGCTATATCCAGAGCTAACAATCTTTGACACTCTAGTACATGTTCTTCATATTATTCAAGAAAAGTATTTATATCACCCAAACCATCATAAAAAGGTAAGTCACATACCTCAGTTGTCATACATCGAACTGCTTTAGTAACTCTTGCACATCGCCTCGTAGATACTTCATGTAACATGTTTTTCCAATTTTCCAATTCTTCTTCTGAATCTGAAGCACACGAACTATCATGCTCCCAACTCAACTTTCCCTCAGTAGGGTTAACACAGTGTTGTTCTTTTTCTATCATCTGATAGTTGTTATCTATATCATCTACGATGTACTCCCCTTTAACTGGTTTAGTATACCTTGCTCCTTCTTATAGATCCAAGGGAATGACCACTCTCATATTGTTGCTTTCAGATATCATTTGCCTCTTCTTTAAGTTGATTATAGCCATTTTGGAAAATTCCCAATCCATTCCAAGTAATGCAGAATAGGGGTTAGTGTCATTCACAATTTCTATTACTTTAAAATCAGTAGTAGTGTGCATCCCTTCAATGTCCACTGTAATGTCTGATAATCTTCATAAAGGAACAATCTTTTGTTGATTCGCCATTCTTAGTTGCATAGGTGACCATTGCAACTTTGGTTTACCCATTAACTCCCATGTTTTCTTTGTCAATACATTAGCTTCAGATCCCAGATCTAAAATAACTTGGTCCATGTCATATTCTCTTATTTCTGCACTAAGCCTCATTTCCTTTCCAATTCTCTTATGTCTATGTAAATTGTTAACTTTGTGCATATCACTCCGCCATACTTCTTTAGATGCACAAGAATTTATCAAATCCTGAAGTCCTTCTTCAACTCTTTGATCTCGCAACAATTTCATACAAGTTTGAAGAAAATATTTTAAAGTATCTACCTTATATGATTCATCATGTTCTTGTATTGTCAGAGCTTGGTCTTGTGTTGAAGATGATACATCGCAACTATTCTTCTTATTCTAATGTGCAATTGATGTCGAAGCTCATGCATCCATAAAGCTTTGCTTCGCTTCCATAAAGACTTATTTTTCCTTTTTAATACCAAAAACATGGGCTTTTTCATTAGTCTTTCTAACCCATGTAGTTTCAACTTCCTTCTTTCCATCCACTTTATCGTTTCCAGTCACAGCTCCACTCCTTGTTACAATATTAATGTGAGGTTCATCAGTCCTTGGTTCTGTAGTCATCATCTGAATGTTTTGTGTCAGCTGTTGACTTTTCTTTTCTTGTATTTTTTCCTTAAGTACCAGACACTCCTCAATTACATGATCAAATTATTTTCAATACTTACATGTCATAGTAGGATTCTAACAATATCTTTCAAAGTGACCTGCCTAGCCACAGTTATAGCAGATAATCTATCCTCATCCTCGACCAGCTCCACCACTTCGACCAACACCTCGACCTCGACCTTGATAACCACCTCGACCATTGTGTTATCCATGTTCTTCAGCTTGCGTTCTATAGGCATCAGTACTACCCTCCATCATCAATTCATAAGCTTGCCAATTGTTCTCATCATGCCCTAATAATTTGTAGAACTTGCAGTACAGGTTCCTGGGGGTCTGCACATATTTTTGTAACAAAGAAAATTCTTCTACTCGATGTTCACCTCTAGTTTTACATATCTCACACCATAATTTGGATAGGGATTCAAAGGATTCAGTGCTCCACTAGCCATGTAGTTTTCAAAGAGAGGGGAATGTTCTTTAGAATGGCCTTTTGATTTACACTTTGTACGACACACTTCTTCTCTAACTTCCTTACTTTTCTTCATATCTTGTATCAGAGTCAAATTTTCCAGTTGAATTTGGATCTGCTACATACCTGCATTGGTATCCCCTATAGGTGAAGCTTCTAATTTCATCTCAAGTTCTAAAGCTTCAGCTTGAGTTTCTATCTTCTGTTGTGACAAAGGAAATATTATATGTGGAACCAACATAGCTATAAACCATTATTTATGTTGTTGCGGAGCTATTTTGAAGCTCACTTGATCCAATAATATCTTGAATCTTTGATCAAATCCCAAACAAACTTAGCATGATTTTGTTTGATTTCTTTTAATTTTGTGATACACTGTGACTTGGATTTCGACTTCTTAAATTTTTTTAACAGTGTTGTTTTAATATCTGCAAATGATATGATCTAATTGCTTGAATACCACGTCAATGCACTATCTTGGAATTTCATGACAAGCTGCACTTTCTTCATATTTTCATCATGGACCTGCTTCATTGTCCATACTGCTTCACATAAGAACCAGCACTGTTCTAATCCTCTAATCCAATCCTTCTAAAGATAGGTAGCTTAATATCATTGGTCATAGTCCTTCTCAAAGGGGGAGGGGGAGGGGGATTTTTAAGGGGAGGGGGGTGGGGGGTAGGAGGACGGGGAAACCCAAAAGCACCTTGATTACTACTTGATTCTAGCTTTGGAAAACTTTCAGGCTAGAAGGGTGAATACTACAGAGTTACTTCAGGGTTCTCAGGGCAATTTTCTTCACTTTCAGACTCACTTAAAAGAGGGTTATAGTCAATTTCTATAAAATCCTTTGGATATAGGACACGCGATCTCTTTTTAGTGTCTAATCTGTATCTTTTTCCACTTCGCATTGATCTAGTTTCTTCTTCGGATAGTCTCCCAAACATAACTAATAATATGACTTCGTAAAATTCACTTTTCGCATAAAAGCATCTTAATCCAAAGTTTTAGAGATCTCAAGAACTTACCTCGCGGTCCTTTGAAAAAAATTTGTTCTACTTCGATATAGGACACAATCGAGTCTACCGCGAACTCAATAATGAGTGCTCCCAAGATGTTATCAATCCAAAACAAAACAACTCTTCAGATACTATTGTTGGTGTTCTTAAGTCGTTGTATCAGTTCAGGAGTCCACTCCTTAGGTTTGTCTCCTTTAAAACAGTTATTTCTCTCAATCAACCTTGATATCCACTCATATATCTCAACATGAAACCAACTGGAGAAGATTTCGTATTGATCTTCAAAAATATATTTCTCCAACCAACTTTCAGTTGACAAATGAGGGCTTCTATTTTATTGTTCTACAAATTCTCGTTCCTTCTTTTCTACCCAATCTTGAATTTCTTTCTTCGACGGATGCCACATAAACATATCCCTCAAACATATCCTAGTCCTGGCAACGAGACCATTTGTTGGCTTAGGTTGGGCTGACCCAGGTTTGATTATTTACTACGCACCAACAAAACCCTCAATAACTGGCCCTTTCTCCAACGACCTATAAGCAAGTCGTCGTCTCACCCGAAGTGGCTATGGGAGGTTGCAGAACAAGGTTTCTACAGCCTTGAGGGATATTGCGATGTGGAAATTTGGTATTTTCTTATACTTTAACACTTATAAATTACTTCACATTCATCAACTACTTCACACTTATATATTACTTCACATAATTACATTTATTACTTAAACATATCATAAACATCCATAAACTTCACAATACTGAAATAAAGTGCAGATAATAATCAAAACACATGATGACACAAATTTTACGTGGTTAATCCCAACGTGGGACTACATCCACAAGAACTTTTTCTTATAATAGAGAATTTGGTACAAAAAAATAGGTCTTCACCTGCGCACATAGCTACAGGTTGTCTGCGCACTCACTGTGTCGAGCCTTGCCCCTTTCTCCGAAGTATAGATCACAAAAATACAACCATAAACATAGATCTAGATACAATTAATTTATTGATTCCTTCCTAATTTATTATTCATCCCTATATATATTATTACATTGAGGGATTACATTACTACATTACTATGGATCCAATACCATGGTTTCCAAAATACAAGGGACTATGGTCCAAAACAATTCAACTTTTACAATATTATATGCTTTTACAAAAAGGGAGGGGCTTTGCCGCGAAGCCCATATATTGTGTTGTGATTTTGTTGTGCGGTCCTCTTTGTGCTCCCCTACTTTGCTGCGCGGTCCACTTCACACTCCACAACATTCTTCCTACTGCGCACTCTACCCACAAAATTCAGATTCTTTGCCCAAAATCTGGCCAATTTGGGTTGTGCCCAACAATGAAGGCATTATATTGAACCTTTCCAAAATTCAAGCTGATCATAGCTTCTGCATGAAGGTGATCTCCCTTGATGATATCCAGGTTATCTTCTCGCATTACTACCTTACAACCCCAAGATGAATATATCTTGACTTCATAATTTCAAGGTATTTTATGTTGGGTTTTCCTCAACACTCTTCATGTATTGCTGCAATATCCTTCCAAGTAGAAAAACAATATGTTAACTAGATAACCAACAATAATTAAACTTAGACTTACCTTATCATTATGACTTTCTTGTCCAAGTATCAACATGCTCATGGTTTGTGCCCATTCGAATCTTCCTTCATGCATCATAGTTCCCAAGGATCAAAATTGATGACGAAGTTAGAACTTTTATTTTGGAGATTACAATAGATGTTAGTCATTATTCTACGTGATTTAGAGAAAGTCTTAATTCTTTATCCATCCTAGAGTAAGTCAAATTTTTCCTCTTAAGCATCATATAACCATATAAAGCATATTACAATATTTTTCATGTATTAATCTTATCCAAGAGTTACTTTCAATATGCATTATTATGCTTCTTATTCCATCATCTAGTTATATATCTCACAATGAGCCTGCATCCTCACCCATTACATTCCTTCATCCCTTCAAAATTATTGTTTCCATACTATATGGAATTTATACTAACCTTTTCATAATGATTCTTCCAAGAACCTCCAAAATGATGGTTCTTATAGGATCATATAGATCCACCTTAGCAAGATGACCACCTCTAACATAATGTTAGATAATGCCTGGATGAACAATATGCAAAATGGTTTATCTATCTATTCTTAAAGACAAGATGATCTTCTACAAAAGAATGAGTATTTTAATATCGCATGCTTCTATCTATGATTCCATACAAAATCAAGTAAACAACAATTCATCCTGAAAGGAAAGACCATATTTACAAAGAAACTGATAGACAAGATGCCTAATTTAATGGTAGAGATCTTTCACCTGTTCTTTCTTCATCTTCTTCTTAGGTTCTCCCATTTCTTCAGCTACGTGAGCCTCACTTATTTCTTTTCTTTTCTTGTTATGTTGGCTTGGATAGTCCCTATTAAAGTTTCCATATTCATTTCACCTAAAGCATTGAACCTTGGACATATCTTTCTTCTTGGACTTCTTGAACTTTCCCTTCTTCAGCTTCTTGAATCTAGCTATAAAGGCTTGAGATTTTTCATCTGATCCAATGTCATCCTTTTCCTTGATCGTAGTTTCTTCTAAGATGCATGATCCCATAACTCATCAAAAAGGAGTTGAGTCTTTCTTAGAGTAGATGTTTGTTGCAAAGCTGCTCCATTCTGGTGGAAATCCATTAAATACACATATGGTCATATATCCAAATCAAAAATTGTATCTCCAAGCCCCTGGAAGTGATCTCTTAATTGAGATATCTTCATTAGAAATGATTCCATGTCCTCGTCCTTTTATTTCTTCATATCTATATATATATATATATATATATATATATATATATATATATATATATATATATCTTATTGCTCAAAGACATATTTTTTCCTGATGTACTTACATAGTACAAATTAGCTAGCTTTTCATACATAGTCTTGGAAGTTTTCAAGTTTGCAATAAATGGAACAAGAATATCCATAATGGATTCAACAATGATCCTTTGTACCCTAACTTCTCATTTATTGTACTTTTCTAGTTCTTAAGTCTTGTCTTTGCTAGGTTCAGCAATTTCATCAGTAACATATTTCATTACTTCATATTTTATAAGTGTCAAGTCAATCCTTTTCTTCCATCCTAGGAAATTTGATGAGCCAATGAGCTTATTGCTTTCGTTGTAGGAAAAACCCATACGACCTTTAGATTTAGACATAAAGTAATAATATGATACTTACTTGAAGATGAAGATTCTTCCCTTTTCTAATGATGTCTCCAACTTATCTTGAGGTTTTCAAGATCTTCAAAGAGACTTGAATGATGGCTTCCAAAAAATTATTCTTCAAAACCTTTGATGCTTCCTAAAGGAAGGTCTTCAACTAGATCCTTTGTTCAAGATAGATAACAACAACCTTATTGTAGTATTTATCCTTCAAATTATTCTGATGAGACCCTTCTTCTATATCAATAGGTCTTCCTTTTCCCATTAGAAAACTCTTCTTGTGTCCACAAGATTATCCTTCCAGCTGCCTTCTTATTCACCTTATCTCTGATACCATGTTGGAAAATGAAAAGTGGAAGCTATTAATTCCAATTTTCCTTAACTATAATACTTGCTTGTGAATTTTCTTATTCTTCTTGTGTTTCTTTATTAGATCTTATTCATCAAACAAATATCAAGAGTAAATTAATAAATATAATGGACACAAAAATTAGGATCCTGTTGGTTTGTGTTATATTCTTTCCACGACTAGGTGGGCGGACCTACCTATGGTTTTGTGCATGGTTTTCGCACATGGTATTGAGCGCGATGGTTTTCGGTCCATGGTATTTTGTAGATCTGGTCAAGGGAACTACGGTTATGTTCTAATCCAGGGTTAATGGATTGGGGTTTATGGATTCTTCGGCATGTATATATATGTATTGTAACATAATGAAAAATCAATCTGGTAGTCCTAGTTTTGCGATCCAGGGGAAAATATCTGTGTATATTTGTTTTATGTGTTATGCTCTTGCCTTTGTTTATTTTCTATTTTTCGAATGCGTATGCAGGTAATTTGTGTACGGGGTTAAAACCTACATATCCAATCTAGGGCAAAACCCCTCAAAGGAGAAAACCCAAAAACTCTTCTCCTCTTATAGAATATGCTTCAAATGAGACAATAAATATGCAAACCCTAGACCAATTCCTCCTCCAATCACCAAGTCATCCCTTTCAATATCACAACTCGATCCTGCATCAACCAACTTCCAACTTCAACTTCGACCACAGCTTCGACCCCGCAACTTTGTGTAGCAACTTCGACCTACAACTTCGTCTAGCAACTTTGACCTACAACATCAGACCTATAACTACTAAAAAACCCCTAATTCAACTTCTTCAAGAGATACTTCTTAGAGAAATACAACTCCTCCAAAGGTCAATGTGGCCAATAAAGAGTATTCCTTCTTCCAACAACTCGATACTACAACTCAATCCTATAATTTTGGCCTTCTAGGAAGCTGCAGAAACCCTACCTTTTCACATGCATGAGAGAGATTAACCTAAAAAGAATATTTGCTTCATTCTTCTCTCCTCCTAGAGCTTCGGTCTTCTTTTCTTTTGCTTCCCAACTACAAATCGAACTTATTTTCTTGAGATTGAACTTGTGTGTGAGTGAGTGCTAAATAAGGTCAAACTGCTTCTTTATATAGCCTTTCCAAGGGGCCTAATTCCCTCCTTTAAGCTGACTTGAAGCTTCTAGGGCCGACTTATACTTTGGAAGTTTCTAGGACTCTCTAGACTCAAAATAAATTATTTTACAAGATATATTTTTCCTGGAAGAGTCTTATAAACATGATGTTGACTCTCTTCACTCATGACGATAAATCCTATGACCTAGAAAACCCTATAAGTATGAAGAACATGATTTTACCTAGAATACCATTAATAAAGAGAATGAAACCCATACTTTTAAATATTAACATTTTATTTTATTCTTTTGTTTGTTAAATAAGATACATATTGAAATGATTACAACAACAATTATGAAGATCGAAACTAGTTACATTTCCAACAGATCCGGATTTATGAAGGAACAAAATGAGATACAGATTTAAAATGGAAACACAAATACAAAATTAAACTTAAATTCAATTAATAAATAGAAAATGTTGAAAATTGTTTACATAAAGAATGAAAGAAAACTAGATTGGGCGATGGTAGCTTATTTCTGAGAAGAGATGTAATGGCTACATGCCTTCTGAACTGTGTTACAATGAGGCTCAGAGGCATTTGTACCATGAAGAAACAATGATAAATCCTAAACATCCAAAAACCTAGCTCTAGGATATGAAGCGCCAAAACGCATGGGCCCTAATGAGGTTAATTGGAACATCAACTTCCCGGGGTCATAAATTTGGCATACGATCTCTGTTTGGTGCACATGATAGCCCATTAGAAAGGTCTATCTAAGGAAAAAAACTTTTGACCTCAAATATGGATTAATCCATGTTTTCTTATTTACCAAAAAAACTTCCCTTTAGGGCCTCAAAATGGCTCTAGAAGTTCAGGAACCGAAAACTTCCAAAAATAGAAAGCTGTTGAAATAGGAAACCGTGCTGAAAAATAGGAAAGAAATATAAAAAAGTGTTGGGGAACCAAGTGGAATAGGCAGGTGGCCACCAATATCCACTTGGATTAGTCCTCTCCCCTTAGGAAGCATTTGTCCCCATTGATTCGAGTTCATCCATGAGGTGAGGAAACTTTCGTTGAACTTGGTCCTTGGTGAGCCAATTGCCTTGGTGTAGGAGCTAGTCAGCTTTGACAACCTGATACAATTGGATCCTCTGTTGGAAAGTTTTATTAATTTGTCTCTGTGATCTTATTATTTGTGGCCTTTTTAATGCAATATGGATTGAGCTATGTTGGTTTCAGTTACTCAACAATGTCTAGTGTGTCCATCAATGGTGAAAAATATGACCGAAGGTGATCCACATTGAATATTGGGTGCAAGCCAAGGAATGGGGGTATCTTAGCTTGAAGTTTTTGTTACCCACAGCCTTGGTGATGGTGTAAGGCCTTATTGTCGCTGTGATAACGACCCTCTAATTTTTTTTCCTAACTCAATTTTGGAGCCTACGTGAACTATCGTTCCAAGCTATCTAGTGTCGTCACGTTATTTGATTAACCATCCTGGTGTTTACTCTAAGTGTTGAATCCTCCTAAGTCATTTTTTCTAAGTGTATTCACCCTATCTTCAAAAGCGCTTTGTGTTATCTTACCCAAGGATAGGAGAAAGCATAACTTTTCTTAACTTAGAAACTAGTTTTGTTCAACATGCATCTCACACACACAAAAGCAATGAAAATGCACTTTCTTTAGGCAAAATCACACTCCTAGATGATGAACCATTGATCCCTTATTAATCGCACTCTTTTGGGCTGAGAAACAGCACCCTAGTGGATCGTACTCCATCAGGATTGGTGAATTTTTCCTCCTTGAGTGCACTCCTTTAGTACGGAGAACTGCGCCTTCTTCAACTTCATGCATGCACTTGTTGCATGTGGGCGCACTCCTAGAAAATAGAAGCCCCACTTCACTTCACTTAACTAACTCATCCAACCAGAAACAAGTGGAAAGCATGCATGGAATTGGTTTGCATGTAATCTCTTTATGATCAACCCAGTTAATCATTATTTCATATAATCATTCGCATCTAGGCTTAGCGCACTTCTTTGAATCAAGGAGCTCTTAATTAATCTTCATTCCAAGTAAGTTTTTCATGTCGATTCTATTGCTTGCCTTTGATGTTTTGTTTTCAATCTTACCTTTTTTTCTTGCGTTTCACTTATTTTAAGTTCCTTTGTTGGCGTTTTATTGTATTCTCTCCACTACAAGTGTCAATCTGTTGTCGCAGGTTGTGACTCTTCACATTTTGTAACTCTTCACATTTTGGTCATGATTACAAAAAAATCTATAAAAACTTGTAGATAATTCCTCTCAGCATTTCAAATCATTTTATCTTGTTTCTAAACTTGTTCTTGAGCCATTTTAATCCATATTTCCCTTATGGAAGATGAAGTCATGACTATCTCAAAAAAATGCACCCATGAAATGAAGTTTTCCTCTTGAGCACAATCCTTTGACTCGAAAAGCTACGCCCTCCTTGAGTGCATGAGCGCACCCTGAACCAACGATTTTTTTCTCCTTTTTTGTTCTTTTGTGTGCCCTGTGTCCTTCTTAGTCCTCTTGATTGCATAAGTGCACTAGGAAGGCTTGAAGCCTAACCCTTTCGACCCTTTAGCATGTGCCCTTGCACCCTCTTAGCCTTCCCGAACGCACCCTAAACCCATGAATGACTTCCCTTCATGCTTTGACAGTGTGCCTTGTGCCCTTGATGTTCTTTCTTTCTCTTGTTTGAGCACATGAGCACACCTCGAAACCTTGAATGAGCGTTGAAATCCCCTTCATGCTCCAACAATGTGACCTCCTTGTTTTGATGAAAATTTCTTACATGTACAAGTAACCATGTCCCTTCTTTTATAGGCTTACACTCTTAGCTAATCTGAATGCCTTTCTGGATGTGGTTTTCAAAGTTATTGCTTGTAATAGATATAGGATTTCTTTAAGCTAATTATTGTTGCCATGAGTGTGCTCCCACGTGTAGGTTTTCCAACTACTAGTATTATTAATCTATCATCATCTGTTGGAATGATGCCTTCCACTACTCATCGAGTGGCCTTAAAATAAGCTCAGAAGAAACCGCTAAAGAAGTAGTGGAAGTTACAAAGCCTACCATTCCTATTCTTATAGACAAACAATGTTTTATAAACAAATCTATTAAGGTCACGTGGAAGGATATTAAATATACTTTCATGCAGAAACAGTTCCCTGAGAATTTGGAAGACAAGCAATTTTACACCAACATCAAGCGGTCCAGGATACATAGGATTGCATGCAGGTTCCCAATCAAATCTCTTGTTGAGAAAATTGAATGGATTCTACCACACATGGATGATTCAAATCTGGTGTTGCGCAGTGAAAGTGGTGGATAACTTGCCACATACCATGTAGAGGACATGAACATTTATTATAAGATTTTCAAGCCTATAAAGTATGCCAATAGTATATTCCATGCAAGATGGGACAATCTCGACACAAGTAATATCATCAAGTGCTGGTGTCAAGAGCCTGCTAAGTTCTGACACCGCCCAAGTGCAATTTACCCGACTAGGATTTTGAGAGAAGTGTATCAATATATTATTGCTATGTGTTGTAGGTTGCATGGGTGAAAGAATGCAGAAGTATTTGAATAGAATAAGATATTCATGCTCAACTTGGTTGTTACCCGAAGAAAAATATTCAATTGGGCAAATATACTTTCCTTTGAGTTGCAGCAACATGTTGCGTAGGCCAAACTAGCTATAAGGGAAAATCAAGCACCAGTGTTCTAGATGTCAACATTTCTCTTAGAAGGAATCTGTGCTCGATATGCATTCATAAGGATGTATTGGAATTAGACCCGGAAAGATAGGTTTCACATCTACTTCTATTGCAGGATGTTATCAAAGTTGAGTTTTAGAGGGGCATATGATAGATTGGTAGAGCATTTCTTTGCGATCATATTTCAGATGATTTATTATATCATCCCTCCTTACATGACCGACTAGGTGAAAGATGAATTGCACGATATCATAAAATGGTTTGCTACACTAGAAGGTACATATATCAGATGCTTAAGATGCTAAATTTCACCTCATCTTATGCCACAGTATGTGACTAACAAGATGGTCCTGCAAGAAGTTTCCTATGAGTTAAATGAAGGGTTGTCGGGAGTTCTTCATAAAAGGAATAAATCCCCTTGGCCTACTTTCCACTTGAGGATTGGAATGTATGAGATGAAGAGAAACAAGGCGCAAAAATATGAAATGTAAGAGCTAGACCGCTTGCACTTCAGAGTCAAGGACTTTCACATGTATGACCCAAGGAAAGTGTGCAAGCAACATTGTGACAAGATTAGCTTCACTTAGGGATAAAAATCAATGACCACTACAGAGGATTAAATAGTGAATAAATGGTACAATTCATTAATAAAGACACACCCATGAATTGAGGAAGGTTCTCCTCAATCTCCACCAAATCAAGATGTACAGACACAGGAGGCACCACAAGCAGCAAAAATCAAGCAAGTACTGCAACTCCTAGGAAAATGATAAAGCATAATTTAGCTACAGAAAGTAGTAGAAAATGGAAATTTGACCCATTGAAGAAGGGAGCTATTGAAGCTGAACATGAAAAGAGATAAATGGAGGCAAATATGCAACAAGAGGAAGAGGAGAAGAGGAAGCAAGATGAATTTCTCAGAAAGAAACAAGAAGAAGAAGAAGAAAGAAGGAGAGTGGAAGAAGAATAGCAAAGGAAGACACATGAGGAGGAAGCATATTAGAGGTTGGAATAAGAATACATGACTCGGGAAATAGAAGAAGAATTGGAGGAAGATGATTCCATCCTCTTACAGGTGGCCATCTCCCATTTGATGAGATGGGAATCACACCTCCATCAGAAGACATATTCATTTATGTATGTAATATCACATTCAATCAACTAAAGAAAAGGATCATGCAACAAAGGCAAAGATTCTTCCAAAATTATCCTTAGAATCTAGTATTTGTATCTGCAGAAAAGGTGATAATTCCAAATTTTAGGAGGAATCCCCGAGCAATCATGGCAGCAAATGTTGCTTTTGCTACAGCAACACAAGATAGCTTAGAGTATACGTTGAATGAGAATGCATGACTGAGGAAAGTGTTGGTTGCAATAAAGAAACAAGCGGAACACCTCGTTGTGGAAAATTAATCAATGGCTATCTTCCCACAACTTCAATACAACAGAATGGCAGTCAGCCATACAAAAGGAATTGGGGTCAATGGAGGATACCATGGTGGAATTGAATGATGAAATGACACTTATACATGAAAAAGTGGTGCCCCTAGTTGGTATACAGAAGAAAGTGCAAGAAGTCCTAAAGCTCCAAAATGTGGAAAACAAAGTTGTTTATCAAATCTAGGAATGGGTTGCCAAATATTAAGATGTTTTGCAACAGTTGGTTACAAAGGATAGGATTTTTGCCGAAGTAGATGAAGTACAGTTGAGACTCCACAATCATAACTACATTTGTCTCAGTGAACAGTTGGCTAACACCATAACTTTTTATAGTCGACTGCATAATGGTTTGGAGTCCTTGGCATAGAAGCATGGGATGTATTCAGTGAGATCACTTTGAGAGACAAGAGGCAGGGATTTCATCTTAGGAGAGGTGAAGTAGTACATTGAGAAAATCAAACAGACATTAGAACAAGAAGGCTTGGAGGTAACTAAGGACATTATTCTACAATATGCCATTGCACTAGCTAAATCTCACATGAAACTGTCATGGTTGTGGAATAGTGTACAATCTAGCTCCAAATCCATATTGATAGAAGCATTGGAGGTGAAGATGCAGTTTGAAGCATATTTTCAAGTACATATCAAATTCACTGCTATAGAATTCAAAGCGTGGCATACATATATTACCAATGAGATCCATGAAGAAGCAAATGACTTATCTATTTGAAAGCATTTTGTCCTATTAGCAGTTTTGTCTTATATAGCCACCGTCTTATATGTATTTTGTCTTTTGTAATATGTTTAATGTAATGAAGTCCAAGAGACATGTGTGGAATGTGAAAAGATACACGTGGAATGTAAAAGGTCACGTATAAAATGTGAGTGGTTGTATGAAATCTCATACGTCATAGAAGTTGAATAGTCATGAGGAAACTCAAAATCATTGTCATTTGTTATAAATAGATCCTCATAACTCAATTAAGGCGCTTGGATTCTTAGATTTTTTTTCCTTGGCTTCTCTTGTATTGCATAAGAGGTAAATTTCTCTTTGGAGAAGAAAGTTGTGGCTTAATGTTCCACTATTGGATCTAGTGTTTCACCTATGTAACAATGTATTTGGAAACTTCCATTAATGATTAGAAGCTCTTCGAGCAAGCACTTCTTCATGCATGTATCGTAAATATAGTAAGACTATTCTTGATGTATTTGCAATATATGTTGGCGTAATACATACTAAGATTAATGACCTATTTTGTTTCTTAGATATGGATATTGTTGAATAAGTGCTATTATGATTTTACGATTGTTGTTTATCTTGTGAAATAATTTGCAAGTAAATCAACAAGTATTTTTCTTCCTCTCGTGGGTCTCTCTTAGGATAGTACTATTACTTCCCTAACCAAAGGCTCATTTCCCTTTACCAGCCATGGAAGTTTCGGTGTCACACAAATATTACATACTTGTTGCCCCAAAGAGGTGTTTGAGATCTCAATGTGTATGTGTTGTAACCAAGGCATACCTATAAAACCTTTGAAATGGTGGTCAGACCATATAACCAATGGGACTCCTATACTAATTAGTGTGAGGTCTAATTGGGACCTCACAATGGGGAGATCCCTTGTATGTTGGCGGTATCTAGAACCATCGAAATTTTGGCACTAGAAGGAGGGCCAAATCACAAGATGAGCCCATGAAGTCTATTTGAATCTCCTACCTTTAAATGGTTTCATCCCAGATCATAATCCCTAGGTGTTTTTCTGAAGATTTATATCTTTCAATCCCTGAGAAATTTTTACATAACTTGTCACATCTAAAATTCGATGGCAAGGGTACGAAAACCATCCTTGATTACGTGATTGAATTTGTTCAATTTGTTTTTTCAAGTAGTGTTTATTCTAAAGATATTCTCGCAAGGTTGTTCACCCTTACATTGGACGGTCGTGCAAAAAAATGGTGTTATTATTACCTGTTGCTTCTATCTCATCTTTTAAGCATTTGGTTAATCAAATTCGTCGTGTTTTCGACAAGTATGAATATCAATATGTTTTTAATGAAATTAATTAGCTTAAAATGGAATTGAAAGAATCCCTTGAACATTTTGCTGATCGGTTTCTTCATCTTTGTTATGAAATTCCGGATGAGGATGTGGACTTGCAACTTTTGGATGAAAAATTATGTTTCTTAGTCAGGATTTCAAGAAAATATTTTGAATCAGATTCATCATGCACCCCCTTTCAAAAGGAATTTCCACATCCTAAAGAAGATTTAAATGTTTCTTTTATTCATTGTCCTCCTCCTTTTGGTGTTCTGTGTGTTGGGCCTATGTTGATTAATGAGCCGGAAGATTAATTTGTCAATGAGGAATCAAATTTTATTTCACATCTTTCAATCGAGCCTTGTTTGGTTGTGAAATGGAGAAATTCTATTGTTGTAGAGTTCTTTGTTTGATAGAGCAGTAGAGTGTGTCACACCATTGTGCTTGCACTTTTTGCTTTTACTTGTCAATGTGGATGTTTTGATTTTTTATATTTTCACTGCATTGTATCTAATATTGATTTTACATTCACACATCTTTTGACTCAAAAGTCAAGAGAAACTTCTATGGTTGCACTAGAAGTTCCATTTCACTCAACCTGGCCCTGTAACTGTAGATTAGAGTAGGATAGGTTGCATTTAGTTAGATGCCCTGCATTTTGTTCCCTTTGCATTTTTTTATTTTTCATGCTTTGTCTTTTTTGGTTCTAACAATTCTTGCATAAAAGGTTGTTTTGAGCTTCAAGGCGACATGGATAATATTTTGTGAAAGGAAATTTGTGGTAACGTGCAACCCTTGGCTTATCTGTTACCCTCTTATGTGATTTGGTTTATGTCTTTAAAGTTAATGATTTTTAAATGGAAATACGATCTTTCAACCAGGAAACCATAAGCAAAACCATGATGTTTGTATCTATTTAGGATTCTCATTCCGTACTTGGTTATTTTTGTTAATATTGTTTTCTTTCTTGTCTGTTTGAGTAGAAAAATGTAAGGGGAAAACTTTTAACGAGCAAAGCATCAAGGTATTAAACTTGTCTATGAAGGAGAAACCTCCTATGCTCTCAATAAGTCGGGATCCCTCTTTTGCCATAGTAATATAAATGTTATTAACACATATCTATTTATACATGAAAAGAAGAAGAAAAAAATAAAAATAAAATGGTGAAAAAAGAGAAAGGCTTATTACACAGAAAGGTGAAGCAAGCGACTTCGCCGAGGTACTGTCTAGGCTCGCTGGCAGTGAAGCAATGCTTGTGTTCCAGAAGTGACTCCACTAGGGTACTATCCAAGCCTGCTAGTAGCAGAGAAACACCAAAGATGTAAAAATCGTACTTTGATTGTATTTAACTCGTCATTTTATATTACCCTTATTCTCATTGAAAGGACTATGATACAACTTGCTTTGTGATGTGTTATGCTGCGTAATGAAATGAAGGAGACTATATATTTTACTAGGTAGAATGGGGGTCCGAGGTCACTTACTGATTGAATTAATACTTCCTAGAAAATTGAAACTTCGTGCATAAAGTGAAACCAAAGTATATCAGTTCGGATTCTCCCAGTGTTTCGCCAAGTGTTATCGCTGCAACAACAACCCTCCAAAAGTTTTCGTACCTCAATTTTGGAGCCTACATGAACTCTTGTTCCAAGCTATCTATTGTCATACTTTTGTTTGATTAACTATCCTGGTGTTTTCTCTTAGTGTCATATCCTCCTAAGTCAATGTTTTCTAGGTGTCATCGCCCTATCTTCAAAAGTGCTTTATGTTATCTTACCCAAGGATAGGAGAAAGCATAGCATTTCTTAACTTAGAAACTAGTTTTGTTTGACATGTATCTCACGCACACAAAATCAAGGAAAAATCACTTTCTTTGGTAAAAGGTGAACTCCAATTTGATGAAGCATTACACCCTTATTGAGCACACTCCTTCGGGCTGAGCAACTTTTCCCTAGTGGAGTGCACTCCATTAGGCTCAGTGAGTGTGCCCTTATAACCCCCCTTCCATATTTACCCAACTTCACTGACATGCCAAGTTAAACATGAGATGAAGAGATTACTATGAAATGACCCAACCTCCTAACTCCATTTAAGGAAGTGGGGCCTACAACTGACCACCAACTAACAACTCAAAACATTCCTCAGGACTACATGACACTCAAGGGCCAAAGGACCACCCCAAGTGACCAAACACTGAGTTGGGGATACTATTCCCTCAACTTAACCCCAACTGCATGCATTAAAAGGCATGGGTGTGGTTGAAGGCATCCAACCACACACACAACACTTCCTGAGTGCAATTGTGACCCAAATTTCCCAGTTCAGAGGGAGCAGTCCTAAGATCTGAGCCACAATTCCAAGTCAACCTCTAGACAACTACTTAGAATTTCCTGAGACTTCTCAAAATCATAAATCACTTGACAACAAGGCTAAACATTCAAACTTAGAGGCAAAACTTGACCTAGACTGCCTATAACATAAAAACATTTCGTCAAACACATGGAAAACATGTAAGCTACAGGTCATGAATTCATATATGATCATAAGAGTCTGAGATTCACCTGAAAATCACCAAGAAGACCCTATGCCTTATCCACATAGCTACAATTACACTTATTAGTCCATATATTCATCAATCGATCAATAACTAAAAAATTCATGACAAGAGCCATAGATGATACACATCATATAACCAACATATAACAAGAAAGTAACCAACATAGAAACCATGGAAAATCAGCCATAACGTCACCAACATGATCGATACAAATACTAATAGATCACAATAATGAATTTTCTCATATTAACATATGAAAATACAAACCAATTCAAGGACTTCCACTTACCACCCGACCATAGATTGGGCTGAACCAAATCTCTCTTTCAATCAATCACCCTCGCATCATATTCCAAGCATGAATTTGGGATCTCATGGAATAAACCAAAACAAAACAAATTGGGGCATCTAGAGGCCAAAACACCTCAACCCTCAACCATAGTGATTCCACCTCCACGGTCAGACATCACTAACAACAATCAGATTAGTCTCTACCCAAGTTGTCCAAGGCTCCAAGAACTAGTAACTCAACCCACAACCTTTCAGAGCTCCTGAGCGTTTTTCCAACTCAGCTCCAGGGACTAGTAACTCAACCCACCAAGGCCTCCAAAGTGTTGTCCCAACCTAAGCTCTAGGACTGTAACTCAACCCAGTTGTTCCAAGGCTTCCACAACGTTTTTTCCAACCCACAAAACAATGTAAACTTTGAAACAGGAACTATAAACTCAAAACAGGAACTCTGGCCAAAAAACCCCGAAAAACAATGAAAAACAGTGCTAAAAATGAAAAGTGTGTATACTGGAACGATGGGTTTTTTTGGTCAATTTTGAACATGTTTTAAAAATGGTAGTGAAAAAGAATTTTTTGTGCACAAATTGTGCAAAAAACACCTTGAAAATGAAAAGTGTTGATACTTGAATGATGGCTTTTTATTTAGGGTCAATTTTCAACATTTTTTAAAAATGTCAGTAAAACTGAATTTTTATGTGCAAAAAACACCCTCAAAATGAAAAGTGTTAATGTTGGAATAACACATTTTTCTTCTGGGGTAAATTTTTAACATTTTGAAATAATGGTGTAAAAGTTTTTATCATGACTCCAAAAAACATTAAAATTTCAAAAGAATAATGAAAACATAAAAATTAAAATTAAAACAATGAAAAACAAAAACAAAAAGTTGAAAAAAAATAAAAAAAAAAATTAGCAAAATGTTCCTCAAAAAAAAAAAAAAAAAATCAATTATAAAAACATTAAAAAAATTAACCTATAAAAGATAAAAATTAAAAAATATATATAAAGAAATAAATAATAAGAAAAATATATTAAAAAAAAAACAAAACAAAAACAAAACATTTTTTTAATCTCGTAAACCATAAAAAATTTGGAAAAAAAAAAAACAAACAAACAAAATTTTAAAAAACTATAAAATTAAGTAAGTAAAAATAGGAAATTTTTAAAAAGCATTAACAAAAACTAAAAAAATTAAAAACAAACTAGATTAAAAAAAATAGAAAATTAACAAAAAAAATTAAAAATAACTACTAAAATTAAGATTAAAAACATTTTCCCCGGATGCGGGTGCCTCGCCAGGATGTTAATGCGATGGGACAGGGGTGGGGCGAGGTGGGACGACACCTGCCTGCCTTGTACCGCATAGTTAATTTCCAAATGAAGGAGGAACCTCAGCATATGGGGATCGCAGGGTTCACTTGCTTCACCTCAAGCGGCTCTGATCCTCCCAGCCTGTCATCCGATATGTTCATCGCCTCTGCACGCTTTGGAATGCACCGGACCTCGGCTCTCTTCAATGCCATAGTAATGGCGGGTGCTATTCAAGGCAGGACTGAGGGAGATAAATTTAGGCTCAACCATGGGATGGCTGGTGGGCTCCAGTATTGCAGCAATAATGTTGCAACTCCTGGGACTCCCTTCTTTACTTTTATCAACCCGGTAGTTCGTAACAAACTTGGAAGCGATGGTGTTGTATGCACAAGTACTAGCTTTTGCCACAGCTGTCACTTGGTCAGCTGGCACAAGTCCGCTAGGGGCTTAAGCCAACTTCTATGAGCTCTTAGAAGAAGCTTTTTAACTGATGGATGGAAGCTAACTCAAAGGAAGCTAATCTACTTGCGGAAAGAAACTGAAAGCCAAAAAGTAACGCAAACCCTAGCAAACCCTAATTCTACCAGCTAGTCCTACTGATGCAAAGGAGAGAATGCAAACTATTAAAAGAGATGCCATTACTTCTATGAAGGTAAAATGCATGTGTCTAGACTACCTCTATCTGAAGAAAACATCTTTTTGTATTTTTGAGTAAGTTATTAGAATTATCATGCATGTGCTTTTAACTGGCTTTTTACTGTGCAGGGGTGGATCAAGGAGGAGAAATGCTTGGAAAAGGTTGGGAAGGTTCAGAGAGGGTCTAAGGAGTCCCTAACACTCTTCCGAAGAGTTTCACAAAGTTTGGCTATCAAGAAACCTCATTTGTGAGCTTCTACAGGAAGTCTGCAGGGGTTCTACAGGATGTTCAGAGATTTCTACAGGATGTTCAGAAATTTCTACAAGATGTTTAAAAAGTGGATCTTAGAGGATGGGTGAGTGAGGGAAGATGCATGAATGGATAGGGAGGTAGGAGAGGGGCCTGGTGTGACCCAGGGACTGGTGGATGGAGTGGTGAGAGGGTGTAGAAGGCTAACTTGGCTTAAAGAAGGCTAAGACAATGATGGAGCAAGAAGGTAGGGTTACGTGGGCAAAAGGAGCAGGTGTGAGACGAGGAACCTAACTAGGAGATGGAGCAGCTGGCTTGGATGAAGCTTAGGTGGATGAGAGAGTGGTAGAGATGCCCTACATGGTGTACATTTAACCGAATCAACAAAGTCCTGCACACAATCAAAGTCTTAGCTAATCTACTCTAACTGTCAATGAAACAAATGAACAGCAGCTTTATTTATAAAGAGAACCATGTACATCACTCAAGCAAAGAAACATTTCAGAGATCTGAACGCATAACTAACTTCTACAAATGAAAACATTACACCAAGGATTGCATGGTCAAGCAAACTAGTGTTTTTGTTGGGGCAGCACTGTTTCTGCAATTCCAGCCCCTGATCCAATAAGGATGAGGTGAAACTGAGAGTGTTGTCGACCCTTTTCTTGGAGCTTTAACTGTTATTATCCTACCAATCTATTCTAAACATCTGAAGCAATTCTATTCATAACCAGTGACCTATTTAACCAACACAACTAAATCTGCTTAACAGAAACACGTTTCAAATGCATAAAAGGAAAATCACGATGCATAAAGAAAAGGTAACAGTACAAAGAAGGAAGCCCTAGGCTCTCAGGTTGGGCCCAACCCCGAGAGCTATGGCTCCTATAGAAAACTCAGAGTTGGTATCAAATCGGACTGCTTCTCATTATCAAAACATGATCATAAGTCAAGAGTTATGCCAAAAATGGCTACAAGAGAACAAAATGAAGCTAGCAGCACTGTAGTGCAAAGTATGCAAGAGTTTCCAAAAGTCCCTCACGAAGGCTGAGGCCTTAACATTTATACACCACGAGGGCCCTAGCTGGCCTCCTAAATCTATGGGACTTGGCTGCCCAAACTGTGAGTAGACAGCTTCTTCCAAAATCTGCTTGGTTGCCTTCTAGATCCGGTTTTGGTGGCCTTTGGAGCTCGGAGTTGGGGGTGAAGATCCCGAGGAAGGCTATTTAATGCCATAGACAACCCCCCTATGAATCCTCACCCCAAGCTTGGCTGTCTTCCAGCCCATGATTGCTCGGTTTTGCTTCAACATGTGTCAAAAAGACCTGAAATGAGCACGTGTTAGCCACCTAGGAAGAGTGACTACCCTTATTCGTACAAATGACATAAACATACTGAAAAATAATGCATAAGCTATGAAAAATGAAGGATTGAACAAGGATAATTAGGCCAAATGAGCCCAACAAGTTACCAAATTTGGGGTTCATCATCACCCCCTTGCTAAAATGGTTGCTCATCCTCTGAGCAACTAGTCCAGCTCCTCATCTTTCATTGCTTTAACCGCCACCCTCACATCCCAAGCTTCTGAAGTAGTATCCTCCTCACTGTCATGGAACCCGGCCTTCTTTTCCACCTCTTCCCACTGCTTATGCTCGTCTTTTTCTATGCTTCCTTCTACCAATCCCAAAAGCAAAGGTGGGCTTAGCTTGAGGCCGATCCAACTGGCCTGGAGGTTCTACATGGACTTCTTGTAGAGAGGCACCCATGCCAGGGCCTCCCTCATTCTAGTTGGAGTGTGATATTCCCTGATTTTAAGGCTGTGGGACAATGTGTTCCACCTACGGGTGCAAGCATGAACACAATTGTCCCCTAATAATCGCTCCATATCCTCAAAGTGTGCTATAGCTTGAGCCTGTCGATCCATGTATTCTAATAAAGCCTGAGAGTTGGTTGCTAGGTGCTGGTGGGCTGATATCAATACAGTGGGGTCCCCTGGCTCTGCTCTAATCAGCAGTGGTTCATGTAGCTCTCGGTTCATGACATCTTTGACCTCTGCCACTCTCTTTTCTTCGTGGTTTAACCATGAGTTCAATGCCATCAGCTGCATATCTCCCACGGCTATGTTGGGGTCCCATGAGGTTACATTTGGAAGGGCCAAATTATGAAGGTAGAACTCTGAGAGCTTGGCCTTGTCCTCTGTTGAATTACTGTTACATAAATCCGTGAACTGCTGGGGGTTTTGGATTTGGGAGATACCCCTCTGTGCCAATGCGTTAATTTGGAATTGCAGCCACTGGTCCCGTAGGTATAGGCCATAAGATTTGGCCGGCTGCCTACATTGCAGAGCATCCATTGCCCAACTGGCCATGCAGGCCAGTTGCGCCTCCTTTTCTTGCACCTGTTGTTTTAGAGCTTGTATCTCTATGCTTGCCTGCAATTCTCTTTCCTGTAGTTGCTGGTTTAGTTCCTCAAGATCAGCTTGCATTCCTTCTTTTTCTTGAGGTTCTGCTGTGGTGTCCTCTGGTGCTGTGTCCCCTTCTTTCCTCTGTCCTTGTAGCTGTAGTTTGAGCTTCTCATTTTCTTCCTGTAGAAATACTCGCTGGCAGTTTCCCACATGTTTTGCCATAGCCAATTCTCTTCTTGCCTCCTTGAGTTGTTCCTCCAAAGGGCCTATATCTGCTACTCCTTTAGACTTGGCTATTCTCATCCATGTGTGGGTCCTCACTCTTTCTTCCTCTAGTGCAACGAAAAG
The DNA here is from genome assembly GCA_031772625.1 of Pinus tabuliformis. Taxonomy (NCBI): domain Eukaryota; kingdom Viridiplantae; phylum Streptophyta; class Pinopsida; order Pinales; family Pinaceae; genus Pinus; species Pinus tabuliformis. Next base: position 566,620,111 of record CM062805.1, on the reverse strand, counting down.
CGGCACTGTGAATTTCTGTGGAATGATTTTTCCGGCCTCCAAGAAGTTATAATAAGAGCCCAAGCTGGGCTGGGGGCTAGGTTCCATAATGTGCTCTACCTCTTCTTCCTTTTGTGGTGATTTGGCTGCCTCCCCTTCCATTCTTTCGGTCTCCTTGAGCCTGGCCAATGTTTCCTGTAGAACGGCTTCAGCATCCTGTAGAGAGGTTTTTGAAGCCAATCTTTCCATTCTCTCCCTCCAAGTAGATGTCTTCGGGCTCCCCCGCTCATAAGTGACTGATGCTTTGGAGGGGGACTTCTCCTTTGGCGAGGCAGGGGTGTCTTCAATGGTAATTGGGTCTTTGGATGGAGGTTGGGGTCTGCCGGTTTTAATTCTTACACTTCTTCTTGCTTTGAAATACAGAGGAGTCTCCCTCTTTCGTTTTTCCTTTGGCTTGGGAGAGGTACTTAGGGTGGCCAGCACAGCTGCTGCCTCCCTAGCAAGAATTTCGGCCGATTTCTCCTTCTGTTTTCCTTTTTCAGGACTTCCTGTAGAAAGTCCTGTAGTGGCTAGTTTCTGGCTTCCTGTAGAAGCCGTTTTTAAACTTCCTGTAGAAGTAGACGGCACCGTTTTAGCCTGCTTGGCTGAGGGTGCTTTTTCTTTTAGCTTGGCTGAGGCTGCCTTAGAGGTGCCCTCACTGGCGTGGACTTTTTCAGTCCTTTCCACCCTGCTCTGTAGTCTTTTCTCCCTGGGTGTTGGTGTGGTTTTATCACCCCCTGTTTTGGCAGCTTGGCTTTTTCCTTGAGTTCCCTTCAGTTCTTTCTTCGGTGTTGTGCCCGGGGTTTCCTGTCTTTTATCTTTCTCCTTTGTCTGAATGTGCTCCTTCTCCTCGCTGCTGGAGGAAGTGAGCTCCTCGACCAAAATTCGGATGTCATCATCCTTAGACATATTCCGAAAAGTTTCCCAGGAGAGAGGGACAGTGTAAGTGTGGAGTGCATCTTCCACGAGGAGCTTGATGAGCCCATGATGGGCTAGCTGGTCTGGCGTTCCCTCTCTTAGTTTGGTGGCACACTCAGTCATGGATTGCAGGAGGAAGTAAGGAATGCTCAACTTTTGCTCTGAGGGTAGGTCCATTTGGTGCCTGAGTTCTGTGAGCAACCGGAAATGATAGCCATACACGATGCTAAATCACCCCTCACACGTAATATACTTCATAATCTGGAGGCTGACCTCACTCCAGAACGGCTGTAGGCTGGTTCTTCGAACTCCATTCTTGTCCTCTGAAAATTGTTCCTCTGGCAAGAAGAACTCCTTTTTAGCTTTCTGTCCCAATTTTCTCTCCTCCTTATCCCAGGGTACCCCCATCGGTAGATCAGTTACTCTGCTAATGAGTTGTGGGGTGAGTCTGAGGGTCAATCCTCTGAAGTTGACAACGACCAATGTCTTTGACTTTGGCTTCAAGGACCTTAGGAATTCTTCTGCAATTTCATCATCGTGACCTTGAAGCTTGTCACAGAATGACATCCAGTGTGCACGGGAAAACAAGTCCACCACCTCAGGGGTTTCCCGTAACTTCTTGGAGTCCGAAGGCTCTTTTCTAATGAACCCTCCCGGCATGGTAAAAAACTTGTTTTGTTGTTCTGAGCTTGCCTGCTCGTGTACAGAAGTAGAGCTTCGGGATTTTCTAGACAGAGCGCAGAGCTATGTCTCTGTTATGCACACAGTTATATAAAATTCACAACTTTCTACCAGTGAGCCTTGACAGTGGCTCAATTGTAATTCAAAACCCCGGAGAAAATCCCGCATACATACTACGACGACAATTCTCATGCAGTGATAAGAAAACGGCTTGTAAATTCATGAACAGACTTTTATTCACATTTTCCTACCCCTTCAACACGTCGACTTCAGGCCACCTTATTCCAGAATTGCCACCTTCGACGTGAACAGTCCAACTTCTCCGTAATGTCGGGCTTCCTGTAGCGCAGCTTCATGTAGGAGTCATGCACGGCTTCTGGGGAACTCTTCAGTGGTTCTGGACTTTCTCCGCAGCAACAGGACGTTGGAACAGGCCGAGAACTCGGGCTAGTAGCCTTCAGAGAATTGAGGACGTGTACTCGGCTGCAAAACGGTTGTGAGTAAATGACTGCAGTGCATCATAAGTGATTCAGCCGGCTGATTTGAATTGCTGCGGAATTCATGGCGCGGGGGTGAGCTGTCCCCGTCGACCCGTTGGCCGACGTCACCGCTATCATTCCGCTGCATGTCCCTGACTGCCGAATCCTACCCTTTGCATTTACCGCCGCCATTCCTGTTAGACTGCCGCTTCTCTCCGACTGGACGCTTCCCACGTGTCCATTTCCTGTCTTTTCGACATAACCAAAGCCTTTCGGATCCGACGAGGCCGTCGGACTGGTTGTGGTGGCCAGTTGAATGGCTACCCGACTTGTTCAATCCGTTCATTTTCACAGTTATGCACATTTTAGAGTATAGCTTATGTAATTTGACGAAATAAGGTTAGGCACTTACCTGTGCGGCCGTGGACGTGAGTTTTCTCAGGCTTCAGGACGAGGAATGATGGATCCGCTTGCTGCTGCTTCGTGCACAGGCACTAGAGCTCCTCTTCATTGGCTGCTGCTGGTTACGAGACCTTGAGACCCGGTTTCCTGGCGGTGAATGCTGCATGCACCGGCTTCATGAGCTGCGGGTGTCTCCATGGTATGTGCTCTAGCCGGATCAGCTGCTACAGGATTCCTGTAGGACATCCTGTAGCCGTTTCTCCTCCTGGGGTGCATGCCGAAATAATTGAGTCACGTTCACAGGTGCAGGGTCCTGAGATTGCCTTGACAGGTAAGGTATGCGAGCCTCTGCATGCATTTATTTCCCAAAAAAATTCCTTTATCTGAGAAAACAAAGTTCTGGTATGACTGTGCAGGTATATTTTGACCGTATGGCAGCAATGGTGGTGAAAGGAGGTGAAACAAGTGGAGGATGGAAGAAAAGAGTGGTTGCATGCCTCCTCAACGGACTTCAAGCTTCAAATTCTTCTTGATGATTGGTCCTGGCCCGCCCAAAGGCTCTACAGGATGTTTCCTGTAGAAATACAGAACTTCCTGTAGAAAGTCCTGTAGCTTCCTGTAGAAGGCTAAACTATGACCAGATTGCGTCCAAACCTTGGAAGAGATGAGTGTTTATGGAGGGAGTGTTTGTGAGGTTGCCTGGTAGCTTGGTAGGGACCCTTGTCCTTGAGTTGAGAGGCCTCCTTTTTACATTGAATCCCTGCAACCTGCAACAATTTCCAAAGATTAAGCCTGTTTTTTCTGTTTCTGCCTCTTTCTCTTTTTCTTTTTTCTTTTTCTCTTTCTTTCTTTTTTTTTTTTTTTTTTTTTAAGAGACAACAGGGGTGCCTCAATGAGGTTTTCACCCCTACTATCTGCCTTGGGTGCCTCAGAGAGGTTTTCACCCAAGGATCTTTTTATTCCAATTCTTTTCAAAGAGACAGCAGGGGCGCCTCAATGAGGTTTTCACCCCTACCATCTGCCTTGGGTGCCTCAGAAAGGTTTTCACCCAAGGATCTTTTTTATTTGCATTTTTTTTTTTTTTTGATGATGCTTAGGGTATGCCCAAAACAGAGGCAGAACCCTTCTCTATGACCAGCACTGATTTTTCCACAGTTTTGATGAACTCTTGCCTCGAAAGAGGTTTCCTGTAGATCTTTAGTCGATGCCCATTGACGAGCATGGGGATGGCTTCATCAATGGTCCGAATAAGGACAGAACCATTGTCATTACACTTCTCCACTGCATATGGTCCTAGCCATCTTGTCCTCAGCTTCCCCTTGAAATCCTTATGTCTGGAATCATACATTAGTGCCCAATCTCCCAGCTGGAATTGTTTGTCACTGAGGTGCCGGTCGTGCCATATCTTCCTCTGAAGTTGAACCACTTCTGAGTGAAGGAGGGCCTGCATTCGGTGTTCATCTAACCCATTCAGCTGCAATAACCTTTCTTGTTGAGCATGGTTGAGGTCTAGGTCCAGCTGAGCTGCCATCCTCAATGTGTTGTACTCGAACTCGATTGACAGCAAAGCTTTCTTCCCATAGACCAGCTCATAAGGTGTGAAGCCAGTTGTGGTCTTCCAGGTGGTGTTGTAAGCCCAAGTGGCCTCAACCAGGCGATCTGCCCAATCCTTTCTACTACTGCTCACCACCTTAGTCAAAATCCCTTCTAATGCTCTATTGGTGACCTCCACCTGCCCATTTGCTTGAGGATGATATGGGGTGGAAGTCCTATGCTTGATCTTGTGATGAGCGAGCAAGTCTTCAATTAAGTTGGAGGTGAACTGGCTTCCTTGATCGGTGACTAACTCTCTTGGGTAGCCAAATTTGTAGAAGATGTTTTCTCTTAAAAACTCAGCCACCTTCTCTTTTGTCGCTGCTTTGATTGCCTTGGTTTCCGCCCACTTTGTCAAATAGTCTGTGCACACAATGATGTAAGACCTTTGCTTTGAAGGAGGGTTGATAGGACCCACAAAATCCATACCCCACTTCTCGAATGGTTCAAGAGTCACTTGAGGTTGGAGAGGCATTTCATCCCTTGGAGTCGGCTTCCCCATCCTTTGGCATCGGTCACATTGGCTGATATATCTTCTGACATCTTGATGAAGCGTGGGCTAATAGTAGCCTACCTGTAGAATTTTGAAGGCAGTCCTCTTGGCTGCAAAATGTCCTCCACAAGGCCCATCATGACAGGTTAGGAGGATGTCAAAGACTTCCTCCTCCCTTACACAACGCCTTAAGATCTGATCGGGGCCAAGTTTGAACAGGTTACCCCCGATCCAAGTGAATGAGGCACTTTTCCTCACGATTCTGCTCTTCTCTTTTGAGGATAGATGCGGAGGGAACTGTGCTGAGACCAGGTAGTTTGCTATATCAGCAAACCATGGAGAGAGTACTGAGATAGCAAACAGATGTTCATCTGGCATCTGGTCATCCACTGTTCCATCTTCACCTGCAGGTAAATCCAGTCTAGACAAGAAGTCAGCAACAACATTTTCTTTACCTGGTTTGTCAACGATAGTCAAATCAAACTGCTGCAACAAAAGTAACCATCTAATAATACGAGCATTCACATCAGGTTTATTCATTAAATATCTAATTGCAGCATGATCAGTATGTACAAATGTTTGATAGCCAGTGATGTAGTGTCGAACTTGTTCAGGGCATGGACCACGGCCAAGAACTCTTTCTCAGTTACAGTATAATTCATTTCTGCCTTGGATAAGTTTTTGCTGACAAAGTATATGGCATATGGGAGTTTTTGTTCAACCTGTCCTAAGGCTGCCCCTATGGCTTTGTTCGAGGCATCAGTGTGGATGTGGAAAGGTAGGGCCCAGTTTGGACCTCTCAAGATCGGGGCGGACACCAACTTATCCTTTAATTCATTCAGAGCCCTTTGACAGTCGTCCGTCCATTTGAACTCAACATCTTTTGCTAAGAGGCCAAACAATGGCGAGGCTAGCTTACTGAAGTCTTTAATGAATCTTCTATAATATCCTGCTAAGCCTAAGAAACTCCGAACATCTCTTACCTTCTGAGGAGGTGGAACCTTTTTGATGAGAGCAATTTTATTAGGATCCACCTGTAATCCTTGGCGAGAAATGGTATGTCCTAGCACGGTCCCTTCAATCATCAGGAATTCACATTTTTCAGGACTAAGGGACAGGTTCATCTCAATGCACTTGGTTAGAACTTTTCCCAGATTGGACAATGCTTCCTGGAAGTTGGACCCATAAGGAGTGAAGTCATCCATATAGATTTCCACCGAATCATGGACCAGCTCAGAAAAGATGCTCAATACTGCTCTTTGGAAAGTGGTAGGAGCGTTGCATAGCCCAAAGGGAAGGACTCGGTAAGCAAAGGTACCCCAAGGACAAGTGAAGGTGGTCTTATCTTGGTCCTCCGGGCTGATTTGGATCTGATTATACCCACTGAACCCATCTAGGAAAGAGAAAAACTTCTTTCTTGCCAGTCCATCCAACACTTGATCTATGAAAGGCAGAGGGAAGTGGTCTTTCTTGGTGGCTTTGTTCAGTTCTCTGTAGTCCACACAGATTATCCACTTCCCATTTTTCTTGGGTACCAACACCAGAGGGGAAACCCACTCGCTATCCAAGATGGGGTAGATGAATCCTGCATCCAACAATTTTTGCAATTCTTCTTTGACAATGTCCTTAAGGGCTGGATTCATTCTCCTCTGAGGTTGCCTGACTGGTTTACAATCTTCTTTAATGTAGATGTGATGGGTACAGACCGAAGGATGGACTCCTTTCATCTCCTTATAGCTCCAAGCAAAAGCATCTAGATGACTGGCCAGCAGGCTATACAGCTCCTTTTCCTGGGAAGGAGATAGGGAGGAGCTGATCTTTAACGTTCTCTCAAGGCCAAACTCCACATTTTTAACTCTGGGAGAGGTTGGATCAGTCACACAGAGGTCCACTAAGGTGCTGGCTTGAGTATCCTCCACCAATTTCTCTAAGGACAATGCACTGGGAGGCGGATTCTGAATCAAGGTCTCAATCAAATCATCCTCGGTTTGAGGACCTCCACTGGTGGTTTCTAAGGTGCACAAGGGTGCAGAGTATACCTCATCCTCTTCTCCTTCTTCCAACCAAAGTGGTAAGTCATGCTCTAGCAGAGGTTGGGCAGGAGGGTATAGGACTAGCTGCTTGGACATAGGACCATTTTTGATGGTCATGTTTCCTGCTCGGCAGCTTATGTAAGCATCCGCAGTGGCTAACCAAGGCCTTCCCAAAATAAGGGGGTATCCAGTAAGCTTTGCCTTTGGTTGAAGGACCAAGAAGTCCGCAGGATACTCCCAAGAGTCAACAGAGACCAAGACATCCTCCATAATCCCTTCGGGAGTCAAGGTGGAGCGATCTGCCAACTGCAGGACTGTCGAGGTCTTTCTTAAGGAACCCTGAAGGTTGAGTTTGAGCATGGTGTCCCTGGTCATCACATTAATGGCAGCCCCTAAGTCAATCAAGGTGTGGGGTATGATGGTGCCATTGATGTGGACATCAACTACAGGACTCCCAGGATCCAAATACTTTGGACAGATTACTTGCCCCAACATAAGATCAGACAGTTGTCCTATGACATTGATAGTTGAGGCATCTCTTTTTCGCCTGCCTGGGTGCCTGAAACACTTTTCCTTAACCAACTTGTTGTATATCGGTACATCTTTGATGGCTTGGAGAAGTGGTATTCTCACACACAACTGTTTGAGTTCTCCCAGAAGCTCATTCTCTTCTGGGTCGGGTTGTGTGGTTACTGTTAGTCTCTCAGGAAAGGGTGGAATGGCTTTGGGTTCACTTTCCTGTTTATCTTCCTCGTCCTCTGGGGGAGGAGGTTGGCGATCCAGAAGAGTCTTCCCGGATCGCAGGTTGATCTCCTGGATTTCCACAGCATAGGTAGGGCATGTTGTTTCCCCAGTATATACCTGCTGGGCCTGTCGGTTGTTGGGGTTCGGGTTCAGTTGAGCAGGCATTTGGGGTTGTCTTGGAGGAGCAGGAGGTAATGGTTGTGGTTGAGCCGGTGGTGGAGGCAAAATGGCGGGAGGAGTGTTGTACTGGGGCCTCCACCCCGGTTGAGGTGCATTCCACTGAGGCTGTGGCTGGACATGTGAGTGAAACAAATGAGTAGTGGGCTGAGTATGGTATTGAGGTGGGTAAGACCATGGAGGAGGTGCAGACCAGGAAGGATGAGCGGGGGGACCCCAAGAAGGCATAGGAGCAGATTGGTTGGGGCTATAATAAGCTTGGGATGTCCCTTGCATCCCCTGCTGGTAAGGTCTAGGTCCATGCGGCCTCCTTTGGTTGAGGAAGTAGAGAGGTTCGGTGGGTGCCTCAGTCCCTTGGTATATGGCCTTAAATCCAGGTAAGGTTGGGCATTGGTTTGTGGGGTGGTCCTCCTCACAAACGAAACATACCTCTACTGAGTGTAATGGACACTCGTTCTTAGGGTGCTTCCTCGTACACCTGGGACAGAAGATGGCCAAAGCCCTCTCAGCTTCCTCTTTCTTCTGCTGGATTCGGAAGGTATCTAGTTGCATGGCAATGGTCTGTCTCACCTCACTTTTGAGGTCCTCCAGCTGATTAGCAAACTCATGCTTGGAGAAAGTAGTACTAGCTGAAAGTGGGTTTCCCCTACCTCTTTTCCGGGCTGCCCTAGAGTGGTTTCTAAACACAGTCTTTATATCCTCATAAGGTAGTTGGTAAATATCTCCTCCAGCTAGCATGTGAAGGGTATCTAGAAGGTCTTCAGGGACTCCTCGGAGCAGGACCAGCTTTAGAGATTCGGGGTCAAGTGTGCACCTGGCCCGTTTATAGCTAAGCTGGAACCTTTCCTCGTAATCTTCTAAAGACTCATCGTTTCCCATGGTCATCCGAAAGATTTCTCCCTTGGCTTCCTTAGACCTACAGTAGTCCCAGTATTTGGTATTGAAAGCTTGCTGCATCTGAGCCCAAGTGGTGATACTGTTTCCAGGTAACCCCATGAACCAGCGTAATGCTGCATCCTTGAGGGTAGAGGGAAAGAGTTTCAATTTTTGCTCATCTTCTGTATAGTCATAGGTTCGACAAAGGACAGCAAACTCAAACAGGAAGGTATCAGGGTCTTCAGTAGTCAATCCATGGAAGTGAGGTAAAGTGGAGGGGCTTATGTTTTTCATTTTCATGTCTCCATTGGTCTCTCGGATGGGAAAGGCACCTTCTATTCTCTCATCTTCTCTTCTACCGTTTCGGTTTTCAGCCATGGCTTCAGATGGAGTGTTCTCTAACTCTTCTTCTGTTATAGGATCTTCATATATCTCAGGAGGCTCACCTATAGGTTCTTCTGGATCACTGTCACCAAAGAAGAGAGAAGGGTGACTTAGTGAAGTGGTGGGGGTGTTGGGTAAGAATTTGTCGGTTTTATCTCTGTTCCTACGAGGCATGAAATGGGAAGACTCTTGATTTCTTTTGTTTTTTCTTCTGGTACCTGCAAAACTAAAATAGATTGAACTGCAACTAATCTATCTTGCTGAAATGGAAATGCGGAATTGAAATGAAAGCAGGAAAGGACTAATCTATTTTGCTCAAATGAAATTGCAGGAATGAAATGCTAATCTACGCTTGCTGAATTGAAACGCTAATCTACGCTTGCAGAATTGAAAATGCGGAATTGAAATGCTAATCTATGAAAGCAGGGAAGATCTACTTTACTTTTGCGGAAATGAAATTGCAGAATGGAAATGAAATAAACTATTTAGCAGAAGGCGAGAGTAGGAAAATAGAAGAAAAGCAACAATCACCAATACTCTGACGCTTCCCGGCAACGGCGCCAAAAAGATGGTGGGCTCCAGTATTGCAGCAATAATGCTGCAACTCCTGGGACTCCCTTCTTTACTTTTATCAACCCAGTAGTTCGTAACAAACTTGGAAGCGACGGTGTTGTATGCACAAGTACTAGCTCTTGCCGCAACTGTCACTTGGTCAGCTGGCACAAGTCCGCTAGGGGCTTAAGCCAACTTCTATGAGCTCTTAGAAGAAGCTTTTTAACTGATGGATGGAAGCTAACTCAAAGGAAGCTAATCTACTTGCAGAAAGAAACTGAAAACCAAAAAGTAACGCAAACCTAGCAAACCCTAATTATACCAGCTAGTCCTACTGATGCAAAGGAGAGAATGCAAACTATTAAAAGAGATGCCATTACTTCTATGAAGGTAAAATGCATGTGTCTAGACTACCTCTATCTGAAGAAAACATCTTTTTGTATTTTTGAGTAAGTTATTAGAATTATCATGCATGTGCTTTTAACTGGCTTTTTACTGTGCAGGGGTGGATCAAGGAGGAGAAATGCTTGGAAAAGGTTGGGAAGGTTCAGAGAGGGTCTAAGGAGTCCCTAACACTCTTCCGGAGAGTTTCACAAAGTTTGGCTATCAAGAAACCTCATTTGTGAGCTTCTACAGGAAGTCTGCAGGGGTTCTACAGGATGTTTAAAAAGTGGATCTTAGAGGATGGGTGAGTGAGGGAAGATGCATGAATGGATAGGGAGGTAGGAGAGGGGCCTGGTGTGACCCAGGGACTGGTGGATGGAGTGGTGAGAGGGTGTAGAAGGCTGACTTGGCTTAAAGAACGCTAAGACAATGATGGAGAAAGAAGGTAGGGTTACGTGGGCAAAAGGAGCAGGTGTGAGATGAGGAACCTAACTAGGAGATGGAGCAGTTGGCTTGGACGAAGCTTAGGTGGATGAGAGAGTGGTAGAGATGCCCTGCACGGTGTACATTTAACTGAATCAACAAAGTCCTGCACACAATCAAAGTCTTATCTAATCTACTCTAACTGTCAATGAAACAAATGAACAGCAGCTTTATTTATAAAGAGAACCATGTACATCACTCAAGCAAAGAAACATTTCAGAGATCTAAATGCATAACTAACTTCTACAAATGAAAACATTACACCAAGGATTGCATGGTCAAGCAAACTAGTGTTTTTGTTGGGGCAGCACTGTTTCTGCAATTCCAGCCCCTGATCCAATAAGGATGAGGTGAAACTGAGAGTGTTGTCGACCCTTTTCTTGGAGCTTTAACTGTTATTATCCTACCAATCTATTCTAAACATCTGAAGCAATTCTATTCATAACCAGTGACCTATTTAACCAACACAACTAAATCTGCTTAACAGAAACACGTTTCAAATGCATAAAAGGAAAATCACGATGCATAAAGAAAAGGTAACAGTACAAAGAAGGAAGCCCTAGGCTCTCAGGTTGGGCCCAACCCCGAAAGCTATGGCTCCTATAGAAAACTCAGAGTTGGTATCAAATTGGATTGCTACTCATTATCAAAACATGATCATAAGTCAAGAGTTATGCCAAAAATGGCTACAAGAGAACAAAATGAAGCTAGCAGCACTGTAGTGCAAAGTATGCAAGAGTTTCCAAAGGTCCCTCACAAAGGCTGAGGCCTTAACATTTATACACCACGAGGGCCCTAGCTGGCCTCCTAAATCTATGGGACTTGGCTGCCCAAACTGTGAGTAGATAGCTTCTTCCAAAATCTTCTTGGCTGCCTTCTAGATCCGGTTTTGGTGGCCTTTGGAGCTCGGAGTTGGGGGTGAAGATCCCGAGGAAGGCTATTTAATGCCATAGACAACCCCCCTACGAATCCTCACCCCAAGCTTGGCTGTCTTCCAGCCCATGATTGCTCGGTTTTGCTTCAACATGTGTCAAAAAGACCTGAAATGAGCACGTGTTAGCCACCTAGGAAGAGTGACTACCCTTATTCGTACAAATGACATAAACATACTGAAAAATAATGCATAAACTATGAAAAATGAAGGATTGAACAAGGATAATTAGGCCAAATGAGCCCAACAAGTTACCAAATTTGGGGCTCATCAATGGCTATGGAGCCTTTGTTGCTATGTTGGTCTAGTTATGGTCTGTATGGTGCTAGCTCTAGTAGTTTGAAAGGGGCGACTAAGCTAGAGATAGGCTCTGGCAGTCCTGAGGAGGTGCATCCGTCAATTCCCTGGTTTCTCTCTAGGGCCTCTGGCCCTCGTTTGGATGACTATCTGATTAGCCCGTGCTCTGCCATCGTGGATGCTCGACCTTGTTTTCATAGCGCCGCTGCTGTTTTCGCTATGCCCCATCTTCGCCATAGAATGAGGTGCCGCAGGGGTACTCCTCGGCGTGCGCCCTCCAACCCGTCCTCCAATTCTCCCTCCCTCTCCAGTGAATTCATAGCCGGCCATTACCCTCGCATCTGCCCAGCCATTACCCTGAGCCCCGTTCTCCAGACTCCTCGTCTTCTCCCTCATTTGGCTCTGTGATTTTCACCTTCAATTGCTCTCTGAATCGTCCAAGGATTACAGCTCACATCTCGGTGTTCTTTCATGAGGAAGCCCAGGTGGGAGAGTCCAACTCTCATCAGGAGGGCCCTGGTTCTGTCTCTGCGCCGAATCCGTCTTCTTTGCAGGCTCCGGAGGTTCAAGCTCGCAATGCTATGGAAGTGGTGATGGCGCCGGCGGATCCTAGTCCTTCTAGAATTGATGCTGCTCGTGCAAGGGATCTGCCTGATTTCGGTTGGTGCAGAATTGTGGAAGAACCTCCAGATGATTAATTCGCTCTCTGTTGCCTTTGTTTCATGTCATGCGGCCCATAATAGCAGGCAGATTTTTGTTCAAGCTGATAAGTGGGTTCACCTCTACAAGTTATGGTTCAAAATGCAAGTTTTTGTGAATTTTTGTAAGTACTGTAATATCAAGAAGGTCAACACTTGTTCCCCTACGTGGGATTTGATAACTGATTCTCGACCAAGTTCGCTGTCATGGGCAGTGTTTCTGATATTCTCTGCCTCTCCTTCAGGGCAGTTGTTTTGACTTCGGTCCAGATGTAATTTTACCCCTTTAATGTTAATAGAGTAATTTTATTTAGAAAAAAAAAAAGAAGAAGAAGAAGAAGAAGATTAAAAACATTTAAAAAAAATATATGTTGAAATTAAAATAAGTAAAAAACCCCAAAAAACAATTAAAACTTAAAAAAAAAAAAAAAAAAAACATTTCAAATTTTATATTAAAAAAATTAAAATTCATCGTGTCTTGAAGATGAACCACACTTGTTGGTTCGAAACGTGTCGATCCAAATCTTCAATGTGACTTCTTCAGAAAAAACTCCTTATACATTGATTTAAAATTTTGGTTTAAAAAAAATAAAAATTAAAAAACATTTAAAATTAAAAAACGCTAAATATATTTTTGATTTTTTTTAAAATAACATTTAAAATATTTAAAATTATATATATTTGACAAATATATATATATATATATAAAACATTTAAAATTATTTTTATTTTTTTAAATACAATTAACATATTTAACAAAATTTATTTTTTATTTGAAAAAAAAAAAACAACAACAACAACAATTTTATCGGCCACTGCCCAGCTGCCCGTGGGGGCACAGCCCTGGGCGGCAGAACTGCGTGGCCCAGAGTCGCGCCCCCACGGGCAACTGGGCAATGGCTATCCGATTCCGGGAATCGAATAGCCGCCCCCACGGGCGGGTAGGCGATGGCTATCCGATTCCGAGAATCGGATAGCCGCCCCCACGGGCGGGTAGACGATGGCTATCCGATTCCGAGAATCGGATAGCCACCCCCATGGACAGCCGAGCGGTGGCTATCCAATTCTGAGAATTGGATAGCCACCCCAATGGGTGGCCGGGCGATGGCTATTTGATCTCAAGAATCGGATAGCCGCCCCCACGGGCAGTCGGGCAATGGTTATCCGATTCCGAGAATCGGACAGTCGCCCCACGAGCGGGCGGATGGTGGCTATCCGATTCTCAGAATGGGATAACCACCGCCCAGCCGCCCGTGGGGATGGATATCCGATTCTCGAAATCAGATAACCACCGCCTAGCTGCCCGTGGGGGTGGCTATCCGATTCTCGGAATCAGATAGCCACCGCCCGGCCAACCGTGGGGGCGCGGCCCTAGCCGGCGGAGCTACATGCATATATGTTTTTTAAATTTTTTATCGTAAATATATGTTTTTTAAAGTTTTAAATGCTTTTTATTTTTTAAAAATTGAAAATATATGTTTTTTTTTTAATTTTTAAATTTTTTTTTTAATCCAAAGTTTATATATTTTTAAAATTTAAAATGTTTTTAGTTTTTTTTTTTTAGTTAATTGTTTTTTTGGTTTTTTTTTTTTGTAATTTTTGGTTTTTTTAGGTTTTTTTTGTTTAATTTGAGTATATTTTGGTTTTTTTAGTTTTTTTTTATGTTTTTAATCTTCATTTTAATAGTTTTTTAGATTTTTATTGGCCTTTTTTTTTTTAATCTAGAATGTTTTTAATTTTAATTTTTTTTTGTAGTTTTTGGTTAATGCTTTTTTAAATTTTTCTATTTTTAGTTACTTAATTTTATAGTTTTTTTTATTTTTTTTGTTTTATTTTCCAAATTTTTTATGATTAAAAAAAAAAATTTACATTTTTTTATGTTTTTTTTGTCCTTTTTATATATATTTTTATATTTTCTTTTTTTATGTCAAAAAAAATTGACATAAAAAATTTTAAAGTGTAAAAAAATGTAACATTTAAAAAAAATATATCCACACTTAATACATTAAAAAATTTAAAGTGTCAAAAATTGTTAAATTTAGAAAATAGTTATTTACATTTCATACATTAGAAAATTTAAAGTCAAAAAATAGGTTTTTTAAAAAAATGACGTGATGCAGAATCACGATTTTTTTAAATCAGCATGCAAATCACTAACATTATAAAACATAATGTACATAAAAAAAAAAAAAAAAAAGTGCCAAGAACTATGCTCTAAAAAAAATATGTGTGTTCTACATCGCCCCTTCTCAAAATCGAGTCACTTTTTTGCTATCTCTACGAAACGGGTAACAGAATTAGTTCCCATTTCAAAGTTTACATTATTACAACCATAAGGAATTATGACTACCAATCAGAAAATAATCAAGTGGAAAACCCACAACACCATGGTTATCCAGGAAATAGCAAGGCAAGGCTAAAACCACTGTCAATATAGGAAAAAATCCATGCCAATAACAACACATAACCAGAAAATCACACATGAAACCTACTACCCACAAACTAATTCAATTGTATTTGTTGATTCACTTGTTCCCTTGCGCTTTCCTCCTTCATTTGCATCCTTCTCCAAATCCAATGTATGCCAAAGTGCTCCAATATTTCTCTAAGTGTGAAGAGTGTGAGAGAGTGAGAGATAGGTCCAAAGCTAAACTAATAAAAGGCTAAACCAGTCAAAGTTGTGAACTGGTCCTCATAAGCATTTTTATCATTGAGGCCTCCATTTTCTTCGTTTTTCCTTCAATTTCCCTGATGAGCCCCCGTATTGTAACAAGAATGTTGCAACTCATAAGGTTATCGACTTAAATTATCAACCCGAGGTTCGTACAAACTTAAGAGGTGTCGGCAGTATAATGTGCAACATGCAATGTGTCCTTCTTTCATTGATCTGATGCAATGAGTGAATATCATAAAATCAAATCCTAAACTAATTGGAGAAATGGAAATACTATTCTATTTGCAAGAAATGGAAATGATGCTTGCTCAAATGTAAGTGTTAATCCTAATTGTATAAATGTAAAGGTTATACTACTTGCAAAAATGTAAACATTAAGCTAGCAAAATGTAAATGTTGCATTGAAAGGAAACCTAGTATATGGAACAGAAACAACAATGCTTGAAATAGAAGCCATAGCTTAAGAATAAATAAATAAAACCAATATAACTTGCATGAAGGAAAGAGAATGTAATCCGTCACTGCATTCCAAAGAGTTTAGATCCATTGACAGGGTTCATTAGATGTGGAAAATAAGAAAATCATTATTGTGCTATCCAATTCATAAATATGTCAACTAACCCAAATTGTGGAGGTGGATTGCAATGGAGAATATGAAAGGCTTAAGAGGTCTTTGGTCTTAATCAATCATGGATTTAGAGCCTAGCGGTCATTATTCAAGCTTAAAGGACAAAAACCAATATTTTGGAGCAAATATGGTCAAGTTTACACGTGCTAGAGGAATGTTACTCCTTATGATAACTTGCAAAATGTCCAAGCAAATCAAATGCAAATGAGATGGGGAAAATTTTTTTATAAATTAGGACTTCCTAGGATTCCATTCCAAGTGGAATCACTTAAAAATTCCCCTATTAACATGTGCTAAAAAATAAAAAATGAACTTGGTTGTCACCGAAAGGTCGTGACACGGTCTAGCGTTGTGCTCTCCCTCTGAGGCCGCATTCAAACCTTCAGCCTGATCCTCTCTCCCATGGACCCTTAGGATTCTAATCTGGAAGTAGTTCGCTCAGCTATTGTAGCCCCTACTGATGTTGCTACTTTGGCCTTTTCCAGTCTCGCTACCTCCCTTGGACCCCCTCAAGATCGACCTCCAATCTCCTGTGATGCCTTGAAGAGTTGTTATATATTTATCTGAGAGGGGTTTAGTTGGGCATTTTACAGGCCTTTGGCCCTCTCCAAAAACAGTGCAAAAATGGGTAGACTAGTCTCCCTCAACTCAAGATCAAATATCCATTTGCTTTCGTGGTAGAGGTTATTTTACGTTCTATTTTGAATCTAGAGAAGATAGAGATCTTATCTTCAAAAATGGGCCATACTTCATGGACACAAGAGGCCTATACTTGAACATATGGACTCCGGACTTCAATCCTAAACTTCATGTCCCTAATGGTGTTCCTGTTTGGGTTTGCCTTCTTCATATCCCTCTTCATTACTGGGGAGACAAGTCTGTCAAATCAATAGGCAACGCATTTAGAAAATATATAGATCGAAGCGAACCAAAAGAAAATATGCATATTTGTGCTAAAATCTGTATGGAAGTTGACTTTGGAAAGGGTGTACCAGAAGGAGTGAAGATCAAGGTATAAAAATGGGCTCACATACAATAGCTGGACTATGAGAATCTTCCAATAAAAATGCAAGGTATGTCATGAATACAATCATTTTACAAATAGATGCCCAAAAAATAAGTAGAAGAAGCAACCGAAACTCAAGACCCTCACTGGGAAACTATAAAATGAAAAAAAATTGGTAATAAGCCTTCTAAGTCCACATTCCCCCCTCTTCAGCTCCTCCTTCCGGTTTAACCCTCCTTCCTCCTCTTCCCTTTCCCAGCTTCTATATTCCAACCCCTTCGCCTCTCTAGCACCCCCTCCTAAACCCTCCCTTCCTAGAGAGGATGTCCTCCATCTCCCCCACGAATCCTTTGTCTCCTCCGCTCCCTCACATCCTACTCCATCCCCTATTCCTCCCCTTATCCCTCATCTTATTTCCCCTTTCTATCCCTTGATTCCCCTCCCTCCTTCTTTCAAAAGGATTCTAACAAGAAACCAATCCAAGGAAACTTGCTTTCCTTCTGACAGACATAAGAAGTCAAGATGGAAAACAAAAAAGGAATTAAGATATGAATCAACATTAAAGTAAATGGCCATGGGGACCCAACAACCAATGGAAACATACATAGAAAAAGGTATTGGAAACAAGGAAAAATTAGTTCAGACAATTCGAGGGAAAGGTCCCTCTGTCCCATCCCACATTAAATAATGAATTTGGTCTCCTAGAATTGTAGAGGTCTCGGACATCCCTCGAATCAATGTTGCAAAATACCTTGTTAAATCTGAATGCCCTGACATCTTCCTAATTCAGGAGACCAAGTCATCCAAACAAGAAATGATTCAAATAATTAAAAGAAAAAAAGTATGAACGAACAACAATAAATTCAATAAGTTCCTCTGGCGGTATTTGCACAATGTGGAAACAAACCTCTTGGGAACTTATTTTTCAAATCAAACAGTATCATTGGATAAAGAATGAACTTGGAAATAAAATATTAGGACATCAAATAAGCATGTTCAACATCTATGCTCCCCCTCATTTAAAATACAAGGAACAATGTTAGTAATCCCTAAGTCAATTGCTTAAATTCAGAAATCAACAAAAAAATTATTGTTGGAGGAGATCTAAATCTGGCCCTGAACGCATATGAAAAACAAGGAGGTAGTTTTCAGGCAAACCCTTCTAGAGACAGGCTCGAGAACATCATAGAAGCTCACTGTTTAGTGGACATTGCTCCAAAAAATGGAAAATTCACTTGGAGTAATAAAAGATTAGGCCAGGGAAATATCAAAGAATGGATGGATAGATTTCTAATCCAAGACAACCTTATTTCAGACTATAACATGGTGATCTCAAAATTTATTCCCTCAACAACCTCAGCTCACAAGTCGATTTCCATAAAATTTTTGGAAGGCACAAACTTGGGTCCTCTTCCTTTTCGATACAATCCCCTCTAGGCCAATTTCAAATAAATGAGAACATTGATTTCTTCAGTTTGGAATCAAAATATAAATGGTTCCCCAAGCTTCATCTCGGAATCAAAGTTAAAGAATGTCATAAATAAACTAAAGGAATGAGTAATATTACACTACAAAGAACCACATCAAAAGAAAATCGAGTTACAAACAAATTTAGAACATGTTGAGAGGAGAACGGAAGAAGGGAAGTCACAAAATAAAGGCAAATGAAAGATAATAAGTATATTGGGAAATATACAAGAATAACATAAATGAGGAAGAAACCTGGAGGTTAAAGTCTAGGAATATTTGGATACAGACTAGTGAGAAGAACACAACCTTCTTCCACAATACCACCAAAATGAGAATGATCAAAAATCACATAGATTCAATCAAAAGAGAAAGGGATGTTGAAATAAAGGGACAAGAAGAAATAAAAAAGGAAGCATATTAGCATTTTAAAATCTTGCTTTCTTTTGATTTTTGGAATTCAAACCATGAAGACTTCACTAGACACATTCCCAAATTAGTTTCTAAGGAGGCAAATTAAGCTATGTCCAAACAAGTGGAAGAAGATGAATTACAATCTACAATTTGGAATATTCACCCTGATAAACTACTAGGACCGGATGGTTTCTCCATTTCTTTCTTCCCCTCATTTTGGTCTCTCATTAAAAATAATCTTTTAAAAATGATACAATGGGTATTCATAAAAAAGGAAAATAGGAGGCAACACTAACTCCACTTTCTTTGCCCTCATCCCAAAAGAATCTAGGCCTTCCTCCTTTCACCGCTTTAGAAATATATCCCTATGCAAATTTTCCTATAAAATTATCTCTAAGATTCGAGCAAACACGCTTAAACCTCTCCTTCCCATCCTGATTTCTAAAAACCAAGGAGGTTTTGTTCCAAATAGAAAAATTGTTGACAACATTATGCTTGTCCATGAAGCTATTCACTCTAGCTTATCCATAAAAGAACAATGCTTCATATTGATACTTGATGTGCCTAATGCATTTGATAGAGGCAATCACTCCTTTCTATTCTCTATTCTTCAAAAGTTTGGCTTCACGTCAAACTTCATTGATCTTATAAGAGCCTACATTCAAGGTCCTTGGATTCATCCCCTTATCAATGGAATACCTGGAAGCTTATTTCAAAGTTCAAGAGGATTAAGGAAAGGTTTCCCTCTTTCTCCTTTCCTCTACATCATGATGGCAAACTCTCTTCGCAGGAATTTAGAGCATAGTAGACAGAGTGGCTCCATCACAAGCATTCACTTCAGCACAGAAGTCAAGAGTATAAACTATTCCCAATTTGTTGATGACACCCTATTCATGGGAGGAGATTCATGTATTGTTGCAAAAAGATTCAAAACCATCCTGGACAAATTTCTAGAGACCTCTGGATGCCTACTAAATAATGCAAAAGGAAACATTTACAGATGGAACACCCCTGCGAGAACTCTACAATGTATTTCTCAAATATTCGAAATACCTTTCAAAAAAAATTGGTCACACTTCAAACACTTAGGACTGCCTATTTCAAAACATGTCTTGAAGTTGGAGATCTAGCATTCTTCCATAGACAAAATGAAAAATAAAATTCAAAATTGGGGTATGATCTGGCTTAATTTAGCAAGGAGAATTACTTTGGTTAAATTTGTTTTTTCAACCCTTCCTCTTTACCAATTTGTTGTCATTGAAGCTTCGGTGGGACTACAAAAGGAAATAGAACTTATTATAAGGAACTTCTTATGGCAAGGGGGGAAATTAGAGACAAATAAATTCAACTTGGTAAATTGGAAACAATTCACTACCCCTTTTGAGAAGGGAGGCGCCTTTATCCGACTCTTGGGGCTAATGAACATCGCCTTTGGAGAAAAGCTCATATGGAGATTCATATCTGGTGAACCCACTTGGTGGAAGCAGGTCCTTCAGAAAAAGTATTTGAACTCCTCTTGACAGCGTTTTCTCACAGCGAAAATTCCAATTAGACCTTGCACACAAATCCGGAAACTTCTCAAAAAAGATTTTCCTCTAGTTAAAGGAAACACTTCCAGAATTCTAGGTGGTGGACAGGATATAAATATTTGGAGAGACAGTATCATGGGAAAATCCCCTCTCTCCGATCTTCAAGGCATACTTCCTCTCAAGACATGGATGATAAGAAGAGGTATCTACACCCTTGATCAAATTTCAAATTGGAATCAACAAGATAACTCTTGGGATGGTTGGATCCCCCCAACCTTTCCTCCTGATCTCAGAAATCAATGGAATTTTCTTCTCACTCATCTCAAAGGAGTAGCACCAATTAGTTTAGGCCAACAAGATGAATTTAAATGGAACCCAACTCGAGGGGAATTCTCAGTAAAATCAGGTTATGGAAAGTTTCAAGAAGATTATTGCCAACCTAAATGGCCTCTATGGAAATCAGTTTAGAAGATAGACATCCTTCCTAAAATAAAAATAAAAAATCATTTGTACTTTACCAAAAGGCAAAATCCTAACTGCAAAAAATCTAAGGAAAAAAGGCATTCATGGACCCTCAAGGTGCCCTCAATGTCAAAGAGTTGAAGAAACCATCCAACATTTATTTATCAGCTACAAATTCACTGAATAATGTTGGCTTCTATTGGTCAACCCTCTCGAGGTCATCATCAACTCAAATCTCATCCTTTCATATTTTTATGCTAATTGGAAAACAATTTACCCCTACTCTTTAAAAAATAAGAATTTGATAAAGAGATTTTGGAAAAGTCTTCCATCATTCTTATGTTGGCAGATATGACTGACTAGAAATAAACAAATATTTCAAAATACAAAGTTGGAACTCCAAAAAATTCTGGCCAAAACTTGGAGTTTGACAACTGAATTCATATTAGCAAAAGGGGCAAAGAATTTGGATGATAGTCTTCTCCAACATGAAGAGAAAATTTGGTTTAAATTTGTATTAGACCGATCTCACTCCATTGTCAGCCTTCCCAAAAACACTCCCTTCAAGTCTAATGACTAGAAAATTTGTTTGGAAGAAAGGGAATTGTCAACTTGGTTAAAATTCCTTAAGACACCATGTATTTTTTATGGTGCATCAAAGTCCAATCCAGGTAATGCAGGTGCAGGAGGTTATATCAAGGATCAATTGAGTGTAAACACTATCTCCTTCGAGTGGGGCCTTGGTATAGATACAAACAACAAATCAGAAGCATACGGGTTTCTATTGGGCTCCCAAATCCTCAACAAAAAAAATTATATGAATTCAGTCATCAATGGGGACTCTACAAGACATGGTGGCAAAAAAAAAGGAGAAAACTAAAACTCGAAGGATCGTAGCAGCAAATATCAGCAATATAAGGAGAAGTTTACTAACAAAGAATAGGAGGAACAAATAGCTTCATGAATCCAGGGACTTTCTTCACTCTTCAACATAAAATAATCTATCATTGGCACCATACTCTTTCTCTAATACAGATATGCTAAGCAAATGTAGCTTTCTTCTACAACAGTGTGTAAGAATCTTTAAGCTTAATGTAGTTGGAAAATTAGGTATATATGATCAAAATGTAGAAGTTGGAAAAGAAGGATTAAGGATTTTTGCCCCTCTTCCCTCCCTGATCTGTTCAACCTCAATGTACTCGGGAGTTCTCCTCCCTCTTTTTTTTAAATGATTATAATATACCCAATCTTGTTAAAAAAATGCTAAAAAATAGTAGAAAATTACTACTCTAAAAACTGGAAATTCAAGAATTAATGAGCTAGTTAACCTATCAAATGCCCAACCTGATCAACTGCAAATGTTATGGGGTAATTTTTTTTTTTTTTTTTATGACTCAACACAAGTGGAATAAACTCAAATGAATATCATTAACAAGTTTTAAAAATAGCATAAAATTACTACTATTTTGCTACAAGAGACTTCCAGAAATTCTAGATTTGTGAACTAGTAAACCAATCCAAGTAGCTTAATGATGAATATGACTTTTCAAAGTTTTTCTAAGGGTGAATCATGCTTGTGACTCTGTAAATAACCGAAAAAACAACTCACTTCAATCATTTAACCAATATGACCTACAACAAAAGAAGCATGATTAATAAATGCATAAATAAGATATGCAAGTGAAAAAGACATTCAAAGGAAATAAAGAACTTGTA
Organism: Pinus tabuliformis; assembly: GCA_031772625.1. Lineage (NCBI taxonomy): Eukaryota > Viridiplantae > Streptophyta > Pinopsida > Pinales > Pinaceae > Pinus > Pinus tabuliformis. The sequence continues at coordinate 566,598,072 of CM062805.1, read as the reverse complement.
ACCGAGGGATCTGAGGCCCCTGGGATGGACAATCCCAAGGATATTCAGATTCCTATGAAGGAAACCAATTTTTAAAAGCTAAAAATGGCACCAGGATTCATTATTTGAATCAATCCAAATACATCCCTACTAGAAATGAGAGTGGAGCTGCTAAATAACAAGTTTTCTCCACTAGAAGACTAAGAAATACATGCCTCTAGAGGAAAATTTGAATTTGTAATTACACAAAGTGATGAGGAAGCATTATCCTTGAAAGGAAGCAACTTTCCTTCCAAAATCCATCAAAAAGTGGATCTGGTTCCTAACACTAGGAATTTGCATTAAATGAAAAGGAGCACATTCCTAGATTTTCTCAACCACTGGAGCTCCAAAATTTGTACAATAATTTCATAATATCTTATTCATTTATTATCCAACCTTGGCCCATCCTATAGTAGGGAGAAAGTTCCTATATTATCTCATTCAAGATTTACTCAATATTCTCTCAATATTTTGCAAAAATAAATAATATTAGGCACATAATAAGCAAGGATAATCTAAATTCCTAAGGACCGATTAATACTACGAAATAACTCTATGATGTGCAAGTAAGGGGGTCAAATACATGTTTTAAGTGCCTATAAATAATCAAATGGGCCTAATAAAATAGACAATTATGGGGCCCATCATCTCCCCCCTATTGAAATTGTTGCTCACCCTTGAGAAACTTAGCCTTCTTCCTCTTCATTGCCTTTGTCATGGTGTCCTTTGGTATCTTCTTGATGTTTTAAGAAGTTGTAGACACAATTTCTTCTGAATAGAACTTAACCATGGATGGTCTTGTTCTAGGCATCCATTATGATCCTAATACTAGTTTTATGGACAGACTTGGTGTTGTTGTCCCACATCCTCTACCTTCATTGATTTTGCAATTTTCATCCTTCTGTGAGTTCTTCCCCTCTCTTTTTCCAATTCAAATGTAACACACTCCTCCCATATTTACCCAAGTTACCAGCCTACCATGGCAAACATGTGACGAAGAGTTACTATGATATGATTCGACCTCCTAGATCACCTTAAGGAAGTGGAATCGACAAACCAAAACCAATTGACCTTCCTTAGGAGCTACAAAACCTTTAGGAGCCAACCAACCCCTCTAGGTGTCCAACCCATGAGAGAACTTCCTTCTTTATTGAACTAGACCCCCATTCACTCCCATGATAATCCTTTCATTCGATTGAGACCCTTCAAATGCTCCAACAGCAAGGCCTCCGTGGTGTGGCCTTTTTCAGACACTTTTGTGCCAGAGACCCTGGATTCTAAGCCACCTTTTTAGGGCCAAGACTTAAGCCTCTACCTAGAACTTCTTGAAACTTCCAAAATGATAAATAACAAGATGAAAAGGCCTCTAATGCAAAACTTGAACCAGGACCTAACCTAACAAAGCTTAGCCATGACAGACATTCCGTCAAACACATCATGAACATGTAATCTATAGGTCATAATGACATGTCTAAACATAGGGACCTCATACTAATCTGAGATTCGAAAAGAAGGATTGATGCCTTCTCACAACAGTTGCATTATTATCTATTAGGTCATACATTCATTAACATTTCATTTAGTAATCAAAACATAATGAGATCCCTACCCAAAGTCTGTCATAAACCATGATTATTATAACCAGCAGAATAATAATGATAGAACAACCATTATAACCACATAATAACAAACACATTTACACATAATACACAAGAGGAAAATATCTCTTATCAACATATGCAAAATGAAACCATGACAATGACTTCCAAGTACCACCCGACCATAGATTGTGCTGAACCAAATCTTTCTTTCAACCAATCACCCTCGTGCCATATTCCATGCATGAATGTGGGACTCACAGAAAAACCAAGCAAGACTTCCTTAGGCTTTATCGTGTATCTTTCCAAGGTATTCCTAGGCCCAAACAATAAACATACACTATAAGCTTTATCGCAGTCTCGCCATATATCGGACAAGGGGTCACTAGACCCTAAACAAACATGGATTCCTCTAGATCTCTCCACCAAAACCATGAGGAATTTGTTCATCTCCACCCTCTAGGATTTACCATGTATTCCATCATTATCGGTTAAGGGATTCATAGTCCCAACGAGGGTATACACCTATAGGATTTACTGTTATCAGACAAGGGATTCCTAGGCCCAATGAGGGTATTCACAACCAGGATTTACCGTGTATCCCTCCATTACTCGTCAAGGGATTCCTAGCCTTGAGACCACCCCACTAATTTTTGAAACCATCCAGTAATATAGCTCAACCAAGTAAAAGAACCCCATCACACCACAGTTATCCAGAAATGGAAAGAAAAGGTTGAAAACCACTATCACACCTAGAAAATCCCATGCCAATGACATCAAGAGAACCAAATACACACATGCATGTACCATACATGCCAAAACTAGCAAGGAAATCATACATGCAATTTGATATCTGTAATTAATCTCGTTGTAGCCACTTGATCCCGTTATTCCTTTATTGATCTTTACTTCCCTTTGGTTTCTTGTCCTTCCTTTGCCTTCCTTCCTCCAATGCTAGATTGATCCAAGAATACTCTAAGTGTGTGAGAGTATGAGAGAGAGTGAATAGAGAGAGAGAGCTCAAAAACTAAACTGCCAAAAAGTTAAACTGAAAAAGTCGTGAACTGATCCTCAACAGCCTTTTTATCATTGAGGCCTATAATTTCTTCAATTTCCATTATTTTTCCTTCATTTTTCTCCTCACATGCAACTTGTGAATTTTCACTTTCCTTTTCTCCTAATTTCCATTATTTTCATTAATAAAATGCCAATTAATGTCTCATTGCCTTTTCAAAGCCTTTGCCATTGCCTTTGCCAATTTCCTTAGCCATAAAATACCAAATTAACACCCACACTAGGATGTTTTGCCCAACATTCAAATTGGAATATGTGTCCCATGACCTTGGTCTTACTTTTCCTTCATTAACTTTGGTACATGGGTTTTAAACCTAGGGATGTTAGGGGAACACCATCCTCGGTGTTCAATGACACCTACAACTAGTAAGACCGCTAAAAAGAAAAAGATACTACCCATTGAGCTTTATAACTTAGCTCGATATAGTATTTACAATTATCAACCTTCTAAAAATCAAACCAACATGAAAACCATACCGCTTATTGGAGATTTATAACACATCTCATGGTGGTGTTTACATCCATATACCTATATACATATACCAAAATACCATGCAAAAACATATATAAAAGTACATCCACTCAGCCAGTGAATAGAGAAGGATACATAGCCCACATATGATCATCCATCTCCCATGTAGTTTCATCGGACCCAAATTTCTTCCATTGCGCTTTAACCTGCTCAATTGCTTGGTTCCATAGCATGAGCATATTTCTCTGCAAAATACATTGAGGTTCTAAATGGAATTCTCCTTTTGGCTCCACCTACAATACAGACCAATCAATAACATGATCAACATCCTTTACATATCTTCTAAGCAATGAAACATGGAAAACATCATGGACCTTCACTGTTAGAGGCAGTGCAAGTCTATAGGCCACTAGTCTAATCCTCTCAAGGATCTCGAAAGGCCCACAATACTAAAGTGATAATTTCGCACATTACCTGATCCTCAAAGAGATATTCTTGGGCTTGAATACAATTTAGCATGAAATTATCTTAGGATAAGCTTCTTAAGCTCATTGTTGTCTGGCACATAGATCTTGTCCATAAGTCTTATCAAACCATCTCCTGTAAGATGATAATCCACATCCTGATCTCCTGTATCCTGTTGTGACTTGTTCCTAAGCTCCATGTATCTATCATCCTGTTCACCTACTTGTAAGATCTAATCTTGTAAATCCGTCCTATAAGAACTCATAGTTGCTATATGATTCCCATGCACTCTTCGACTAAGAGCATATGCAACTTTGTTCTCCTTTCCCTTAATATACTTGATCTCAAAGTCAAACTCATTAATTGTGACCAACCATCTAGCTTGCTTGGCATTCAGATTCAGTTGTTCAAATAGGTATCGCAATCCACTATGATCACTCATGAATACAAATCTCTTGCCAAGAATATAGTGCCTCCATATATTCAATGCATGGATGATCATTGATAACTCAACATCATGTGTAACATAATTCTGCTCCTTCTCATTCATTTTCCTTGATTTGTAACATACCACATGTCCCTCCTACATAAGGACTCCACCAAGTCCTCTTTTGCAAGCATTTGTACACACCACAAACTCTTTATCCAGATTTGCAATCTTAAAAACTGGAGCATTTGTCAACAACTGCTTCAATTGTTCAAAAATTGATGCACATTCCTCTATCCATTCAAACTTCTTACCTTTCATTTGAAATGATGTAATATGATACGCAATGTGTGAGAAGTTCCTGGTGAACCTCCTATAGTAAGTTGCTAACCCCATGAATGACCCTACCTCATCCACATTCCTAGGAGTTGCCAATTCGATGATAACTCTTATCTTTTCTGGGTCCACTGCTATGCCTTCCTTGGAAACAACATGCCCCAAGTAATGTACCTCTGTCAGAAAGAAACTACATTTATAAGTTTAGCATACAATTGATGTTCTCTTAGAATTCTCAACACTATTGCTAAGTGTTCAAAATTCTCTTCCTCATTCTTAGAATATATCAATATATCATCAATAAACACAATAACAAACTTGTCCATATAAGGATGCATCACACTATTCATCAAACACATAAAAGTAGCTGGAGCATTAGTCAAACCAAATGGAACTACAACGAACTCATAATTCCCATACCTTGTCGGAATGTAGTCTTGTAAATATCCTCTTCTTTGATGCGTACCTGACGGTATCTTTATCTCAAATCAATCTTTGAGAACAATGTTTCTCCCTTCAACTGGTCAAATAAATCATCAATGCTCGGCAATGGATAAATGTTCTTCATGTCTTCCTTGTTCAACTGCCCATAATGAATGCACAACCTGAGAGTACCATCCTTATTCTTCACAAACAATATCAATTCACTCCAAGGCGATACACTTGGCCTAATGTATCCATTTTCAAGCATTTCCTTCAACTACAACTTCATCTCTACTAACTCTAGTGTGCTTATCCTATATGCTGCCTTTGATGTTGGTGTTGCCCCTGGTACTAACTCAATGGAAAAGTCCACTTCTCTGTGAGGCAGAAACTCTGAAATATTTGCGGGAAATACATCATGAAACTGTTGTAACCTGTTCAATACCTTTGCATCCTCAACATCCTTACCCTTATCACTAGTAATATGTACTGCAAATAACACACACCCTTTTCTGCGATTGCGCTTTTCCTGCATAGTTGTAACCAATCTAACAGATGTAGCTTTCTTCTTGCCTTGCAAGATTCTCTATTCTCCATTGTCATCCAAGCATTCAATAGCCTTGTCATAACAATCCACCTTATTCATGTGAAGATACAACTAATCCATACCCAACAACATACTATCCGATCCCAATAGAAGCACATTCAAATATGTTGACGTAGGCATATCATTCAACTCAAATGCACAATCTCTTACCCAATGATGAACTTTTTTTTTTATATGTAGCCAACTGCAATAACCAAGATTTTACATGCACTTCTTCATTCAAACCACACTTATCCACCAGGTCAGGATTAACATAACTATAATTAGATTCAGGGTCAATCAAAATAGAAATAACTTGATCACAAAGCTTTCCATACATCTCGATAATAGATGTTTGGTGATATTCTTGCCTGTTAACCAATGATGAATAGATCCGAGGAATGCTCTACCCAACATCCCCAATTTTTTGCGCTTCCTATGCACTGTAAATATGATCCCTACCACCCTAATACTACAAACAATATCTCTTGAGATGCTCCTTTCCACATATCCAACACTGCAACTATCTCATACCCTCACCTTTATTCTGCTACCCTCCAGGTTGTGACACATGTCCCTATCCAACTACATTAAACTTCTTGAAAGGAACAACATTCTCTTTCTCACTTGCATCTTGGGGTCTTGTTTGCTTCGACTGCCATTTACCTTTAGTCGTGTCTTTCCCTTTACAACCTTGTTGAGACTCTGTCTTGCAATTTGATTTCTCATAACAGTGCTTCAATTTACCAATGACTTCTTTAAGATACCTAGGCTCATCATATTCAATCTGATCTTTAAATGTTAATGGTAATCCACTGACAAACTCTGAACTTTGACCTTCTCATCCTTAAGATACGGTACATACCTCAAAAACTCTAGGAACTTGGTCGCATACTCCTCATCTGTCATCAATCCCATATTTAGCTCATAAAACTCCTTATCTTTATTGTCATAGTACCTCTATGACAAATATTTCTTCCTAAAAAATCTCTTGAATTCATTCCAACTCAACTCTTATGTCCCGATGTCTCTAACCCACTTCATATATTCCCACCAGATGTTTTCTTTCCCTTTGAGGCTGAAAATAGCTATTGTAACCTTCATGTTCTTTGTGTAATCATGCAGCTCAAGGAAATTCTTCAGCTTGAGTAACCATGCCTCTGCATCTTCTAGTTTCTTCAAATCTCCATTAAAGGTAGGTGGCTTTGCTTTCTTGAATGCATTTGTAAAATATCCCTTGCCATTACTCCTATAAGGATGATAACGATGATGACCATGATACCTGTCAGAACTAGACTAGAATAGAACCTATGTCCATCACCTCTCCTATCAGGTGTATCCAAGAACATGTCATCTCTAATCATGCCATCTTTATCTGACCTATCTCCACCATGAGACCTACTGCCATATGCTCCATTAGTCCTATCCTCTTGCCCATGGTTGATCCTATGTGGTCCCTATTTCTACAATTCTGACAAACTCTGAAGGATAATTGCATTAACCTCTGCTTGTTTCTCCTGTGCCTGAATGATTCTGTCATTATCTGCTTTGAAACTTCTTATTTCTACCTTCAAACTTCTCAATGTGTCTGCTATGTTAGGAGAGTACCCATCACCATGTTTCTCATCTGATCTATAGGGAGAGTCTTGTGAATTGTAGTCTACCATATTGCTAGTCATCTTTGATCTTCTTCCTGCAAGTATACCATGTCATCTAAACCAAAATATAAACATAACCAACATACCTCAGTATAGCTTAGGGGAGGATATATCATCTGCAAGATCAACCAGATCAGTGCAATACATGTATAAACATAACCATAGCAGTATACAAACATCATCTCAATCATCATCCAGTTACCATGCATGACTATACCATAACCATGGCAATGCATGCATAACAACATATAGACATTGACATGCATAACAAATGCATAACCGACATGCACTCATGACAACCACATCCAACAACAATCACCATCATCTTACACATGTCAAAACAACAGCAATAATTACCGCCACCATTCATACACAACAAGAACATAGACCACAAGCATAAAGAACACATATGAAACCAACATGTATGCATGACAAACACATTCTACCCATCTAGTGCAAGGGTCAAACCATGTTTTGATACCACTCTATAACACCTTCCTCCCACATTTCCCCAAGTTACCAACCTTCCAAGAGGAAAATGTGACGAATAGTTAATATGATATGATTCAACCTCCTAGATCACCTTAAGGAAGTGGAATCAACAAACCAAAACCAACTGACCTTCCTCAGGGGCGATAGAACCTTCAGGAGCCAACCAACCCCTCCATGTGTCCAACCCCTGAGATAACTTGCTTCTTGACTGAACTACACCCCCATTTTCTCCCATGACAAGCCTTACATGTGACAGAGGCCCTCCAGTCACTCCCACAGCAAGGCCTCCATGTGACTATGGCTTTTTTCAGGTAGTTTTGTGCGAACAACCTCGGATTCTGACCCACCTTTTCAAGACCAGGACTCGGGCCTTTTCCTAGAACTTCATGAAACTTCCATAAATTATAAATAACAAGATGACAAGGCCTCTAATGCAATAATTAAACAAGGAACTCACCTGAAAATGCCTAGCGATGACAGACATTTAATCAAACACATCATGAACATGTAATCTACAGGCCATAACAATAGATATGAACATAGGGACCTCATACTTATCTGAGATTCACCAAGAAGGACTAATTCCTTCTCACAACAACTCATTATCATCTATTACGTCATACATTCATTAACATCTCATTTATTAATCAAAACATAATGAGATCCATACCCAAAGTTTGTCATAAACAATGCTTATAACCATCATATAACCAATAGAATAATAAACGATAGAACAACTATTATAACCACATAATAACAAATGCATTTACACATAATACACAATAATAAAAGAGCTCTTATCAACATATGCAAAATTCAACCAAGCCAGGGACTTCCACGTACCACCTAACCATAGATTGGGATGAACCAAATCTTTCTTTTAGCCAATCACCCCCATGCCATATTCCAAGCATGAATGTAGGAATCACAACAAAACCAATCAAGGTTTCCTCAACCTTTACCGTATATCCTGCCAAGGGATTCCTAGGCCCAAATATTAAACATACACTACAGGATTTACCACAATCGCTCCATATATCAGTCAAGGGATCATTAGACCTTAAAAATCATGGATGTCTTTGTATCTCTCCACCTAAACCATGAGGAATTTGTCTGTATCCACCCTCTAGGCTTTACTGTGTATCACTTATTATCGGTCAAGGGATTTCTAGGCCCAACAAGGGTATACGCCTCTATCCTTTATCGTGTATCCCACCATTACCATTCAAGGTATTCCTAGGCCCAACGAGGGTATTCACAACAAGGCTCTACCATATATCCCGCCATTATTGGTCAAGGGAATCCTAGGACTTGAGACCACCCCACTCATAAACCATCCGGTAATCCATCTCAACCAAGTAAAAGAACCCCATCACACCATGACTCTCTGGAAATGGAAAGACAAAGTTGAAAACCACTGTCATACATGGAAAAACCCATGCCAATGACATCAAGAGAACCAAATACACACATGCATGTACCATGCATGCCAAAAATAGCAAGTAAATCATACATGCAAATCGATACCTGCAAGTAATCTCCTTGTAGTCGCTTAATCCCAGTATTCCTTGCTTGATCTTTGATTTCTTGTCCTTACTTTTCCTTCCTTCCTCTAATGCTAGAGTTCTCCAAGATTACTACAAGTATGCGAGAGTATGAGAGAGGGAGAATAGAGAGAGAGAGCTCCAAAACTGAACTGCCAAAAGTTTAAACTAACAAAAGTTGCGAACTAATCCTCATAAGCCTTTTAATCATTGAGACCTCTCATTTCTTTAGTTTCCATTATTTTTACTTCATTTTGCTCCTCCCATGCAACCCATGACCTTTCACCTTCCTTTTCTCCTAATTTCCATTATTTTCCTAAATAAAATGTCAATTAATGTCTCTTTACCTTTTCAAAACATTTTCCATTGCCTTTGCCAATTTCCTCAGCCATAAAATACCAAATGAACACCCCCACTAGGATTTTTTTCCCAACATTCGGCTTGGAATACGTGTCCCATGGCCTTGGTCTTATTTTTCCTTTATTAACTTTATTACATGCATTTTTAACCTCGGGCTGTTACAAACCCCCCCCCTCAGGGGAACACTGTCCTTGGTGTTCAATGACACCTACAACTAGCAAGGCCACTCAAAAGAAAAACATACTACCCATTGATCTTTATAACTTAGCTCGATGCAGTATTTACAATGATCAACCTTCTAAAAATCAAACCAACATGAAAAGCATAGAAACATGACAACCAGACCGCTTATTGGATCTTTATAACACAGCTCATGGATATATTTACATACATATACATATATACATATACCAAAAAACCATGCCAAAACATATACCAAAAGACGTCCGCTCAACTAGCGAATATAGAAGGATACATAGCCCACATCTGATCAATCATCTCCCATGTAGCTTCATTAGGCCCAAAGTGCTTCCAATGCACTTTAACTTGCTCGATTGCTCAGTTCGAGAGCATGAGTATCTTTCTCTGCAAAATACATTGAGGTTCCAGCTGGAATTATCCTTCTGGCTCCACCTGCAATACAACCAATCAATAACATGGTCAACATCCTTTACATATCTTTTAAGCAATGAAACATGGAAAACATCATGGAATTTCACTGTTAGAGGCAGTGCATGTTTGTAGAAAACTGGTCCAATCCTCTCAAAGATCTCGAAAGGCCCACAATACCGAGGTGCTAACTTTGCACATGAATCGATCCTCAAAGAACTCTTCTTGGGCTTCATGCGCAAGTACACATGTTCCCTGACCTAAAAGTCCTTAAACATCCTATGTTGATCTGCATACATTTTATGTCTATCCTGTGTTGCGTTTAGATTCTTCTCAATAACCTGGATTTCATGTTCCCTCTCTACCAACATGTATTTTCCTATCAACACCCTGTTCACTGGATCACTCCAATTGATGGGAGAATTACAAATCTTCCCATAAAGTGCCTCAAATGGACTCATCGTTAGTGGCTCCTGGTACCCATTGTTGTAAGAAAAATCAATGAGTGGAAGATACTCATCCCACTTTCATTGTTGATGCATCACATACATCCTCAACGTGTACTTTAGTACCCTTTTGACCCTCTTTGTTTGTCCATCTGTCTGCGGATGATAAGTTGTGTTGAAGGCCAACTTTGTACCCAAACTTGCAAATAACTCTTTCTAGAACTTGGAATTGAACTTAACGTCCCTATCTGACACAATATTCTTTGGAACACCATGTAATCTTACTACATCTCTAATTAATACTTGTGCTACGTCACTAGTTGAATACATAGACTTCGCTGGAATGAAGTGTGTTATCTTTGTCAACTTGTCCACCACAACCATGATGGAATCATGTTGTCGAGATGTCCTCAACAAACCTGTAATGAAGTCCATGGAAATGACCTCCCATTTCCACTCTGGAATCAGGATCAGCTATAGTAAACCGCTTGGATGCTTGCACTTTGCTTTTACCTGTTGGAAATCCAAGCATCTCGCCACAAACTCTACCACTTCCTTCTTCATATTTGGCCAATAATAAAACTTCTTCACCGTTGTCAATGTCTTTTGATATCCTAGGTGACCTTAATATGGTTTAGCATGAAATTCTCTCAGGATAAGCTTCTTGAGCTCACTGTTGTCTGGCACATAGATCACGTCCCTAAATCTAATCAAACCATCTGCTGTAAGACGATAGTACATATCCTGATCACCTGTATCCTGCCATAACATGTGCCTAAGCTCATGTACTTGTCATCTTGCTAACTTGCCTGTAATATCCTATACTGTAAATCCATCCCATAAGAACTCATAGCTTCTATATGATTCACCCACACTCTTCTGCTAAGAGCAGCTTCAACCTTGTTGTCCGTTCCCTTAATGTACCTGATCTCGAAGTCAAACTCATTGATCGTGGCCAACCATCTAGCTTGCATGGCAATCAGATTCAGTTGGTCAAATAGGTATCTCAATCCACTGTGATCACTCATAATTACAAATATCCTACCAAGAAGATAGTGCCTCCACATCTTCAATGCATGGATGATCATTTCCAACTCAAGATCTTGTGTAACATAATTATGCTCATGCTCATTCAGTTTCCTTGATTTGTGACATACCACTTGTCCCTCCTACATAAGGACTCCACCAAAACCCTCTTTTGAAAGCATTTGTACACACCACGAACTATTTATTCAGATCTGCAATTTTAAGAAATTAAGCATTTGCCAACAACTTCTTCAAATGTTTAATACTTGTTGCACATTCCTCTGTCCATTCAAACTTCTTATGTTTTCTTTGCAATGATGTAATAAGATATGCAATGCATGAAAAGTTCTTGATGAACCTCCAATAGTAAACTGTTAACACCATGAATGACCTTACCTCATCCACATTCGTAGGAGTTTCCCATTCCATGGTATCCCTTATCTTTTCCGGGTCCACTGTTATGCCTTCCTTGGAAACAACATGCCCCAAGTAATGTACCTCTTTGTGAAAGAAACTACATTTTCTAAGCTTGGAACACAATTGATGTTCTATTAGAAATCTCAACATTATTGCTAGGTGTTTGGCATGTTCTTCCTCACTTTTAGAATATATCATCAATGAATGCAATAACAAACTTGTTCAGATAAGGATGCAATACACTATTCAACAAGCACATAAAAGTAGTTGGAGCACTAGTCAAACCAAATGGAACTAGAACAAACTCATAATGCCCACACCTGGTCTGGAAAACAGTCTTGTAAATATCCTCTTCTTTGATGTGTACCTGATAGTATCATGATCTTAGTTCAATCTTTGAGAACATTGTTGTTCCCTTCAACTGGTCAAACAAGTCATCAATCCTCAACAACGGATACCTATTCTTGATGGTTACCTTGTCCAACTGCCTATAATCAATGTACAACCTGAGAGTACCATCCTTCTTCTTGACAAACAATACTGGTGTGCCCCAAGGTGATACACTTGGCCTAATATATCCCTTGTCAAGCATTTCCTTCAACTGCAACTTCAGCTCTACTAACTCTAGTATGTTCATCCTGTATGGTGCATTTGATGTTGGTGTTGCCCCTGGTACTAACTCAATGGAAAATTCCACTTCTCTATGAGGTAGAAACTCTTGAATATTTGCGATAAATACATATTGAAACTACTGTAAAATCAGGTACATGTTCAATACCTCTGCATCCTCAACATCCTTACCCTTATCACTAGAAATATGTATTGCAAATAAAACACAACATCTTCTGCGACTGTGCTTTCCCTGCATAGTAGTAACCATTCTAAATAATGTAGCTTTCTTATTACCCTACAAGATTCTTTGTTCTCAATTGTCATAAAAATCCACCTTAGTCTTATGAATATACAACCAATCCATACCCAACAACATATTATATGATCCCAACCGAAGCACATTCAAATGCGTTGATGTAGGCATACCATTCAACTCAAATGCACAAGCTCTTTCCCAATAATGAACTCTTTTCTTTATACCTATAGCTAACTACACTAACTAATATTCTGCATGCACTTCTTAATTTAAACCACACTTATCCACCAGGTCAGGATTAATATAACTATAATTAGATCCAGGTTCAATCAAAATAGAAACAACTTGATCAGAAAGCTTTTCGTCCATCTCGATAATAGATGCATGGTGATTTGCCTGCATGTTATCCAATGCTACATAGATCCGAGGAATGTTTTTCCTAACATCCCTAACTGCATGTGCTTCATGTGCACTATAAATCTGAGGCCTACCACCCTGATATTACGGACAATCTCTCTTGAGATTCTCCTTTCCACATATCCATCACTACAATTGTCCTGTACCCTCACCTTTATTATGCTGCCCTCCAGGCTGTGACCCATGTCCTTGTCCAACTACATTAAACTTCTTGTAAGGAACATCATTCTCTTTCTCACTTGCATCCTCGGGTCTTGTTTGCTTCAGCTTCCATTTACCTTTAGTCTTGTTTTCTCCCTTTCCAACCTTGCTGAGACTCTATCTTGCACTTTGATTGCTCATAACAATGCTTCAACTTACCAATGACTTCTTAAAGTGACTGAGGCTTATCATATTCAATCTGATCTTTAAATGTTAATGGTAATCCACTAACAAATCTCTAAAAATTGGCCTTCTCATCCTTAAGATATGGTACATACCTCAACAATTCTAGGAACTTGGTCACATAGTCCCCATTTTTCATTGATCCCATCTTTAGCTCATAGAACTCCTTAGCTTTACTATCATAGCACCTCTCTGACAAATATTTCTTCCTAAAAAGTCTCTTGAATTCATGCCAACTCAACTCTTTTGTCCTGATGTCTCTAACCCACTTCGCCTCTTCCCACCAGATGTTTGCTTTCCCTTTTAGGCTGAAGATATCTATTTTGGCCTTCATGTTCTTTATGCAATCATGCATCTCAAGGAAATTCTTCATCCCGAGTAACCATGCATTTGCATCTTCCGGTTTCTTAAAATACCCATCAAAGGTAGGTGGCTTTGCTTTCTTGAACTCATCTAGAAAATATACCTTTTCATATCTCCTGTAAGGATAATAACAATGATGACCATGATACCTTTTTTTTTCCGAAGATGATGACCATGATACCTATCAAAACTAGAACTAAAATATAACATGTGTCCATCACCTCTCCTATCAGGTGTATCCAAGAACCTGCCATCTCTAATCGTGTCATCTCTATCTAACCTATGTCCACCATGAGACCAACTTCCATGTGCTCCATTAGTCTTATCCTCCCACCCACAGCTAATCCTGAGCGATCCTTGTCTCTACAAGTCCGACAAACTTTGAAGTATAACTGCATTAACCTCTGCTTGTTTCTCCTGTTCTTGAATGATTATGTCATTGTCTGCTTTGCAACTTCTTATTTCTACCTTCAAACTTCTCAATGTGTATGCTATGTCAGGAGAGTTCCCATCACCATGCTCATTAGATCTATAAGGAGAGTCTCGTGAACAATAGTCTACCGTCTTTCTATTCATCTTTGATATTCTTCTTGCAAGTATACCATGTCAGCTAAACCAAAATATAAACATAACCAACATACCTCAGTATAGTTTAGGGGAGGATATCTCGTCTACAAGATCAACCAGATTAGCACAATACATGTATAAACATAATCATAGCAGTATATAAACATCAACTCATTCATCATCCAGTTATCATGCATGAATATACCATAACCATGACAATGCATGCATAATGACATATAGAAACTGACATGCATAACAAATGCATAACTGACATGCACTCATGATGACCACATCTAACAATAATCACCATCATCTTCCACATGGCGACACAACTGCAATAATGACCACCACCATGCATACACAACAAGAACATATACCACAAACATAAAGAACACATATGCAACCGACATGTATGCATGACAAACACATTTCACCCATCTAGTCCAAGGGGTGAACCATGCTCTGAAACCACTCTATAACACCCTCCTCCCACATTTACCCAAGTTAACGGTCTACCAGGGTAAACATGTGACAAAGAGTTACTATGATATGATTCGACCTCCTAGGTCACCTTAAGGAAGTGGAATCAAGAAACTAAAACTAACTGACCTTCCTCGAGAGCTACAAAACCTTCAAGAGCTAAGCAACCACCCCATGTGTCCTACCCATGAGAGAACTTGCTTCTTGATTGAACTATACCCCTAGTCACTCCCATGACAAGCCTTCCATGTGACAGAGACCCTCGATTCCCTCCCACAGTAAGGCTTCCATGCGACTGTGGCCCTTTTCAAGCAGTTTTGTGCCAACGACCCTATATTATAAGCCACTTTTTAAGGGCTAGGACTCAGGCCTCTACCCAAAACTTCATGAAACTTCCAGAAATGATAAATAACAAGATTACAAGGCCTCTAATGCAAAAACCTGAACAAGGACCTAACCTAACAAGGCCTAGCTATGACAAACATCATGTCAAACGCATCATGAACATGTAATCTTTAAGTCATAACAACAAATATGAACATAAGGACCTCATACTTATTTGAGATTCACCAAGAAGGACTAATGCCTTCTCACAATAGTTACATTATCATCTATTAGGTTATACATTCATTACCATTTCATTTATTAATCAAAACATAATGAGAACCATACATATAACCAGCAGATTAATAACCACATAATAACAAACACATTTACACACAATACACAAGAGGAAAAGAGATCTTATCAACATATGCAAAATTCAACCAAGCCAGGGACTTCCATGTACCACCTCACCATAGATTGGGTTGAACCAAATATTTCTTTCAGCCAATCATCCTCGTGCCATATTCCAAGCATGAATGTGGGACTCACAACAAAGCCAATCAAGGATTCCCCAGGATTTATTGTGTATACTACCAATGGATTCCTAGGCCCAAACAATAAACATACACTACAGGCTTTACCGCAATCCCACCATATACCGATCAAGGGATTGCTAGGCCCTAAACAAGCATGGATGCCTCTAGATCTCTCCACCTAAACTATGAGGAATTTTCTGTCTCCACCCTCTAGGATTTACCATGTATCCTGCCATTACTGGTCAAGGGATTCCTAGGCCCAACGAGGGTATACACATCTAGGCTTTACCGTGTATCCTACCATTATCAGTCAAGGGATTCCTAGGCCCAAAGAGGGTATTCACAACCAGGTGTTATCATGTATCCCGCCATTACCAGTCAAGGGATTCCTAAGCCTTGAGACCACACCACATATTTTTGAAACCATCCAGCAATCTAGCTCAACCATGTAAAATAACACCATCATAGCATGGTTATCCAGAAATGGAAAGGCAAGGCTGAAAAACATTGGCACACCTGGAAAAACCCATGCCAATGACAACAAGAGAACCAAATACACACATGCATGTACCATGCATGCCAAAACTAGCAAGGAAATCATACATGCAACTCGATACCTACAAGTAATTCTGTTGTAGCGACTTGATCCCATTACTCCTTGCTTGATCTTTGCTTCACTTTGCTTTCTTGTCCATCCTTTGCCTTCCTTCCGCCAATGCTAGATTGCTCAAAGAATACTAGTGTGTGAGAGTATGAGAGAGAGAGATCCTAAATTGAACGAACAAAAGGTTAAACTAAAAAGGCTGTGAACTGATCCTCAAAATCCTTTTTATCATTAAGGCCTCTAATTTATTCAATTTCCATTATTTTCCTTCATTTTCCTCCTCACATGCAACCTATAACCTTTCACCTTTCTTTTCTCCTAATTTCCATTATTTTCATAAATAAAATGCCAACTAATGTCTCTTTGCCTTTTCAAAGCCTTTTACATTGCCTTTGCCAATTTCCTTTGCCATAAAGTACCAAATGAACACCCACACTAGGAAGTTTTTCCCAACATTCATCTTGGAATATGTGTCCCATGACCTTGGTCTTATTTTGCCTTTATTAACTTTATTACAATGATTTTTAACCTGGGGTTGTTACATCGAATAAGAGGGGTACTGCAAATTTCTCAGGATTAATCCTTCATGCTTCCACAAATGTATAAAAGGACTCCAAGTTAGGCTGTGGTTCAGGCTCTTGGAGTTCCTGGGGGGCTATTTCTACCTCTTTTGATGTTGTTGCCTCCTCTTGTAGCACTTTTTCTTGAACTTGTAGCACTTTTTATAAATATTTTCCTTCATATAGATGCCCTGTCTTTCTCCTATAGAAAATATTTTCCTTCCACACCCACTTAGACATTTCCATCCTCCTCTTGGACACCTCATACTGCTCTCAAGCTCTGCCACCGAAATCATATTTTCAGGGTTAATGAAGGACACCATGGGCATGAACTTTTGTTTAAGATATGCCTATGAGGGGTCTTAAGCTTGGAAAAATGCCTCACACATTCTTCATCCACCCTTATCCACCTTCCTCAAAATTCAAAACACCACCCTTTCCCTTAGAAAGCTCTCAAACCCACTCTTATAGCAAAACAGGGCACTTGTGTAGCAATTATGGTCAATCCTGTAGCATTTCAAGACAATCCTATAGTAGACTTGTTTTATCCATATTTCTCAAACGGTAGAATGGATTGACCTGAAATTTTTTTGAGCATGTTTCCATAATCCTTATGCAACTCCCAATTAAAAACTATTGAGCAATTCATGCATGAATATTGAGAAAATTTAAAACTGGTTGTAAGTGATGGTGGCCAATTTCTCAAAAATTGTGCACTAGAATTTGTTGAAATTTCTTGAGCATGTTACCATAATCCTTATGTATCTCCCCATGAAACATTTGGGCCAATGGATGCATGATTTTAGAGATATGGTAAAAACAATTTATGCCCTATGTATTTTGACAGTCTTGTCACAAAACAAAACTTTCCTATAGCAGTTCAGGACAGCGAAAAAAATGAGTGGGAAAGGCTTGGAAATGATGGGAAATGTCATGGAAATGGATGTGGGTGATGGATTGACATGGCCTTGGTCCCGTTGGAACATATGGGAAAAGGGGGAGAAATCCCAAGTTTGACTTCATGTGACTAGATTTTTTATCAACTTTTTCCCTTTTTTTTGGTGCTAAATTGTTCTTGTTGCTTGTAGAGGTTGGAGAACACTTGCATTCATCAGAGAGAGATACATGGAGCAAAGAATCCTTTTCCCTTTTCATTTTTCATTTTTTCTTTTTTCTTTTTTCTTAGGCCTACTAGCTACCTCAATGAGGTTTTCAACTAGTAAGTCTGCCTAGGCACCTCAAAGGAGGTTTTCACCTAGGATATTTTCCTCTTTTTCTTTTCATTTCCAACCCACTTACCTCCTCAAGGAGGTTTTCAATTAGTGATTCAACCTCAGGTGCCTCAAAAGAGGTTTTCACTTGATATTTTATTCTTTTCCTCTTCTTTTTTCTTTTTCCATTATTTTTTTTTTTTTCTATCCTACTCTACTTGAAAAAACAAAATCTCTTTCAAGTATAGGAATACTTCCAATGGAGCCATGTGCATATAAAGATGACATACAAACTCATGTGTAGGCTTGAAATATATGCTTTGACATGTACCTGAATGAGAGAGACCAATGACTTTGATGATGTCAAGAATTGTTGAAGAAGAGTGTGTTGTTGCAACTTAGTGATTTTCTGGAACCAGATTTCAATATAGTTTTGATGCCCTTGGTTCACTTGTTGATTTAGATCATGTTGTGTGTCTTATTCTTCCATGAAATTCAAATATTCTTCTTTTTTATGATTATTATCTTGAAAACATAGATGATCTTATGGTGAACATGATGGAACTTCCTCAATCTCTTATTCTGATGTCTTCTCTTCATCAAGTGCAGCCAATGATTTTTTGTGTTGGAAGTAATGCTTCCATGTGTCACTGTGTGTCCCTAGGTGTCTATTTGGAAGTACTTATTTCCTATGTGTGTGATTTGTCTATGAGTCATAGATCTATCTTCTTCTGATCTTATCATCTGGAAGTCAGTGATCTAATTCTTATATATGTAACTACTTTATGTGATCAATAAAGATAGTGTGATTTGTGTTGTGAAATTGCTCTCTGTGCTTATCTCTCAATTTCTATTATGGTATCAGAGCCTATTCTGGCTTGATTCCCTTATGGGGAGGCCAGGAAGATGTGACAACAATAAGAGTTAATCCTTTGTATATAGATTAGTTTAGTGTTTGATTTCGCAGAAATTTTGTATGTAGATTTATTTCTTGTGTAGATCTGATTTCTATGTGTAGATCTAGAGTTCAAGCATGATTGTTGGGTCTTATTGTGAGAAGAAACCGGAGTGTGAAATTTTTGTCTGAATATTACACACCTGCTATTGTCAAAGGAATATAGTAATTGAAACTGAGTGCTGCAATTTCCTTCACCAATCATTGGTTTTAATGAATAAATCCAATGAGTGCGAAAGGAGATCCGTTGCTGCCCAGAAATTTTGAAGTGTCAATCCGTTGTGATTATAAGGAGATCTATTGTTGAACAAAAATTTTCCAAGTCAATTAGTTCTGAACCGTGCTTGCAGAGTGGTGACGAGTCACGTGATTATTTGTGGCATATAGAATGGGTGTAAGTGATGATTTGATGCAATGTGTGGCCTATTTGTGGTCATGGGGAGGGAGATTTCGTTTTTCACTTCTGCAGAGATGAGATCTATTATCCAATACTACGAGAGCCTTTGGAATTTCTATAACTAGTGCAACTTTGAACCATATTCGCATTGATCTAGTAGAAGGCATTAGTAAAGGGCTCGGTGTTTAGTTGATTGTAGGGTTTTCGGCTTCCTTTAAAGTGGAAACATGCGCGCAGATCAATCTGGTGGATTGAATTGGCAGGCGTTGGACGAAAGCCCTATTTTAGGATGCACCTATCATTTAATGTGCTGAGAAATCAAATTCCAGACTACAGAAATGCCTACATGGAGTTGTGTGCAAACCTATTGTGTTGTGTTGAGGCAGCATAAACGAGGCATTGACCTGTGGTGTGGCCTAATTGACATCCAATGCAGTATTAGCTGCATGAATTTTATTCTCTGAGCAATTGGAATCCGATCATGATGTTTTTAATTTGTGATGTAAGATGTGTTAATAGTTTAGTGAGTGCATTAGTTGGCAGCTAGGTCCGTTAGAGTCAACGGACACTGATATTGTTTATTTTGGAGCTAGGAGTTGTTTAGTTTGTTTCTATGTTATATTGGTTTAAATTGAAAACGCATTTAAGAAATAGAAAAAAACATCTTTCAAGTTAATGGTTCTCGATGTTCTTTGGTGCCAAGAGAACATATTATTAACTTGTTTAGGTGACTCTGTTATATGTTTATGGGTCTTGTTGTGCTTCGAGCTTCAAGAGCATCAGTTACGAGATATTTTTGTGAGTATTTAAGTGTATGTAAAAAGGTCAGTTGTATGATGGATTGTTGGATAAACTCAGTACATAGACAGCTTACTACTAGGATGGAAGCATGTCCATAGAGATATCCAGTGTCTAGGCTATTCTTCGGGGTAGTCAAGAAACGTCAATTGTACAAAGTTCATCAATGATGGTCATAGGCAGTTATGTTTTAAATGGAGTTCAAGTGGAAACTCGAAGATGTGGTGGTGAAGAAAGAGTGATGTTTACGAGATTCCAGAGTGGATGTGATTGTTGATGAAGACCAATAAAACATATATCACATTGTTGTTGTAATATGTGTTTTCATCATTTTCCATGTAAGCATTAAGGGAGGGTGTTGGAAGTAATGCTTCCATGTGTCATTGTGTGTCCCTAGGTGTCTATCTGGAAGTACTTATTTCCTATGTGTGTGAGTTGTCTATGAGTCATAGATCTATCTTCTTCCGATCTTATCATCTGGAAGTTGGTGATCTAATTCTTACATATGTAACTACTTTATGTGATCAATAAAGATAGTGTGATTTTTGTTGTGCAATTTCTCTCTGTGCTTATCTCTCAATTTCTAATATTTTGGTCTCCTCATTTGATCTTATTTCTCTGAATGTTTTTCTTCAATGACATCAGGAGAATCTTTTTTTGCAATATGCTCTCCGACCCAAGATGAATATCATTTAGATCAATAGGATTTGTACCTCAACATTGCAAGTGGGTTGAGCTACTTAGTTGTTTGGATTCAAAAATGGTGGTACAAGTAGTTGAGTGGGAGTGGACCTTTGAGATGGATGTGGTTGAGGCTATGGTTGTGGTGGAGGTGGATGGTAGGAATAGCATGGAGTTGGGTATGGAGGATATTGAGGAAAACATTATGGATTTCTCCCATAATTTCCTTGCTAACCTTGTTTCCAAGATTGGTTTTAGGAATGAGATGGCCAACGTTGGCAAGGAAAGGGTGTGTTCCAATTACTTTGAGATGGTTGTGCATAACCTTGAAATTGTGAATTAGGTTCTTGGACCATACCAGGTTGACTAGGTTGTCATGGTCCTCTTGGAGCTACATAACAAAGTTGCTTTGGTGATTGACTTGCTCCAATTTCTCCTGGTAAACTTCCTTCAACCCTGGTAATGATGGGAAATATTTAGTAGCATGTCATTCTGCATGGATAACACAAATATCAACATCCTATTTTATCTCATTTTTCATTCTTAACAAATTTTCTACTTGTTCACTTAGATTACTAAGGATTTCTATTTTAAAGTTATCAAGCAAATTTCCAAGCTCAACTTGACTTACCAATATCGATGTTGATTGACTTACTCTTTCCCTTCCTCTTGATATGTGCTTGCATATTTCACAAATTTCTTCAATTGATAATTGGTATACATCACCTCTACTCATGAGATCAAGGAGATCAATCCACTCATCTCTAATTGTTCTAAGAGGCTTTTTAGTGTGTCAATTCCTAAATGATGTAATTTTTCCCTCTTAACATTATAAATAAATCTATCTATTAGATCCTCAAGGCTCTAATCTTCTTTTTGAGTCATTCTAAATATTTCTTCTTTAAGATCATGATTTTTATATTTTTCTAGAAATACATTTTGCATATCATTCCATGATCTTATTGAATAAGTCCCTAAACTCATGAACCATTTAAGAGCTATATCCTTCAATGTTGCCGAAAACAATCTCAACTTTTGAGTGTTTAGTAAGTAACCATAAGATCTACAAAGGATTTCAAATTTAGAGAGAAAGGTTTCCGGATCCTCTGACCTCATACCATGGAAGTTAAGAAGGAAATATGGAGGGATGTTCTTCATATGAACACTGATATTAGTATCTTGAATGGGAAATCTAAGAGGATTGTAACAACCCAGGTAAAAAATATGTGTAATAAAGTTAATAAAGGAAATATAATAACCATGGTTATGGGACACATATTCCAAGATGAATTTTGGGCAAAAAAATAATGATGGGTATCACTTGTGATTAATTAATGTCTATGGAAATTGGCAAAGGAAATAGCAAAGGCTTCTAAGGATTAGTTTGCAGACTTTTGTCAGTTTAGTTTGGAGCTCTCTTTTATACTCTCTCTCTCTCATACTCTTGGACACTTAGAGTTTTCTTAGAGAACCCTTGGAGGAGTGTGGCATATTTGGAGTTTTGGAGTAAGAAGGCAAAGGAAGAGCAGGAAAGCGCAAGAGGACATTGTGATCAGCAGCTAGCAGGTTTTTCTTGGAGGTACCGAGTTGCATGTATGATTTCCTTGCTAGTTTTGGCATGCATGGCACATGCATGTGGTTTCTTGGTTATGATATGTCATTGGCATGGAGGAATGTATGGATTGAAGGTGGAATTTCCTAGCCTTGCCATTTCTTGGATAGCCATGGTGTTGTGGTTTCTTTCCTTTTGTTTTCTGGTTGGTTCTCATGTTTCTTTGGCTTTGGGTTAAGTTACTATTTCCTGGAGCCTTAGTTGGACAAACGCTCTGGAAGCCCTGTAGCAGATTGGCTTGAGTTACTAGTCCTGGAAGCCTTGGTTGGAAAAACGCCATGGAAGCCCTTGGTGGGTTGAGTTACTAGTCCTAGAAGCCCTAGTTGAACAAATCCTTTGGAAGCCTGGCAACAGTTGTGGGTTGAGTTACTAGTCCTGGAAGCCCTGGTTGGAACAATCACTTTAGAGCCCTAGACAGCTTGGGTAGAGACCAATCTAGTGATAGTTAGTGATGTCTGACCATGAGGTGGAATCACTGGTTGAGGTTTGAGGTGGTTTGGCCTCTGGAAGCTCTGGTTTGGTTTTTTTGGATTTGTTCCATGAGATCCCACATTCAGGCTTGGAATATGGCACGGTGGTGATTGGTTAAAAGAAAGATTTGGTTCAGCCAATCTATGGTCGGGTGGTAAGTGGAAGTCCTAGACCTGGTTTCATTTTGCATATGTTAATAAGATATTCTTTCCTCTTGTATTTGGTGGGTAAATATAGTTGTTCATATGTGGTTTTTATGGTTGTTATATCCTTGTTATTTTTGTTGGTTATATGTTGGTCAAGAGTATGTTTTATGACACACTTGATGTATGGATCCCATCATGTTTTGATTTTAAAATGAATTAACAATGAATATATGACCTAATAGAAGATAATGCATCTATTGTGATAAGGCATCAATGCTTCCTTATGAATCTCAAATAAGTATGAGACCCCTATGCTCATATATGTTGTTATGACCTGTAGATTTCATATTTGTGATATATTTGACAAAATTCTTGTCATCACTAGTAGGGTTCCATCCAATCCATTGATCAAATGTTTGAATTAGTATTTATCATTTCTAAAGTTTTCATGAAGTTCTGGGCATTGGCCTGAGTCTTGGCCCTGAAAAAGTGGCACAAAATATGGGGTCACTGGCTCAGAACTAGGTGAGAAAGTCCACAGTTGCATGGAAGCCTTCCTATGGGAGTGAATGGAGGGTCCCAGTCACATTCATGCCTTTTCATGAGAGTGACTGAGGCTCTAGGGTAGTGAAATTTCAAGTTGTCTCAGGATTTCGTCACCTAGAAGGGTTGGTTGGCTCCTGAAGGTTTTGTAGCATGTGTGGAAGATCAGAATGTTTTTTTTTTGGGTTCCACTTCCTTAACTGTACATGGGGAATTTAATCACATAATAGTAACCTCTGGTCAAATGGTTCCCCAGCAGAACAGTTAACTTGGGTAAATGTGGGAGGTGGGTGGTTAAAAAGATCTTCTTCATTGTCATCATCCCCATCCATTTCTTCTACCTTCTCTGCCACCTCTTCTTCTACCTGCAAAAGTGGATGGTTATGTGGTTCTTACTACACCACATGATCAAATGGGGGGGTTGGTGTTGGAGAAGTATTTTTATTTATTTATTTAAATAAGAATTCTAATGCAATGCAATTTCCTATTTTTGAAATGAATTATGCCAAATGCAAATCATTTTGTTTTTGCATAAAGTAAAAGAAATGAATCTACTAGGGAAGAAAACAATGCATACTTTGACACCTCCCCTGCAACGACACCAAAAAGCGATGAGCCCCAGTAT
Source organism: Pinus tabuliformis (assembly GCA_031772625.1). NCBI lineage: Eukaryota > Viridiplantae > Streptophyta > Pinopsida > Pinales > Pinaceae > Pinus > Pinus tabuliformis. The sequence goes on along the minus strand of CM062805.1, from coordinate 566,573,573 downwards.
TGCAACAAGAATACTAAAACTCCCAAGGCTATCAACTTAAATTATCAACCTGGGGTTTGTACAAACTTAAGAGGTGTCATCACCATATGTGCAACATGCAATATATCCTTATTTCATTGTTCTGATGTAATGAAATGAATGTCATAAAATCAAATCCTAAACTAATTGGAGAAATGGAAATGATACTCTATTTTCAAGAAATGAAAATGATGCTTGCTCAAATGTAAGTGTTCATTCTAATGAAGAAATGTAAAGGCTATAATACTTGCAAAAATGTAAACATTAAGCTAGCAAAATGTAAATGTTGCATTGAAAGGAAACCTAGCATATGGAATGGAAATAACAATTCTTGAAATAGAAGCCATAACTTAATAATAAAGAAAGCAAAGTAGTCTAACTTGCATGAAGAAAAGAGAATGTAATCAACCACTACATTCCAAATAGCTTAGATCCATTGACAGAATTCATTACAAATGGCAACTAAGAAAATCATTATTGTGCTGTCCAATTCATAAATATGTCCACTAACCCAAATTGCAGAGGTGAATTGCAATGGAGAATAGGCAAGGCTTAAGAGGTCTTTGGTCTTACTCAATCATGGATTCAGAGCCTAGGGGTCATTATTCAAGCCTAAAAAGGAAAAACCAAGCTTTTGGATCAAATCTGGTCAAGTTTACACGTGCTACAGGATTGTTACTCCTCGAGATAACTTGTCTAATTCCAAACAAATCAAATGCAAACAAGATGGGACAAATTTTGCTATAAAGTAGGATGTCCTAGGACTGAATTCCAAGGGAATCACTAAAAAATAACTATGTTAACATGTGCTAAAAAATAGAAGAAAATCACTACTCTAAAAACCATAAATTCAAGAATTAGTGAGCTAGTTAACCTATCAAATGCCTGACCTGATCAATTGCAAATACTATGGGGTAAATTTTTTATTAAATTGAATTTTTTTATGACTCAAAATAATTAGAATCAACTCAAATTAAGCTCATTAACACGTTCTAAAAAATAGCAGAAAATTACTATTATTTTGCTACAAGAGACTTCCAGAAATTCTAGATTTGTGAACTAGTAAACCAATCCAAGTAGCTCAATTATGAATATGACTTTTCAAAGTTTTTCTAAGGGTGAATCATTCTTGTGACTTTGTAAATAACCTACAAACTAACTCACTTCAATCATTTAACTAATATGACCTACAACAAAAGAAGCATGAGTAGTAAATGCAGAAATAAGAGATGCAAGTGAAAAAGACATTCAAAGGAAAGAAATAAATTGTACAAGAGGGCTTTGAGGCTCCTAGGATGGCCAAGGCCAATGATACTTAGATTTATATGAAGTAAACCAAGCTTTAGAAACTAAAAATGGTAGCAAGATTTATTATTTGAATCAATCCAATTACATCCCTGCTAGAAATGAAAGTGGAGCTACTAAATAATACGTTTTCTCCACAAAAAGACTAAGAAATACATGCCTCTAGAGGTAAATTCAAATTGGTAGTTATAAAAAGTTATGAGGAAGCATTCTCCTTGAAAGGAGGTAGCTTTCCCCTCCAAAATCCCTCAAAAAGTGGATTTGGTTCCTAACACTAGGAATCTGCATTAAACGACAGGGAGTACATTCTTAGATTTTCTCAATCATTGGAGCTCTATAATTTGTGCAATAATTTCATAATATATTTTTAATTTATTATCCAATATTGGCCCATTGTGTAGTAGGGAACATGCCCCTGTATTATCTCATTCATAATTTACTCAATGTTCTGCAAAAATAAATAATATTGGGCACATAATAAGCAAAGGATAAAGCAAATTCCTAAGGACCCATTAATACTAAGAATTAACTCTATGATGTGCAAGTAAATGGGTAAAATACCTATTTTAAGTTTCTATAAATAATCAAATAGACAATTATTGGGCCCATCATTCCCTCTCATGCAAATTTGTGTCTCTTCCCTCTATTTTCCTTTATTTCATAAATAAAATTCCAATTAATGTCAATCTACCTTTTCCAATGCCTTTGACAATTTCCATATCCATTAATTAATGACCAGTGATACCCATCAATATGATTTTCCCAACATTTATCTTGGAATACATGTCTCATAACTTTGGTCTTATTTCATTTACATGGAAAATCAACCAAGGGTTGTTACAAACCACTCCCCTGTGGGGTAACATTGTCCTCGGTGTTCAATGACACCTATGACCATTAAACCACTGAAAACAAAACATACTAACCATGGAGATTTATAACACATCTCGATGTAGTATTTATAATGAACTACTACAAACCATGACCAACATAACAAACACGACAATGATACCGCGTATTGGAGCTTTATAACCCAACTCTTGTGGTATCTACAACAACATCCATATATATATACCAGAAACTCATTTCCTCAAAGAACAAATAATGAAGGATACATAGCATGCATCTGATCAGCCATCTCCCATGTAGCTTCATTAGGCCCAAAGTGTTTCCATTGCACCTTAACCTACTCGATTGCTCTGTTCCAGAGCATGAGTTATTTTTGTTGCAATATGCATTGTGGTTCTGGATGTAATTCTCCCTCTTATTCCACCTACAATACAGACCAGTCAATCATGTGATCAACATCCTGCACATATTTCTTAAGCAATGAAACATGGAAAAAATCATGGCCTTTCATCGTCGAAGGCAATACAAGTCTGTAGGCCACTAGTCCAATCATCTCAAGGATCTCGAAAGGTCCACAATATCGAGGCGCCAACTTGGCACATGATCAAATCCTTAAGGAGCCCTTCTTCGGTGTGACGTGCAAATACACAAGTTCCCTAACCTAAAACACCTTAAACACTTTATGTTGATCTGCATAACTCTTATGTCTATCCTTTGTTGCCTTCAAATTCCTTTTAATGACCTACATTTCTTGTTCCATTTCCGCCAACATATCAAGTCCAATCAATACCATGTTCACTAGATCACTCCAGCAAATGGAGTATTACAAATCCTCCCATAAAGTGCCTCAAATGGACTCATCTTCAAAGATTCTTGATACCCATTATTATACACAGACTCAACCAGTGGAAGATACTCTTCCTACTTCCTATGTTGATGCATGGCATGCATCCTCAAAATGTACTTAATAATCATGTTAACCCTCTATGTTTGTCCATTTATATATGGATGATAAGTTGTACTGAAAGCCAACTCTATCCCCAAAACTGCAAACAACTCTTTCCAAAACTTGTAAGTGAACTTGGAATCTCTGTCTGATATGATCTTCTTCGGAACACCATGCAATCTGACTATCTCCCTAATGAAAATTTGAGCTACCTCACTAGCTGAATCTGTATACTTAACTTCAATGAAGTGTGCCACCTTAACTTGTCAACCACAACCATAATAGAATCATGCTTCTTCGATGTCCTTGGAAAACCTATAATGAATTCTATGGATATGAGCTCCCATTTCCATTTTGGAATCATAATTGACTATAATAAACCACCTGGATGCTTACACTCTGATTTTACCTGTTGACAATCCAAACATATAGCAACAAACTTCGCCAACTCTTTCTTCAAGTTCGGAAAATGATAGAATTTCTTAACTATTGTCAATGTCTTATGATATCCTGGATCTTAACATGAAACTCTCTCAAGTTAAGATTCTTGAGCTCATTGTCATCTGGTACATAAATCCTATCCCTAAATCTCACCAAACCATCTACCGTGAGATGATAATCCACATCTTATTCACCTATACCATTTTGTTGTAACTTGTGCTTAAGCTGTTGGTACCTGTCATATTGTTGTCCTACCTTAAGATTCTCTACTGCAAGTATGTCGCATATGAACTCATAGTTTCTATGTGATTTACCTACACTCTTCTGCTAAGAGCATCTATAACCTTGTTCTCTTTACCCTTGATGTACCTAATCTCAAATTTAACCATGTAGCTTGCCTAGCATTCAGATTAGGTTGGTCAAACAAGTACCTTAACCCATTGTGATCACTCATCAAAATGAACCTCCTGCCAAGAAGATAGTGTCTCCACATATTTAATGCATAAATGATTACTGCTAACTCAAGATCATGTGTCACATAATTATACCCATGTTCATTCAACTTCCTTAACTCCTAGCATACTACCTCTCCTTCCTGCATCATGACTCCACCAAGTCCTCTCTTGTATGCATATGTACATACCACAAACTCTTTGTCAGAATCTGCAATCTCCAAAACTAGAGCATTTGTAAGCAAATGTTTCATGTGCTCAAAAATAGCTACACACTCCTCTGTCCATTCAAACTTCTACACTTTTAATTGGAAATATGTAATAGGATAGGAAATTCATGAGAAGTTCTTGATGAACCGCCTATGGTAACCTGTTAATCCCATAAATGATCTGACCTCATCCACATTCCTCAGATTTTCCCACTCCATGATAGCTCTAATATTTCCTGGTCCATTTTGATGCCTTCCTTTGAAACAACGTGTACCAAGTAATGAACTTCTGTCTGAAAGGAACTACACTTACTAAGCTTGGCATACAACTGATGCTCTCTCAGCGACCTCAACATTTGCTAGGTGTTATGCATGCTCTTCCTCATTCTTAGAATATATCAATATATCATCAATGAATACTATCACAAACTTGTCCAGATAAGGACACAACACACTATTCATCAAACACATGAAAGTATCTAGAGCATTAGTCAAACCAAAATGAACCACAACAAACTCATAATGCCTATACCTGGTCTGAAATTTTGTTTTGTAGATGTCCTCTTCTTTGATGCATACCTGATGATATCCTGATCTCAAGTCAATCTTCGAGAACATTTTTGCTCCCTTCAACTGATCAAACAAGTCATTAATCCACGAAAAATGATACATATTCTTGATTGTCACCTTGTTCAACTACATGTAATCAATACACAACCTAAAAGTACCATCCTTATTCTTCACAAACAATATTGGTGCACCCCAAGGCAACACACTTGGCCTAATGTATCCCTTATCAATAATTTCCTCAAGCTGCAACTTCATTTCCACTAATTCTGGAGTACTCATTATGTAAGGTGCCTTAGATACTGGTGTTACTCCCAACATCAACTCAAAAAAAAATCCACTTCCCTATGAGGCAGTAACTCTGAAATATCTGCTAGAAACACATCTTGAAACTACTGTAAAATCAGATACCTCTTTAAGATTTCAGCATCCTCAACATCCTTTCCTTTGTCACTAGAAATATGAACTGCAAACAATACACACCCTTTCTTGTGATTGCGCTTTACTTGCATAGTTGTAACCATTCTCACTAATGTAGGCTTCTTCTTACCCTACAAGATTCTCTTTTCTCTGTCATCGTCCAAGCACTCAATAACCTTATAATAACAATCTACCTTAGTCCTGTGAAGGTACAACCAATCCATACCCAACAATATATTGTATGATCCCAATGGAAGCACATTTAGATGTGTTTATGTAGACATACCATTCGGCTCAAATGCATAAGATCTTACCCAATAATGAACTTTTTCTTAGTACCTATAGACAACTGCACTAACTAAGATTTTGTATGCACTTATTTATTCAAGCAACACTTATTTATTAGGTCAGGACTGATATAACTATAGTTAGATCCAGGGTCAATCAAAATAGAAAGAACTTGATCAAAAAGCTTACCTTCCATCTTGATAATAGATGCTTGATGGTCAGTCTTCCTATTATCCAATATTGCATAAATCCAAGGAATACTTTGTCCAACATCCCCAACTATTTATGCCTCTCGAGCACTGTAAATTCAAGGTGTGCCACCCTAATGTTGTGGACAATCTCCCTTACAATGCTTTCCACCACAAGTCCAACACTGTAAAGGATTCCTGCCATCACCCTTGTTCTACTCCTCGGACCTTTATCAATTGTATTGAACTTCTTGCACGACATTGCGTTCTCCTTGTTACCTGTATCCTAAAGTATTCCTTGCTTCTTATCCATTTTCCCTTAGTCTTATCATTACCTTTCCAACCCTACTTAGGCTATGACTTACACTTAGACTGCTCATAACAATGTTTCAAATTTCCAATTACTTCCTCCAATGTTTGATGCTTGTCATACTTAATTTGATTGTTGAATGCTAATGGAAATTCACTACTAAATATTTGAACCTCGGTCTTCTCATCCTTAAGATATGGAACATACTTCAATAACTCCAAAAACATAGTCATGTATTCATCATATGTCATAGATCCCATCTTCAATTCATAGAACCCCTTAACCTTACCATAATAGTATCTCTTTGACACGTACTTCTTTATGAAAAGTCTCTTGAACTCATGCTAATTCAACTCCTATGTATTGATACCTCTGACATGCTTCACATCTTCCCACCAAATGTCCACTTTTCCTTTGAGACTGAAAATGGCTATCTTGACTTTCATATTCTCTATATAGTCATGCAACTCAAAGAACTTCTTCATCCCAAGCAGCCATGCTTCTGCATCTTCTAGTTTCTTCAACTCTCCATTGAAGGTAGAAGGCTTGGATTTCTTGAACTCATCTGGAAAGTATTGCTTCTCACTCCTCTTGTAAGGATGATAACGATGATGACCATGATACATGTCTAAACTAGAACTAGAATAGAACCAATAACCATTACCTCTCCTATCATGTGTATCCATCTATCTACTACCTCTAATTGTTTCATCTTTGTTTGACCTCTTCCCAGCATGAGACCTACTACCATACGCCCCATTAGTTCTTTCCTCTTGTCCAAAATTTATTTGTGGTTGTCCCTGTCACTACAAATCTAATAAACTCTAAAGAATAAATGCATTGACCTCTACTTGATTTTCTTGTGCCCTGGCAAGTCTTTCTTGTGATTGAATGATTCCGTCATTATCCGCCTTACAACTTTTTATCGTTTCCTTTAAACTTCTTAAGGTATCTACTATGTCAGGAGAGTACTCATCTCTTTGTTTCTCATCTGATCTATAAGGAGATTCACGTGAATTGTAATCCACCATTTTTCTTGTCATATCTGATATTTTACTTCCTGCAAACATACCATGTCAGATAAACAAATATAAAAATAATCCAACATACTGCAATGAAGTTTAGGCAAGGCTATCTCGTATGCACAATCAATCCAGATTAGCATGATGCATATATATACATGATCATATCAATTGTATCAACATCAACGTAATCAAATTCAACATGATGACACCAACTACAACAATGACGATCACGATAAATAACCAACATGCATGCATGATAACACATAGACAATTGGACATATACACATAGAAATCACATCTGCCCTAAGGTCTAGTGTTACAACATAGCTCTGATACAACTCTATAACCCCCCCTCCCATATTCACCCAAATTCACTAGCCTACTAGGGTAAACATTAAACGAAGATATTACTATGGCATGACCCAACCTCCTAGCTCCAGTTAAGGAAGTGGGGCCTAAAATTGACCACCGACTAACAACTCAAAACATTCCTCAAGGATACAGGACACTTGGGGGCCAAAGAACTACCCTAGGTGAGCAAACCTTGAGTTAGGGCTACTATTCCCACAACTTAACCACAACCACATGCATGACAAGGCCTAAGTGTGGTTGAAGACCTCATGTTATAGATCCATTTGGGCACATCACTCCCATCATTCAGATCAGTACTTTTAGGGCTCATCAAACCCTAATTCAGTTGCTACATTCCCTAGACAAGTCATCACTTTGAATGCCTCCTTCCCTGAGAGTTTCATGACCTGAAGCCCTCCAGAAATGCCTCATTGAGGGACCAGCGCAGCATTGGTCAGGGGTAAGTGCACTTCAGTGCAGGTAGGCCCATGTCAGGGTGCTTTCCAGAGCACTTAGGCCCACTTTGACATGCGTTGGGCGATATTGAGCGAAATCATCATAGGGTTCTGGGAATATTCTTATCTTCTGGATCCATCTAGAAGATTCCCACACTTATCATCTCCCATGAGCTCGAAATTGGATAGGGAATGAGTTAGGTAACCTCCTATCCTCTCATCCCTTCCTCTATGGAAACTAACTCTAAGTTTGGAAGGCCATTCAATACCTTCATTTATGACCAAACCTCCTCCACTTTCCTATAAATTGAGCACTCATCTAAGTATCAAGGGCTGGACTTTGAGAATTTGTAAGGAGATACTATTGGTGTGAGGTTTGAGATTATAAGCAAGTATTGTTATGCTGTCAGAGTGTTGTGCTATTGTGATGTTGGTTGGAACCCAAGCTGGAAGAGTGACAATGGATTGGACTTCATGATTGTAATTCTTCCTTCTACTTAATAAAGTTGTTTACACCTTTTCCCATATTCTTGTCTTTATGTATGATTATTATATGTATAAATGCTTTTGATTCCATTTTCTTATAGTAGATAGATCTCTTGCTTTGATTGGGTTTTTGTCCTCTGTTTATGATTGCAGGTACTTGTTAAGTGGATTAAGTTTGAGAAGGAGCGATAGGAGCCAAACAAAGGAGACAAAGGGAAAGCGAAAGATAACAAGTAGGTCCCTTGTCTTATTCATCTTCTATAGAAAAAGGTTAAGCGATTTGAATTTGTTGTTCTAGGTGTAGCTACCCACCTAGGGAAATTGTGTTGATCCTAGATGCAAAATTCCACATAACAAATTGGTGACTCCGTTGGGGAACGATCATCATTTCAGGTAGTTTACCTTCATCCTATTATTCACTAGTAGACTTTACTTGCTTCCATTGATCTTATTTCAGCCTTTTTGAAGTGTTTTTGGTAAAAATTGTGCTTGAAAGCCCCTAGGATGGCCTCTCTAGCACCAGCACAGGCTTGGTCAGGACACAGAGCCTTACATAGCACCCTTGGCTTGAGGATAGTGCTTTGAAGCGCACTATCTCCCATTCAGGGCTGCATTGATCCTCCTTAGGTCAAAAATCCCACCTTTGACTTGATTTTTCCCAAATTTCCTTATGTTTTTGCTTGTTGAAAGATCAATGATTGTTGTGTCTCTGAAATCAATTTGTGTTTCCTTTGCTGGCCCTACTTTGGCCTTGACTGTTTAGTGTTTCTTAAATGATTTCTTTATCACTATCAATTCATTGTCAAAGTTATTTTATAGTCGATTAATCTTTGCTCAAAAGAAAGTGTCGTAAAAGTCTTCATTTCTTTCGAAAAGGAACTGTCGTAAAGTCTTCGTTCTTGCAAAAAGATTGATTGATTGTATGTGCATTTAGTTTCCTTTTGTTCATATAAACACTAAGGGAATTGAAAATAAAAACTTGCATTGTGCATATTGTAGTTTTTTAATGCTTGATAGGAATAGCTAGGGAAATTGCATTATATGTGTTGTCTCCTCTTTGTCAAATAATTTGATTGCTCTATCCCTTACTAGCTACAGTTTTCATTGTTAATTGAATGAAAGAATGTTTCTCATGTTAGTTTCATTCTAGGAATTGCAAACATATATCACATGGTGAACCTTGAAAGGCAAATTCTTAAGAAGATCAACTTAAAAGTTATCTCAATTAACCTAATGGAGCATTATAACTTAACGCATAACATTTAGAGGTCTAGGCTAGAGATGTGTTCTGGCGTCGTTAAACATAGCAGTTATCGCTAACTTGTGTGCAATACATTCTGAGTGTGATACCTCATTCCACTTACGTAAGTATATCGTAGCTCGTCCACGTACCTTCGAGTATATAGGGTGGTGTTACAATACGTAAAGTATAAAGGAATGCTCTCATTGTGTGGTTTCGCATTAGACAGTGCTAACAGATTGGGCCTCCACGTACTTTCGGGTATATATGGGAGGACTACATTAGGTTGCTATCCATCCTTAGGTAAACGAGTTGGGCACCTTGTACACTGTGATACACCAAACACAACATTCGGGGAGATTTCCTGCACGTATGTTAATTCCTTGGTTTATTGAGGCAGTATATTGCAGTTCACAGTTGCTTGGTAATCCTTTTGCCTAGATTATCCCTCTTTTGTTTTGTTATGTTATTTTGATTAAAATAAAATTAATTGACCGCGGATAACATCCTCCACGCTCACTCCTTAATTGATCTTAGGTTGAGACATATGGCAACAACTCTAGAGTCCACCGATCAAGGAATTCATTTTGATGGGAATCCTAGTCCTTTTCGTCCTTTCGGAAATATTGGTGCTCCTTATATGGCTACATTATCCCTTTCAGGATTTACCATTGGCTTTCCAGTATGGTTGTTTTCAACCTCCTTGGTTCAAAATGTCGTGATTTCTCCACAACCAAGTACTCCTCCACCTGGAAAAAATCAACCTCCAGTTGATCCTAAAGTTGACCCTTTGCCTTCTTCGTCAGTTGTTTCTTCCTCCCCTTCTTCCTCTTCGCCTGGTGAAAGTATTGGCACTAGTAACCACGTGGCTAAGAAGAAGAAGAAAGGGAAGAAGAAGTAAATTCAACAATGGGGCAACCAAGCAACCATTGCTCTGAATGCAACTTCTGATGAGAAACCATCTGATAAGCCTCACAAACTTCGATATCCTTGAAAACTTTGTACGGGAGACCATCTTCTTCGAAATTGTTCTGGTATTCCTCATATCTTAGAAGAATGGTCTTCTCATTCACATCATCCTGTGTCATCAACTTCTGGAGATCATGCTAGTGACACACCATCAACTAGTGGTAGTAAAGTTCATGGAAAGAAGGGTAAAGTTAAGTTTCCCTATAGGTTATGTGAAGGGAATCACCCCATTCACCTTTGTCCCTATCTGGATGAAGCCAAAAAAGTGTTGGATAACCGTCCTACTTCACCGCAGTGACTTCCATCTGGTTACAGGAGACTCTCCGTTAATCCTTACCTAGTTGATAAAGTGACTGACCTAAATCAACCATCGGTCAAGCCCACTCTCTCTGAATGTGAATCCCATGAGTCTATACTTGACCAATCACAGGTCGAGGAAACATTTGACCAGATTTCACCTTCAGTTAATCGTACCTTTCCCGAAGAGAGTGAATATGATACCACTCAGGTTCTTTTCATTTCTTCATATCCCAATGAGCTTGGGTGAAATCCTCCTGTTCCATCAAGACGGGAGGAAAATCCTCCTGCTCTCATAACTCAAGGGGTTAATTCTCTCGTTTGTAAGGTACCCCCTCCAAGTAGTCTAGTCACTTCCTTTTATCGGAATCGACTATCAGGATGTCGTCTTCCTTCTTATGTGCCTTTCCAGATCATAGTACAAGTTTGTAATATGATTGTACCTAGAATTATTATAGACGAAGGTGCATCAGTGAGTATCCTTTCCTCCACTGCTTGGCAAGCACTCGGTTCACCGCCACTTGTGCCTGTTACCCAGAATATGTTGACTTTTAACAGAGGAACCAGTGAACCATTAGGGATCCTTCCTCAGTTGCCTATTACTTTGGGAGGAAAATTTGTTTATCTCAACGTGATGGTAGTCCTAGGCCCTTTATATTACAATTTACTTCTTGGGCGCGACTATGTTTATGACATGGGAGCTATTGTTTCAACACTCTTTCGAGTGATGTGTTTCCCGCATGAAGGCAGAATTGTCACCATTGACCAGCTTTCATTTCCCAGTCCAAATATGGCTTCCAGTCAACCATCTTCCCTAAATGGTCCTTTTTTACCAATGGTATCTTCCCCGCCATGGGTCAATTATGTGGCAACCCATTCCATGCCTACATCAACGGACAATCAATTCTATAATGTTGTACATTATGTATTGGGGGCATTGGAACCAGATTTCTCCTTCCAGAGCATTGTTCTCCCATCTGATGAGAACCTCTTGGAATTCATGACCTCTTATGGGTCGTGATCAAGAAATATGAGGATATTTCTTTTACTGTGTCAACCTCATTAAAAAATGAAACAGGTCCCAGAGCATAGTTCCATGTCTTGTGTCAAGCTCATTAAAAACTGAAACAAGGAATATGAGGATAGTTCTTTTACTATGTCAACCTCATTGAAAAATGAAACAATGAATTTGAGTAGAGTTCCTTGTCTTGTGTCAAGCTCATTAAAAAATGAAACAAGGTCTCGTGGAGCAAAGTTCCAATTCAAGTCTTTGAGTAGATCTCGTAAAATCCCAGTTGAGTATTTCACTTGATCTCGTAAATGAACCTTCATTCCATCCACCTGATAGCCACAAGTAGTCTACTTAGGTAAATTCAATGAAACTTGGGGGGCATGCACCTAGAATCGAGTCATCATGCTGGGGGCATGTAAACCAATCTCAAGCATAATTTTTGCTTCAAGCTTGTGAAAAAATGAAACTGAATCCAAGCATAGTTTTTCGTTTCAAGCTTGTGTAAACATGAAACTGAATCCAAGCATAGTTCCCTATGGTTCAAGCTTGTGTAAAAATGAACCCATCTCCATTTTAACCCTCGTGATTGCCATTTATCAGACTTTTCCATCAAATCAGCCTTGGTTTTTCTCCTTCCATCGTCACTATCTGCTTGGCTGATCATACACTTTCACTTGGTTGTTTTACCCTTTTTGAGGAACAGTTGCAATGAGTGGTCTTATTAGCCAGCCTCTTCACATAAATCAACATGTTTTAAGAAGTTCCAACATCACCAGAACCAGTTGCTATCCTAGACACCACTCATTCCTCTAAGTGGAGTCCTCTTTAAGCTCTTTCCAGACTCTCGAAATATGAAAATATTGTCGAGCGCTTGTCCTTTTCAACTTGTTAATGGATTGGAAATGACACCTACTCAGTATAAGTTTAACCCTTTTCCAGACTAAGATAGATTATTTACGAAAAAGGAATACATTGATCGAACATGGTTAATAGGTTCTCGCTTGTATTGTTTTATGCTTTTCGGACATGAGAGACAAATCTACGAAAAAGAACTTGTGGAGTTTTCTTTTTATCCCTTTTGAAACTCTCTAAACATGAAAAGGACTGAGTTATCATTGTTGTTAAACTCGTTAAAACATCAAATAACAACAAACTTGTCCATCGTGACAAGACCGAGTTTCACCTTCGCTAGACTCGTTAAAACATCACATAGCGATGGATTCACCCGAAGGGTGGAATTATACAATAAGCATTTGTTATCCTCCTCAAGCTTGATAAAAAACAAATAGGTACTAGTCAGCAATGACTGGGGAAAATGGGAAAAGGGGTAAACCACTTTATGGTAGCAAGTCGCTCTTTAACATGACACTTTCACTTCATCACTGTGACTACATGGGTTGGGTTAACTGCTTGATGGTCATCATACCTTGGTTTATCATACCATCCATTACTTTGGTTTTGGGTCAATGCTACCAATTCATTCAGTGTTGCCGACATGTTCAAGAGAATTCATTCAGTTAAATTCATCCTTTGCAATACTCATAAACCTTCATTTTCATGACCGCCATTCATGAACTTTGCGTTGTCAGTCAAATTCCGTCTCCAAAATCATTACACTCATTTTGTGTCGTTGATATGGGATACATCAAGGCCTTCCTGCGACGAGTTGCTTCTTGTCGACATCGGCACATTATCCAAGAAGTTGACTTAGAAACACCCTTTCAGTACCTTGGGGCTTGCATACATCAATGGCAAGTTCCTCGCTTCCAACGATAGGTTGACATTACTGGCCTTCGACCGAAAGAATTTGTATGGTATTCGACATCAAAACATCCATTCACACCATGCAGAATGTACTACATTACCTTGAGGATAATTATCATTATCAATGATTTCTCTCGCGTCTATTAACGACTTACATCATTCGCTGGTAATCAGATGGTGTCTTCCCATGTTCGACTTCAGATCACATATTCAAATGGTTAGACTCGTACTTGACTGAACGATTGAACAAGATAGAAGACCCTGGATCTAGTTCCATCGATCCGGGCTGCGATTTCAGGAAAGTACCAAATCATCCTTACAATGGTTTTACATTGATGGTCATCTGATCATGGGTCTATATCTGTAGACGACTATCTATATACTTGTAATGAAAGTTTATATGTTGAGCATGGGTATGCCTTACCTCAGGAATTCATGAGAAAAAATAAAAATATCATGATATTATGTATTGTAATCGATGTAGGTCACCATCCACTTCAGAACCTCCTCATCACATCATAAAGCATATCACTCAACATTATCATTTTCAACTTCATGCTTTAGGGGGCAGATGTTACAGATCCATTTGGGCACATCACTCCCATCATTCAGATCAGTAATTTTAGGGCTCATCAAACCCTAATTCAGTTGCTACATGCCCTAAACAAGTCATCACTTTGAACGCCTCCTTCCCTGAGAGTTTCTTGGCCTGAAGCCCTCCGGAAATGCCTCCTTAAGGGACCAGCGCAACCTTCGTCAGGGGTAAGTGCACTTCAATGTAGGTAGGCCCATTTCAGGGTGCTTTTCAGAGCACTTAGGCCCACTTTGACCTGTGTTGGGCGAGATTAAGTGAAATCATCATAGGGTTCTAGGAATATTCTTATCTTCTGGAGCCATCAAGAAGATTCCCACACTTATCATCTCCTATGAGCTCGAAATTGGATAGGGAATGAGTTAATTAACCTCCTATCCTCTCATCCCTTCCTCCATGGAAACTAACTCTAAGTTTGGAAGGCCATTCAATACCTTCATTTATGACCAAACCTCCTCCATTTTCCTATAAATTGAGCACTCACCTAAGTGATCAGGGGTTGGACTTTGAGAATTTGTAAGGAGATACTATTGGTGTGATGTTTGAGATTATAAGCAAGTATTGTTATGCTACCGGAGTGTTGTGCTATTGATGTGATGTTGGTTGGAACTCAAGCTGGAAGAGTGACAATGGATCGGACTTCATGGTTGTAATTCTTCCTTCTACTTAATAAATTTGTTTACACCTTTTCCCATATTCTTGTCTTTATGTATGATGATTATATGTGTAAATGCTTTCGATTCCATTTTCTTATAGTAGATAGATCTCTTGATTTGATTCGTTTTTTGTCCTTTTTTATGATTGCAGGTACTTGTCGAGCGGATTAAGTTCGAGAAGGAGCGACGGGAGCCAAACAAAGGAGACAAAGGGAAAGTGAAAGATAACAAGTAGGTCCCTTGTCTTATTTATCTTCTATATAAAAAGGTTAAGCGCTTTAAATATGTTGTTCTAGGTGTATTTACCCACCTCGGGAAATTGTGTTTATTCGTAGATGCAAAATTCCACATAACACCGCCAACCACGCACACAACACTGCTTGAGTGCAATTGTGACCCAAATTGCCCAGTTCAGAGGGTGTGGTCCTGAGGTCTAAGCCACAATTCCAGGTCAACCTCCGGACCATTTCTTAGAACTGCCTGAGACTTCTCAGAATCATAAATTACTTGACAATAAGGCTAAACATTAAAACTTAGAGGCCAAACTTGACCTAGATTGCTTAGAACATAACAAACATTTTGTCAAACATATTGAAAACATGCAAGCTACAAGTCATTAATGCATATATGATCATAAGAGTATGAGATTCATCTGAGAATCACCAAGAAGGCCTTATGCCATCACCACATGGCTTCAACAACACTTATTAGTCCATATATTCATCAACTGATTAATAACTAAACAGTTCATGACAAGAGCCAAAGATGTTACACATCATATAACCAGCATATAACCAGAAAGTAACGAACATAGAAACCATGGAAGTTCAACCATAATTTCACCAACATAATTGATACAAATATTCATAGATCACGATAATATTAACATATGAAAATACCAACCAAGTCACGGACTTGAACGTACTACCCGACCATAGATTGGGTTGAACCAAATCTATCTTTTAGTCAACCATCCTGGCACCATATTCAATGCATAAATGTGGGATCTCATGGAATAAAGAAAAACAAACCAAACCAGTGATTCCAAAGGCAAAACCACCTCAACCATCAACCACAGTGATTCCACCTTCATGGTCAGATATCACTAAAACCAACTAGATCGGTCTCTACCCAAGTTGTCCAGGGCTCCAGGAACTAGTAAATCAACCCACAACCTTCCATGGCTCTAGAGAGTTTGTCTAACCTGGCTCGGGGGATTAGTAACTCAACCCACAAAGGGATCTAAAGCATTTATCTCAACCTTGGCTCCAAGGCTAGTAACTCAACCCAAGTTATTCCAAGGCTTCCAGAGCATTTGTTCCAACCCACAGCCATAAGGAATTATGAGCACCAATCATAAAATAATCAAGTGGAAAAACCAACAACACCATCGCTATCTAAGAAATAGAAAGGCAAGGCTAAAACCATTGTCAATCAAGGAAAATATCCATTACAATGACAACACATAACCAGAAAATCACATGCATATACCATGTATGCATAAATCAGGAAGGAAATCACACATACAACCTATTACCTGCAAAGTAATATCTTGGGTATGGAGCCTGATTATCTTCCTAAATATTAAAAATGTTTTTTTTGTTTTAGTTGTGTTGGATCTATATTCCTAATGGGGTGGCAATGCCTCCCATTTAATCGTCGTCAGGGGGGTCCAAGGGGGGTGACGCCCCCTAACAGGGGTTCAGGGGCAGTGCCCTCAAAGCTAAAAATAGATGAAAAATTGCCTTGTAAAATATTGTAATTTCGTAGTCAATCTAGGTATTTCATTAGGCAGATGATCTGATGGTAGAATTTATACTAATTTAGGGTTTTTTGCACTAGAAGGAAACCCTCAGTTTATATGAGGTAATTGTATTGCGACTAGGTATTATTATTCTAAGTGAAAGAGAGAGAGGAGGTTGTGTGAGGGTGAAGAGTAAATTACAATGGATTTGTTGTAGGTTGTATCTCTTCATTTTGTTGGATAATATAAAAGGAAGGATTGGTTGTTTCTCCATGGACATAGCCCAAATTGGGTAAACCACATATAATTGTGTCTCTCTTGCTTAATGTGTTTCTGTATTTGTGTTTCCACAATTTTTTATGTATTTCATTGCTCCATTAATTAATTTCTAACAAAATCCAATTGTAATTGTTGATCCACCTATTCCCTTGTGTTTTCTTGCTTCCTTTGCCTTCTTTATCCAAATCCAATGTATGCCAAAGTGCTCCAAGAATGCTCCAAGATTTCTCCAAGTGTGCAAGACTATGAGAGAGTGAGAGAGAGCTCCGAAGCTAAACTTAAAAGAAGCTAAACCAACAAAAGTTGTGAATTGATCCTCAAAAACCTTTTTATCATTGAGACCTCTATTTTCTTCATTTTCCCTCTCATGCAAATTTGTGTCTCTTCACCTTCCTTTTCTACTATTTTCCTTTATTTCATAAAGAAAATGCCAATTAATGACACTTTGTCTTTGTCAATGCCTTCGCTAATTTCCATAGCCATTAATTAATCACTAGTGATACCCATCATTATGATTTTCCTAACACTCAGCTTGGAATACGTTGCTCATGACCTTGGTCTTATTTTATTTACATAGAAAATCAACCAGGGGTTATTACAACCCTCCTTGAGCACAGTCCTTTGGCACAAAGAACTACATCTTCTTCAACTTCATGCATGCACTTTTTGTTGCATGTGGGCACACTCTTAGAAAATAGGAGCCCCACTTCACTTTACTTAATTAATTCATCCATCTGTCAATAAGTGGAAAGCATGCATGGAATGGTTTTGCATGTAATCTCTTTATAATCAACCTATTTAATAATTCTTTCACATAATCATTTTCATCTAGGCTAAGCACACTACTTTGAATCAAGGAGCTCTCAATCAATCTTCATTCCAAGTAAGTTTTGCATGTCGATTATATTGCTTGCCTTTGATGCTTTGCTATTGATCTTGCTTTTTTTGCTAGAATTTCACTTATTTTAAGTTCCTTTGTTGGAGTTTTAGTCTATTCTCTCTAATACAAGTGTCAATTTGATGTCATGGGTTGTGACTCTTCACATTTTGGTCATGATTGCAATAGAATCTATAAAAACTTATAGATCCTTCCTCTCAGCATTTCAAATCATTTTATCTTGTTTTTGAACTTGTTCTTGAGCCATTTCAAGCTAGAGTGCACTTCTGGAAGATGAAGGGCTGACTATCTCATAAAATTACGCCCAGAAAATCAAGTTTTCCTCTTGAGCACACTCCTTTGACTCAAATAATTTCACCCTCCTTGAGCACATGAGCGGACTCTGAACCAATGAATTTTTTCTCCTTCATGCCCATTTCTGTGCCCTATTCCCTTCTTAGTCCTCTTGAGAACATAAGTGCATTGGGAAGGCTTGAAGCCTAACCGCTTTGACCCTTCAACATGTGCCCTTGCACCCTCTTAGCCTCCTTGAGCACATGAGCACACCCTAACCCTGTGAATGACTTCCCTTCGTGCTTTGACAGTGCACCCTGCACCCTTAATGCTCTTTCTCTCTCTTTCTTAAGCGCATGAGTGCACCTCGAAACCTCAAATGAGCCATGAACCCCCCTTCATGCTCCAACAATGTGCCCTCCCTTTTTTTATGCATATTTCTTACCTATACAAGTAACCATGTCCTGTCTTTGATCAACGTACACTCTTAACTAATCTTGATGGCTTTCTGAATGTGATTTCAAAGTTATTGCTTGTAATAGATAGAGGATTTCTTTAAGCTAATCTTTATTTCCATGAGTGTAATTCCATGTGTAGGATTTCCAGCTACTAGTATTTTTATTCTATCATCGTCTTTTGGAACGATGCCTCCCACTACTTGTCAAGTGGCCTCAAAATAAGATTCAGAAGTAAGCATTGAAGAAGTAATGGAAGTTACAAAGCCTACCATTCCTATTCTTACACTGTGTTTTATATAAAAATCTACCGAGGTCACATGGAAGGATATTATAGATACTTTCATGCAGAAAAAATTCCCTGAGAATTTGGAAGACAAGCAATTTTACATCAACATCAAGCAGTCCAGAATACATAGGATTGCATGAAGGTTCCCAGTCATATCTTGTGCAAAGGCAATTGAATATATTCTATCACACATGGATGATTCAAATCTAGTGTTGTGCAATGAAATTGGTGGACAACGTTCCACCTACCATGGAGAGGACATGCACATTTATTACAAGATGTTGAATCCCATAGAGTATGCCAATAAAAAATTCTATACTAGATGGGCCAATCTCGATACAAGTGATATTATCAAGTCCTGGTGTCAAAATCCTGCCAAGTTATGGCACTGCCTGAGTGTAGTTTACATGACTAGGATTTTAAGAGAAGTTTATTAGTATCTTATTTCTATGTGTTGTAGGTTGCATGGTGATCCAAAATGGATTTTGGATAGACTCCTAAGTCTAAGTGTTCCTCACAGAGAAAAATTAAAGTCCAAGGAAGTTCCTGGAAATAGCCCCATGGCATAGATATTTTCCGTTTGAATCTACTGCAACTTGAATGGGCTAAAATGGACTTAGGATGCAGAAGTTATCATAGAAAGAAGATGCCCTTTGTTCTTTGGAAAAAGAGGCAAAATCCACTAAAAATGGCATAAAAGGCTTTATAAAGGGAAATCGCATCGGAAAAAGGCAAGAAGCGGACTTAAGCGAAGGCAGAAGAAACCCTGATCGGTCGATCCGATCAATCGGGTCGGAGACAGGCCCGCATGCGATATTGGAACCCTGGATTTGGCGATTGCGATCATGCGATATGCCGATCATCGATGATCGGATCAACGAATCCATATCGATGATGTATAGAACCCTTGGGCCGTATGCGACGCGATATGCGATAACGATCGCGACATGCCATCTCAGCCGTCAGATCGCAAAAGGAATGGACGGCCAGGATTAAATCGGCGATCGGCAATTGCCGGACCTGACAGATTTCACAAGCGCAAATTATAAAATTTGAAATCTGATAAAAGGGATTTTTTGTGTATTAACGCTTTTCGGTGTAAAAATCGAAATACAAAGGAAAACGCTCGAAAGCGATAAAGCCAGACCCGAAGGGGAATTATAGGCGCAATTCATATTATTTGAGTTCCGTAAAGGCGGATTTCGGGCGGGCTTCAAGCGGTAAATGGTATTGGGCAGGCTCCACCCAATCCCACACACTGGTCGACACGTGGTTGGCAGAGGAGAGAGGAAAACTACCTTTTCGGGTAGGTAACCTCCGTACCCTTAAGCCACCCGAAATCGCATATTGACTGTTGGATCGGAGATCACCCAAATCAACGGTGGCGAGTGCGATAGTAGCCAAAGGCGGACCCAATGCGATATTAGGGCAGATTCGATATAGTTTGAAGTCTGATAAAAGGATTTTGTCGGGTTTTTGAATGTTTTCCCGTGTATTTGGGATTTTACCGAAAATGCTTATGCGATGATATACTGCCTAATGGCGGACCCGATAGGGATTTTAGGGGCGATTGAATGGAATTTCACGTCCGGATTTCATGTCCAACAATGTATTTTCCAGAAATCTCTATGTAATGGAATTTTCTCTGTTTTCGAGTTTTTGCCTATGAGAAGGCCCCGAAACCTCTGTAACCGCTCCTAATCATCATGCCACGCTACAATCAGGCGTTTTTACAGGCAATGATGCATTTTGAAGCCACGGAGCCGCAGAGCCAGATGGCCAGTCTAACCGACAGGGAGCATAGAAGCCACAAAGCCGCAAAGGGATAATGAATCGCAAAGAAACGACCAAGGTAGCCGAAAAGTCGGAAAAGAACCTCAAAGGATGCAGAGAGCTCAATTGAGCAGAGGGCAGTGAGAAGAGAGTTGCAAGAGAGCAGAGAGAGTGAAAAGCTACTACGCAAAGCAGCTAAGGGGGCCTTTGGGGTCACTTGGAGGTCAAGTGAAAAGCCAGAGAGCTGAAAGTTGTAGAGAGCCAAAGAATCCAGAGCCAAAGAGCCAGAGCCAGTCCAGAGCCAGAGCCAAAGCCAAGAGCCAGAGCCATGAGCCAGAGCTAAGAGCCAGAGCCAGAGCCAGTCTAGAGCCAAAGCCAAAGCCAAGAGCCACAGCCATGAGCCATAGCTAAGAGCCAGAGCCAGAGCCTAGAGCCAGAAAGTCGAGAGCTTCAGAGCTAGGGGATACGATGGTGTTCTGAACCCATTGTGTTCTGTGTAAACAAATGGATTTGAGCGTGGATCTTGTAAAAGAACTTAGACCATAATCCCAGAGAGCCTAGTTGAGTTGACTAGAGCTCAAGGAGATGTATCCCAAGAGTTTTGGGTGAACTCCATCTTAAACTTGTTGTCTTATGTGTATTTGTTATTTGCTGCATTGTTTCACTGTTATATGTTTTATATCAGTTTAAGCAAATCAATTTACAACACATAAATAGTTTAAAACCAGACACAAGCATACACCTTATTTTCAAGCACTTAGTTAATTCTGCATTGGTTAATCATAAAGACTTGGGAACATTTAAGCTTTGGAAGTGGGAGAGGTTCTTGTAAGTTAGACAAGAAGCCTAAGTGCCCCATTTTCAGATCAGGTGGTATCAGAGCTTGATATTGATTAATCACACCTTCAAAGAAGGTTATATCAACATGCTTGATTGGCAGAGCAAGGATTGCTTCTCTGAAATGTGTTTAAACAGTTAGAGATTGATTGTATGCTTGTTTGCAAAATGACTATTGTTTGAGTTTGCAGAGGTGAAGGGAAAGATATTGATAGCTCAGTCTAGGAAGGACAAGGAGGAAGAAGGGCTAAAGGCATTCTTCTATCCCAAAGGACCTCAAGGCAATCTTTGAAGCACAAGAGGTTTGTTGCAAAAGGTTTCTGAATAAGCTCTTTATTAATATTGTTTGAAGTTCTTTTGACCATTGGCATAATGACAACTTCTACAAGTGAATCCTAAAATTCTCTTTCTTCATCACAAGACTTGATGAAGACATGAAGCAAGATTTGTCCAGGATGATGGATATGGTGAGAGAAATGTATGAGGATGGAAGGAAGAGCAGCATACTTATAGAGCAGTTGAATTCCGTGGAGGAAGAGAAGCAGTTGCTTTCTGACAAAATTTCAGGAAATGGAGGCAACTTCATATTGAAAATATGAACCTGAGAAGAATGCATGAGTTGGAGACACAGCTCTTTGTTGCCCAAGAAGCCTTAGTCAAGTATCAGCTTGAAGAAGAGGTAAATAGTTCCTATTTGTCTTCAAATTAGTCTAAGAATGCTTATATTAGTTCTTTTGAAAAACATACTAGAGGCATAGGTTCCAAGCTAATGTCCAAGATGGGCTATGAAGGAAAGGGCTTGGGAAAGCATGCACAAGGTATTGTTGAACCAATAAGGGTTGAGGAAAGGCCTAAGTATTTGGGTCTTGGCTATGGATAGTCTTATGGAAAGAGTTCCAAAGCTGCCATGAAGGCCATTGGAACAGCTCCAAGAAGGAGTTGCATTGTAGAGTGTGAAGATTGTATTCAGAAGGAATGCAATGGCTTGAAACATCATTTGCAGGATGCAGGTGTTCAGAAGCACACACTTGAACCAGAGAGTTGTGGAAACTCTAACAGCCTTGAAGAGATTGATGGTGTTCTAAAGGGAGCCATTTCTTCATTTGCTTCACCTCCTCATGAAGGCAATAAAGGTGAAAGAGAAAGGTATAAATCTGGTTCTAAACATCTTCCTTTTGATTTTGCAAAGCATGATAAATTTCCACATAGATATGGGAAAATAATTGCATGTTCCTTTTGTGGTTTGGATAACCATAATGTTTCTAGATGTTGGAAGAGAATGGCCACATACAGGAAACTTTTGAAGGAAAAGAAGCAAGAAGCCAAAGGTCCATTGGACAAGGCAAATCATGCTATCAAGAGGATGCACATACAGTGCACTTACTACCATAAGCAAGGGCATCTTGCTTAAAAGTGTTGGACTCTGAATCCAACAGTGCTTCCACAAAAGCTGAAGAAAGTGGAAAGAGAAGATGGCAGAAATGGAAAGGAAGATTCCATGATTGACATGTTTCAGGATGATTCACATGATGATGCTGATGTGCAAACAAAGGTAGTACCTTTGAAAGGGATTGGTAAGAAATGTTAGAGTTCTTAGCCGATTAAGATTGCATGTTTATTGATGCATCTGTTTGCATTTCTTGCTGCAACATTATATTTCATTTTAGCTTCAAAAGTATCGTGTGCTTAAGTGAAAGTTGAAGGATGAAATGCATGCATGAGCATGAGATGCATGAACACAGGGATGTTGATGATTTCCTTGTATTTGAACATGTATGTGTAATTAACTTGCAGGGTTGATTGCTTTGACATGCATGTGATGCCATGTTGACTAGGAAGAAGTTAACTTGGTCTCCAAATGGAGATAATGATGAAGTGTTTCATCTTTTGAAAAAGAGTCCTAATGGTCTTTTTCTACATGCTTGACTTGAAGAGTCATTCATTTTAAAGGCATGTTCTGTGGGCTTATTATCTAGTCCATCATTTGTATGCAAATGTAAGACATGGAGGTGTTCACAAGATGTGAAATTTGTTTCTTTTGTTGAAGCGGGAGTTTAGGCCATCCAGTTGTTGTCTGTATTTCTGTTGTTGTTAACAATTGTTGTTGAAAGCTTGTCAAACAGGTACAAATGAAAGTTTTTGTGAAGCAGATGTACTTCACATTTGTTTGAGCCACCTTGGATCAATGATCAAGGCAAAGAAGTTCAAACTACCTTCTATGACCATCTCAGCAGAAGTTCTCTATGAAGTCAAGAAGGAAGACAATTCTTCCCAGGAGAACCAGCACATCCATAAAGGAAAGTGGTCAGAGACTTTGGTTCAGAGGCACTATGCAAGGAAAGTGTGTGGAGGCTGAAAGAAGAGGGTGTTGTTACTCTCATTTACTGTTCAGATCAGTATGTCAGTCTTTTGGAGACCAAAAGTTCTTTAGTGGGAAGGCATGATCCAAAATGGATTTTGGATAGACTCCTAAGTCTAAGTGTTCCTCACAGAGGAAAATGAAAGTCCAAGGAAGTTCCTAGAAATAGCCCCATGGCAGAGATCTTTTCCTTCTGAATCTACTGCAACTTGAATGGGCTAAAATGGACTTAGGATGCAGAAGTTATCGCAGAAAGAAGATGCCTTTTGTTCTTTGGAAAAAGAGGAAAAATCCCCTAAAAATGGCCTAAAAGGCTTTATAAAAAGAAATCGCATCGAAAAAAGGCAATAAGTGGACTTAAGTGGAGGCGGAAGAAACCCTGATTGGCTGATCCGATCAATCGAGTGAGAGACAGGCCCGCATGCGATATCAAGACCCTAGATTTGGCGATTGTGATCATGCGATATGCCGATCGCCGATGATCGGATTGGCGAATCGGTATCGGTGATGTACAGAACCCCTGGGCCGTATGCGACGCAATATGTGATAGCTATCGAGACGTGCAATCTCAACTATCGGATCGCGAAAGGAATGGACGGCCAGGATTAAATCAACGATCGGCGATTACCAGACCCAACAGATTTCATAAGCGCAATTTATAAAATTTGAAATCCGGTAAAAGGGATTTTCTGTGTATTAACGCTTTTTGGTGTAAAAACAAAATACAAATGAAAACGCCCGAAAGCAATAAAGTTGAACCCGAAGGGGAATTATAGGCACAATTCATATTATTTAAGTTCCATAAAGGCAGATTTCGGGCTGGCCTCAAGCGGTAAATGGTATTGGGTCGGCTCCACCCGATCCCACACACTGGTCGACACGTGGCTAGCGAAGGAGAGAGGAAAACTGCCTTTTCAAGCAGGTAACCTCCGTACCCTTAAGCCACTCGAAATCGCATATTGACCGTTGGATCAGAGATCACCCAGATCGATGGTGGAGAGTGCGATAGCAACCAAAGGCGGACCCGATGCGATATTAGGGTGGATTCGATATAGTTTGAAGTTTGATAAAAAGGATTTTGTCAGGTTTTTGAATGTTTTCCTATGTATTTGGGATTTTACCCAAAATGCTTATGCGATGTGATATACTGCCTAATGGTGGACCCGATAGGGATTTTAGGGGCGATTGAATGGGATTTCACGTCCGACAATGTATTTTCCAGAAATCTCTGTGTAATGGATTTTTCTCCGTTTTCGGGTTTTTGCCTATGAGAAGGCCCCGAAACCTCTGTAACTGCTCCTGATCATCATGCCATGTTGCAAGCAGGTGTTTTTTACAGGAAATGATGCATTTTGAAGCCATGGAGCCGCAGAGCCAGATGGCCAGTCTGACCAACAGGGAGCAGAGAAGCCACAGAGCCGCAGAGGGATAATGATTCGCAGAGAAATGGTCGAGGTAGCCGAAAAGTCGGAAAAGAACCTCAAAGGAGGCAGAGAGTTCAATTTAGCAGAGCGCAGCGAGAAGAGAGTTGCAAGAGAGCAGAGAGAGCGAAAAGCTACTACGCAGAGCAGTTGAGGGAGCCTTTGGGGTCACTTGGAGGTCAAGTGAAAATCCAGAGAGCTAAAAGTTGCAGAGAACCAAAGAAGCCATAGCCGAAGTGCCAGAACTAGAGCCAGAGCCAGAGCCAGAGCCACGAGCCAGAGCCAAGAGCCAGAGCCGAGAGCTAGAGCGAGAGCCTAGAGCTAGAAAGTCGAGAGCTTTAGAGCTAGGGGATAAGCAGGGAAAATTTTAAGAACCCCCCCCCCCAAATTTATATGTATAATAAATGGGCGAATCTCCATGGTATATAGGAAAAATGGAAGGCGATTTTATCAATAATATAATATGTATATATAATTTTTTGGCAAATCTCTCACTAGGCATGGTGAATATTTTACTCAATTATAAAATCTTGGAAGATCTTGGTGAGTCTTTCACTAAATAATAAAACTTTGTAAGGTCCTAGTGAATCTTAGCATTGTGAACTCTTAGAGAATTTTTTGAAAAAGTATAAAACCGTATATGACAAGAGCCACATGGTGGCAATATCATTGTTTTTCTCACATTTCCACGAAATGGAACATGTTTATAAAATTATAAAAAAGCCAATCAAGTCCCTTATAATATGCAGGTAAGCTTATAACAGAGTCTGATACATCTACTATGCTTGTCTTCATTCAAGTGTCATAGCTACTATACTTAACACTGTGAATCACAACTCTCTTAGAACCCAACTCTATAGTGTAATTAAAACCTTTGGAAATGGAATCTGACAACTCTATAAAAAGGATTAGTGAAATAGAGGCTTTTGTGAATGAGCCCACTAATTATCACTGCTAAACAATCAATCCAGACTATGAAGTCTTCCATCTTGATCACAATCGTGCTCACGATCAAGGGAGTGCGACCACCTAGCCTAACATAATGGCCATCATAGCTTCCAATAATCAACAACCACCTTGCAAGGACATCCTAGCTCATGTCTCATGAATTTTATTCATCAATCTTAACTAATATAAATCTTATAAAGATAATATTAGAATCCTCTCTGGATTCACTGTTAATACAAGGGTAAAGGAAATTTTCTAGCTCAAGGCACTAGCCAATACCAACTTTGGTATTTGTGACCCCTTTGTGGGGATGCACCTACCCTACCCCGTTGGGTTTCTGCCTTCTAACATAGTTCAAGGATCACAAGACTTTCCAATCTTCCTACTCCATTAGACACACTTTATATGCTATACATAGTGAATGGAAAAGAAGCATTATAGAACACACAATTTCACAGAAGGAAGAAAAATCTTAGCCAGTTCAATATCAAAATCTTAACCACTGATTAATAAAGAATAACAAGTAGTGTAATGAATTGTTCCGAGTTATTTATTTACAAGCTGTAAAGAATGTAGTGGAATGGAAAATATTACTTAGGCAACCCTTCAATATTTTCTACTAATATGTCTGTGCATGTACATATGAAATTAAGAGCATTGTTGAATACAAAGTTTCCTTTTCTCTTGCCTCCATTTTGACAAATCAGTGTTAAATCAGTGTCACTTTGAATCTCCTTTCCTATGTGGATGTTTTGAAAAATCAATGTGAAATCAAAGTCACTTTGAATTTCCTTTCCTGCGAGGGATCACATCCACAGTTGATTAGTAAAAGATAATCTACTATATATTATGTTCAAGAAACTAACTACAATCTACAGTGGAAACGAGACCTCAATTCTTATTCTAAATTTGAATATCTGAGGACAACATAAGAGATAAAAATGCATATGGCCTTAGTAGCTAGAAAAAAATCACTCCATCATTACAGAACCACCTAGATTTCGGCACTTAATCTAAATAATGGCACTAGGTGCAGTGCTTATTTGCATTAACACCATGGAAAAGCAACAACAATGTTTCAAAGTATACTTACTGCAAAAGTTGTAACGTTCCAAGAATATTTAATGATAGCATCTGAACCTCGTAGCTATGGTGGGGAAACTAGGGAACCCAAATCTTGGAAGATATCTCATACCAAATCTGAGAAAAAAATAAAAAAGGGAAAAAATCAAAATCTATAAATCAAGCAATGAATTGTTTACAAATCAAATACAATTCCTTTAACTAACAGTTAAATTGTGGTGATATATTTAAATATTTAGTAAGAGGGTAACTTCAAACCATGGAATATTACCTTTGTCATTATTGTCATCCCTTAGTGACTGAGATTACAAATCAATACTTATGGAAAGATTGTAAGAAATTCTGTGAAATAGTAAAGTGTAACCTCTATTTTCAAGCAACAAAATCAAGACATTGTTACATCAAGAGCCATAATTGATACATAATCAATGAATCAAGTCCTTGTATGGCACAAGCTTGTTTCACAACCTCTATTTTCTCAATAACAAAATCAAGACATTGTATGTGGTTATTGCCAAAAGGAAACTGCGTTCTAATTTGGAAGAGGATCTTATCAAAAGACATGGATTTATTCAAAGCTACAAAGACTAATGGGTTATTGAAAAATAAGTTGGAATATGGGATCATGATACTTAAATTGAAAAAATATGCTTTCCTTTTAGAAACATTACAGTTATACAATGTTTTTTGAAAGCATTAGAATTTGAAATTGGGCCTTTCTATCAAGACAAATTTTCATTAACAGAATATACTTTCCTACCTGAAACGTTGTAGATATCCAAGAAAAACTTGAAAAGCATAAGACAACTTAGCATAATGTACTTTCTTTCCTTCCTTAACATTCTTAAAGAGTTGAGGTTCCCCAAGTCATCAAGTAACTTTCGAAGGAAATGACAATTAGTAATAGTCCAATTCACAACTGAAGATGTGTCACAAATACGAGGGGGCATCTCCTCCAAATCACAAAAGTGCTCCAGGTTAAAATCTAGCATTATTGGAAGCTTAATGCTCAACTGGTTGTTATTGAACCCAGACATTTTTCCATTCTTCACTAAAAGCTTAATGATAGCTTCTCTAAGTTCTACATGACTTTACTATGCTCTTGAAGTGGGGGCACATGCAAGCTCTCCAAGTGAATAGTCTTAAACTAAGTGAAGATAAGGTCGATAGATCATTCAGTGTGGATCTCTTTAACCCATAATTGAATACTATGTCTCTCTTTAACCCATAATTGAATACCATTAGGATTTTCAAATTTTTCATGGAACTCAAAAATGTTGGAAGAAAGTATTTGCTTCCAAAAAGAGTAAAACTAAAGCCTCTGCTTGAGGACAATTGATGTCACACCACTAACACTTCTCCATGGAATCTATATAGGTAAACCAAAAATGCAGAATTCCATTAGAATATTGTGCTTATTGAATACACAAGTGAAATCATTGCATTTCTTTAAAATATCTTTTGAAATCAAAATTACTGAAATTACATATCAATAACCTAGTGGGTTTAGGATAAAATTCACCTGTGTCATTCACAGAAGCATGAGAAAAAACCTAATACTATATATAAAACCAAGAAAAATTCAAATCCATCACTTCTATGGACCTCGTAACCACCCTGCCAATACACAAGTATGTTCCTGTTTGCAGTTAGAAAAATTACCCAAATTACAATCTGTTTACTCCAGCATATGTTGGAAAGTTATAGAAGGATGACTAGTGCAATCAATTCATTCCTTTTAGCCCTGGATTTGTTTCAGTTTAAAACAGAGGTATACAAATATACTTGTCCAATGTCTATGCTTTAATTATTCACCTTAAGATGTTTTTACAATATAATTTCCTAGGTCTATTTAATATCTTCATTATCATAAAAACCAACCTATAACCATCTTAACTCCACATATACCACTCTTAGGGGGATGAAATCTATTTATCCCTCTGAGCACTTGGTAGACCCAGAATTAAGATGGATCTAAGATGATAGAATTTCCCCTTTAAATATTCTATGCTCACATGAATACCAAGGTATTACCATGGGTCAATACCATGGGTTATCATAAACCTGGAGCTTAAAAATTACTATTAGTAATTTATAAAAATTAATAAAATTAATAGTTGAATTTTATTTTATTTTTTATTTTAACCAAGCTAAAATGTTTAACAGACATTAAATTACGACATCCATCTTTACTCTTGATCCACCAAGCCCCGAGAGGGATCAAATATTTTTTCACTCTATGCTAGTTTGCATATCACGATATTTGATACCTCTCGGGGGTTAGTAGATCCAGAGTAAAGATGGATCTATGTTGGTTTAATTCCCCCATTTAAATAGGCTACATTCCAGGTGAATACCATGGGTCAATACCATGTGCCACTTTTATTTTTATTAATACTAATATTAGGGTTAATAATGTTTTTTTGCATAGTATTAATAACAATCTAGTCCATGGTATTTGTCCCATAGTAGTTTGCCCATAGGTTTCACCTAAATATAACGCATTTTTTGAGTGTTCGTAAATATAAGGTGACTTATGGAGTAAATATGAAAAAATGTTTATTTGTGTACCATACCTCTCCTTTATTTATATTTGTATTAATTTACCATACCTCTTTTACAAATATGGTATTTGGCCCATAGGATTCACTTAAATAAAACCTCTTTCTTGAGCCTTCATAAATAGAACGAGGGTTATGTACTAAATATAAAAAGAGGTTTTATTTATATACCATACGTCTAGTTTATTTATATTTTTATTTATTTACCATACCTTTTGAGTAAGTATAAAAAGACGTTTTATTTATTTAACATACCTCCACTTTACTTATATTTTAGAACGAGGGTTATGGACTAAATATAAAAAGAGGTTTTATTTATTTACCATACGTCTAGTTTATTTATATTTTTATTTATTTACCATACCTTTTGAGTAAGTATAAAAAGACGTTTTATTTATTTACCATACCTCCACTTTACTTATATTTTTATTTGTTTACACCCTTGCATATATATAAGGTGACTTATGGAGTAAATATAAAAATTGTTTTATTTATTTACCATACCTCTCATTTATTTATATTTTTATTAATTTAGCATACATCTTTTATAAATATGGTATTTGGCCCATAGGATTCACTTAAATAAAACCTATTCTTGAAAATGGGCGAATGGATTCACTTAAATAAAACCTATTCCTGAAAATGGGCGAATGGAAGGTTGTAACTCCTAGTTTGAAGGGCTAAATTTACCTTTTTAACACTCTCCCTTAAAATAAGGTGGGCTATTAGAGGTGATTTGTAAAAATGTGCTATGATACAAAATATTCGCCCACTAAAAATTTAAAACCCCTTAATTTCGCCAAAGGGCGAACATTCGCCCCCAAAATTTTCTATGGGGATAAGATGGTGTTTTGAACCCATTATGTTCTGTGTAAACCAGTGGAGTTGAGTGTGGAGCTTGTAAAAGAACTTAGAGCATAATCCCAGAGAACCTAATTGAGTTGACTAGAGCTCAAGGAGATGTAGCCCAAGAGTTTTTGGTGAACTCCATATTAAACTTGTTGCCTTATGTGTATTTGTTATTTGTTGCATTGTTTCACTGTTATATGTTTTATATCAGTTTAAGCAAATCAATTTATAGCACATAAACAGTTTAAAACCAAACACAAGCATACACCTTATTTTCAAGCACATAGTTAATTCGGCATTGGTTAATCATAAAGACTTGGGAACATTTAAGCTTTGGAAGTGGGAGAGGTTCTTGTAAGTTAGACAAGAAGCCTAAGTGCCCCATTTTTAGACCGCATGGGCAAAATAATGCAGAAGTATTTGAGTTGCAACAACATGTTAGGCAGGCCAAAGTAGTTCTAAGGGAAAATCAAGCACCAAATTTTTATATGTTAGTATTTATCTTAGATGGAATCTGTGCCTGATATGCATTCCCATGGATGTATTGGAACAGGACCCCACCAGACAAATTTCCAGTATACTTCCATTGCAGGGTGTTATCAGAGTTCAGTTTCAGAGGGGCATATGAAAGATCGGTAGTGTTATCACTCTGTAATTTCCCAAGGCTGTGAGAGAAACCCAAAGGTAACCAAAAAAAAACTTTGGAAGTTGGGATCTGACCCTTCCAGCTTCAGAGAGGGATCTCTTTATTGCATTTAGATTTGTTGTTTTGAGATATTAAGCTAGTTATTATGTTAAGAGTTTGGTTTTTTCAAATTTTTGGTTGAAACTACAAGGAAAGGCCATTGGGTAATGGAGTCAAAAAATCTTAGTGTGATCAGATATAGAAATAACAGAACGGATTGTAATGGGGCAAGGTAGGCAAGCTATTGGATCTTTGGAGCTTTGGTGGAATGAAAGGGAGGAAAAGATTTAGATTCAATTAAACATAGAGCATTTTAGAATGAATTCTATATTTAATCTTAGTTTGAAAACATAGATATTGTTTATAAGCCAGAGCAGAGTGTAATTAAACAAGTTCAGCCCTTGATTTTCCTTAAATGATATATATAGAAAAAACATATGGAGAAACAAAGAAATATCAATTACACAAGAGGAAAAACACACCAATTTGCCTGACACATGAATCCTGGAATAAATTTATGTATTAATGAATTGATCACTTTAGCTTAGTACATAGCTTTACATCAAAGATCTGCTTTCTTGGTACAAGTTCCAGCCCTTTGTACTTCGAATTATGAAGTATTTATACAAAAATTATCAAAATATCTTGATTTGAAAAATCAATATTTTTACAAAATATCCTAAAAGACTGCTTACAAAAATAGTATAGAAATATAGGCAAATGAAATTGTTGTAGCTTTATGGCACTTTCTTTGAGGATTCTGGTGCTGACTTGGCCTGAAAAATTGTTTCTTTGTTGTTGAAGATGAACACCTGTTTTACTCAAGTAGTTGGCATAGTTGATCCCATCTGTCTTCATATGGGGTGGAGAATTTGATTAACTTTCTGTAGGTTTCATCCACCTCGGTATATTTCTTGAAGGGGGATTAATTACAAACAAATGTTTTACTCATTTTTGATAAGTAAATCGAATTTCAAACCCTCCATGAAATCTTTTCTTATGATGGTTCCTTTTCTTATCACTCCTCCAGATCTCCAAGGCAGAGGGAGAGTCCAGCTGAGGTAACCACAAACCAATCTTTTGACTTGGTAGCTAGCCCTACCAAGCTGGAGAGGGCTCTCTCCTAAGAACCACAGCCAAGAGGGCTAGATGGATTAGGATTTTAGGCTAGATATAGTAGCTCAGGGTTTTGATTTGATTTGATTGGGGTTGTTGAAAGAGGATTAGGTCAAAAAGACTAGGTCAGGGCAAATGAGGGTATGATTGCAGACATCTGATGGAGCAAGGTAGGTAGGCATTCAAACACTTTAAGGTTATGAAGTGAGATGGATAAGACCGATGAGGTGCTAGAAAGAACAAGACAAGCATGTATTCTTTCTAAACTAAAGAAACTGTACAATTTATGAAGATTTCCCAAAAATAGAGCATACAAGATGTATTTTGTTCATCAACTTAAAAATCAACATATCATAGAAATGAAGTGAAACATGGACAAATTTTCCTTCACCTTCCTTTTCTCCTATTTTCCTTTATTTCATAAAGAAAATGCCAATTAATGACACTTTGTCTTTGTCAATGCCTTCGCTAATTTCCATAGCCATTAATTAATCACTAGTGATACCCATCATTATGATTTTCCTAACACTTAGCTTGGAATATGTTGCTCATGACCTTGGTCTTATTTTATTTACATGGAAAATCAACCAGGGGTTGTTACAACCCTCCTTGAGCATAGTCCTTTGGCACAAAGAACTACACCTTCTTCAACTTCATGTAATCTCTTTATAATCAACCTATTTAATCATTCTTTCACATAATCATTTTCATCTAGGCTAAGCACACTTCTTTGAATCAAGGAGCTCTTAGTCAATCTTCATTCCAAGTAAGTTTTGCATGTCGATTATATTGCTTGCCTTTGATGCTTTGCTATTGATCTTGCTTTTTTTGCTAGAATTTCACTTCTTTTAAGTTCCTTTGTTGGAGTTTTAGTCTATTCTCTCTAATACAAGTGTCAATTTGATGTCATGGGTTGTGACTCTTCACATTCTATATCTCTTCACATTTTGGTCATGATTGCAATAGAATCTATAAAAACTTATAGATCCTTCCTCTCAACATTTCAAATAATTTTATCTTGTTTTTGAACTTGTTCTTGAGCCATTCCAAGCTAGAGTGCACTTCTGGGAGATGAAGGGCTAACTACCTCAGAAAATTACGCCCAGAAAATCAAGTTTTCCTCTTGAGTGCACTCCTTCGACTCGAAGAATTTCACCCTCCTTGAGCACATGAGCGAACTCTAAATCGATGAATGTTTTCTCCTTCATGCCCATTTGTGCACCTTGTTCCCTTCTCAGTCCTCTTGAGCACATAAGTGCACTGGGAAGGCTTGAAGCCTAACCCCTTTGACCCTTCAACATGCGCCCTTGCACCCTCTTAGCCTCCGTGAGCACATGAGCACACCCTGACCCTGTGAATGACTTCTCTTCGTGCTTTGACAGTGCACCCTGCGCCCTTGATGCTCTTTCTCTCTCTTTGTTAAGCGCATGAGTGCACCTCGAAACCTCAAATGAGCCATGAACTCCCCTTCATGCTCTAACAATGTGCCCTCCCTTTTTTTCTGCATATTTCTTACCTATACAAGTAACCATGTCCTGTCTTTGATCAGCTTACACTCTTAACTAATCTTGATGGCTTTCTGAATGTGATTTCGAAGTTATTGCTTGTAATAGATAGAGGATTTCTTTAAGCTAGTCTTTGTTTCCATGAGTGTACTTCCATGTGTAGGATTTCCAGCTACTAGTATTTTTATTATATCATCGTCTTTTGGAACGATGCCTCCCACTACTAGTTGAGTGGCATCAAAAGAAGATTCAGAAGCAAGCATTGAAGAAGTAATGGAAGTTACAAAGCCTACCATTCCTATTCTTACACTGTGTTTTATAGAAAATCTACCGAGGTCACATGGAAGGATATTATAGATACTTTCATGCAGAAAAAATTCCCTGAGAATTTGGGAGACAACCAATTTTACATTAACATCAAGCAGTCCAGGATACATAGGATTGCATGAAGGTTCCCAGTCATACCTTGTGCAAAGGCAATTGAATATATTCTATCACACATGGATGATTCAAATCTAGTGTTGTGCAATGAAATTGGTGGACAACATTCCACCTACCATGGAGAGGACATGCACATTTATTACAAGATGTTGAAGCCCTTAGAGTATGCCAATAAAAAATTTTATACTAGATGGGCCAATCTCGATACAAGTGATATTATCAAGTCCTGGTGTCAAAATCCTGCCAAGTTACGGCACTGCCCAAGTGTAGTTTACTTGACTAGGATTTTAAGAGAAGTTTATTAGTATCTTATTTCTATGTGTTGTAGGTTGCATGGTGATCCAAAATGGATTTTGGATAGACTCCTAAGTCTAAGTGTTCCTCACAGAGAAAAATTAAAGTCCAAGGAAGTTCCTGGAAATAGCCCCATGGTAGAGATATTTTCCTTCTGAATCTACTGCAACTTGAATGGGCTAAAATGGACTTAGGATGCAGAAGTTATCACAGAAAGAAGATGCCCTTTGTTCTTTGGAAAAAGAGGCAAAATCCCCTAAAAATGGCCTAAAAGGCTTTATAAAGGGAATTTGCATCAGAAAAAGGCAAGAAGCGCACTTAAGCGGAGGTGGAAGAAACCCTGATCAATCGGGTAGGAGACAGGCCCGCATGCGATATCGGGACCCTGGATTTGGCGATTGCGATCATGCGATATGCCGATCGCCAATGATCGGATCGACAAATCAGTATCGACGATGTACAGAACCCTTGGGTCATATGCGATAGCGATCACGACATGCAATCTCAGCTATCATATCACGAAAGGAATGGACGGCCAAGATTAAATTGGCGATCAACGTTTGCTGGACCCGACAAATTTCATAAGCGCAATTTATAAAATTTGAAATCCAGTAAAAGGGATTTTCTGTGTATTAATGCTTTTCGGTGTAAAAACTGAAATACAAAGGAAAACGCCTGAAAGCGATAAAGCCGGACCCGAAGGGGAATTATAGGCGCAATTCATATTATTTGAGTTCCATAAAGGCGGATTTCGAGTGGGCCTCAAGCAGTAAATGGTATTGGGTCGACTCCGCCCAATCCCACACACTGGTCAACACGTGGCTGGCGGAGGAGAGAGGAAAACCGCCTTTTTGGGCAGGCAACCTCCGTACCCTTAAGCCACCGGAAATCACATATTGACCATTGGATCGGAGATCACCCAGATCAATGATGGAGAGTGCGATAGCAGCCAAAGGCGAACCTGATGTGATATTAGGGCGGATTCGATATAGTTTGAAGTCCGATAAAAGGATTTTGTCGGGTTTTTGAATGTTTTCCCATGTATTTGGGATTTTACCAAAAACGCTTATGCGATGCAATATATTGCGTAATGGCGGACCCAATAGGGATTTTAGGGGCGATTGAATGGAATTTCACGTCCGGATTTCACGTCCGACAGTGTATTTTCCATAAATCTCTGTGTAATGGAATTTTCTCCATTTTCGGGATTTTTCCTATGAGCAGGCCCCGAAACCTCTGTAACTGCTCCTGAACATCATTCCACGCTGCAAGCAGGTGTTTTTATAAGAAATGATGCATTTTGAAGCCACAGAGCCGCAAAGCCAAATGGCCAGTCTAACCGACAGGGAGCAGAGAAGCCGCAGAGCCACAGAGGGATAATGAATCGCAAAGAAACGACCAAGGTAACCGAAAAGTCGAAAAAGAACCTCAAAGGAGGTAGAGAGCTCAATTGAGTAGAGGGCAGCGAGAAGAGAGTTGCAAGAGAGCAGAGAGAGCGAAAAGCTACTACGCAGAGCAACTAAGAGAGCCTTCGAGGTGACTTGGAGGTCAAGTGAAAACCCAGAGAGCTAAAAGTTGCAGAGAGCCAAAGAATCCAGAGCCAAAGAGCCAAAGCCAAAGCCATGAGCCAGAGCCAAGACCCAGAGCCAGAGCCAGAGCCAGAGCCAAAGCCAGAGCTGAGAGCCAGAGCCGAGAGCCAGAGCCAGAGCCAGAGCCTAGAGCTAGAAAGCCAAGAGCTTTAGAGCCAGGGGATAAGATGGTGTTCTGAACCCATTATGTTCTGTGTAAACCAATGGATTTGAGCGTGGAGCTTGTAAAAGAACTTAGACCATAATCCCAAAGAGCCTAGTTGAGTTAACTAGAGCTCAAGGAGATGTATCCCAAGAGTTTTGGGTGAACTCCATATTAAACTTATTGTCTTATGTGTATTTGTTATTTTCTACATTGTTTCACTGTTATGTGCTTTATATCAGTTTAAGCAAATCAATTTACAGCACATAAACAGTTTAAAACCGAACACAAGCATACACCTTATTTTCAAGCACATAGTTAATTCCGCATTGGTTAATCATAAAGACTTGGGAACATTTAAGCTTTGGAAGTGGGAGAGGTTCTTGTAAGTTAGACAAGAAGCCTAAGTGCCCCATTTTCAAATCAGGTGGTATCAGAGCCTGATATTGATTAATCACACCTTCAAAGAAGGTTATATCAGAATGCTTGATTGACAGAGCAAGGATTGCTTCTTTGAAATGTGTTTAAACAGTCAGAGATTGATTGTATGCTTGTTTGCAGTCTGACTATTGTCTGAGTTTGCAGAGGTGAAGGGAAAGCTATTGATAGCTCAGTCCAGGAAGGACAAGGAGGAAGAAGGGTTGAAGGCATTCTTCTATCCCAAAGGACCTCAAAGCAATCTTTGAAGCACAAGAGGTTTGTTGCAAAAGGTTGCTAAATAAGCTCTTTATTAATCTTGTTTGAAGTTCTCTTGATCATTGGCATAATGACAACTTCTACAAGTGAATCGTCAAATTCTTCTTTCTTCATCACAAGACTCTTTGATGAAGACATGAAGCAAGACTTGTCCACCATGATGGATATGGTGAGATAAATGTATGAGGATGGAAGGAAGAGAAGCATACTTAGAGAGCAGTTGAATTCCGTGGAGGAAGAGAAGTAGTTGCTTTCTGACAAATTGCAAGAAATGGAGAGGCAACTTCATATTGAAAATATGAACCTGAGAAGGATGCATGTGTTGGAGACACAACTCTTTGTTGCCCAAGAAGCCTTAGTTAAGTATCAGCTTGAAGAGGTAAATAGTTCCTATTTGTCTTCAGATTCCTCTAAGAATGCTTATATTGGTTCTTTTGAAAAACATACTAGAGGCATAGGTTCCAAGCTAATGTCCAAGATGGGCTATGAAGGAAAGGGCTTGGGAAAGCATGCACAAGGTATTTTTGAACCAATAAGGGTTGAGGAAAGGCCTAAGTATTTGGGTCTTGTCTATGGATAGTCTTATGGAAAGAGTTCCATAGCTGCCATGAAGGCCATTGGAACAGCTCCAAGAAGGAGCTGCATTGCAGAGTGTGAAGATTGTATTCAGAAGGAATTCAATGGCTTGAAACATCATTTGCAGGATGCAGGTGTTCAGAAGCACACACTTGAACCAGAGAGTTGTGGAAACTCTAACAGCCTTGAAGAGATTGATGGTGTTCTAAAGGGAGCCATTTCTTCATTTGCTTCACCTCCTCATGAAGGCAATAAAGGTGAAAGAGAAAGGTATAAATCTGGTTCTAACCATATTCCTTTTGATTCTGTTCAGCATGGTAAATTTCCATATAAGTGTGGGAAAAGAATTGCATGTTCCTTTTGTGGTTTGGATAACCATAATGTTTCTAGATGTTGGAAGAGAATGGCCACATACAGGAAACTTTTGAAGGAAAGGAAGTAAGAAGCCAAAGGTCCATTGGACAAGGAAAATCATGCTATCAAGAGGATGCACATACAGTGCACTTACTGCCATAAGCAAGGGCATCTTGTTTAAAAGTGTTGGACTCTGAATCCAATAATGCTTCCTCAAAAGCTGAAGAAAGTGGAAAGAGAAGATGGCAGAAATGGAAAGGAATATTCCATGATTGACATGTTTCAGGATGATTCACATGATGATGCTGATGTGCAAACAAAGGTAGTACCTTTGAAAGGGATTGGTAAGAAACGTTAGAGTTCTTATCCGATTAAGATTGCATGTTTATTGATGCATTTGTTTGCATTTCTTTCTACAACATTATATTTCATTTCAGCTTCAAAAGTACAGTGTGCTTAAGTGAAAGTTGAAGGATGAAATGCATGCATGAGCATGAGATGCATGAACACAGGGATGTTGATGATTTCCTTGTATTTGAACATGTATGTGTAATTAACTTGCAGGGTTGATTGCTTTGACATGCATGTGATGCCATGTTGACTTGGGAGAAGTTAACTTGGTCTCCAATTGGAGATAATGCTGAAGTGTTTCATCTTTTGAAAAAGAGTCCTATTGGTCTTTTTCTAAATGCTTGACTTGAAGGGTCATTTGTTTTAAAGGCATGTTTTGTGGGCTTGTTATCTAGTCCATCATTTGTATGCAGATGTAAGACATGGAGGTGTTCACAAGATGTGAAATTTGTTTCTTTTGTTGAAGCAAGAGTTTAGGCCATCCAGTTGTTGTCTGTATTTCTGTTGTTGTTAACAGTTGTTGTTGACAACTTGTCAAACAGGTACAAATGAAAGTTTTTGTGAAGCAGATGTACTTCACATTTGTTTGAGCCACCTTGGATCAATGATCAAGGCAGAGAAGTTCAAACTACCTTCTATGACCATCTCAGCAGAAGTTCTGCATGAAGTCAAGAAGGAAGACAGTTCTTCCCAGGAGAACCAGCACATCCAGAAAGGAAAGTGGTCAGAGACTTTGGTTCAGAGGCACTATGCAAGGAAAGTGTGTGGAGGCTGAAAGAAGAGGGTGTTGTTACTCTCATTTACTGTTCAGATCAGTATGTCAGTCTTTTGGAGACCAAAAGTTATTTAGTGGGAA
The DNA here is from genome assembly GCA_031772625.1 of Pinus tabuliformis. Lineage (NCBI taxonomy): Eukaryota > Viridiplantae > Streptophyta > Pinopsida > Pinales > Pinaceae > Pinus > Pinus tabuliformis. The sequence continues at coordinate 566,534,359 of CM062805.1, read as the reverse complement.
GGCGTGATCCAAAATGGATTTTGGATAGACTCCTAAATCTAAGTGTTCCTCACAGAGGAAAATGAAAGTCCAAGGAAGTTCCTGGAAATAGCCCCATGGCAGAGATTTTTTCCTTCTGAATCTACTGCAACTTGAATGGGCTAAAATGGACTTAGGATCCAGAAGTTATTACATAAAGAAGATGCCTTTTGTTCTTTGGAAAAAGAGGCAAAATCCCCTAAAAATGGCCTAAAAGACTTTATAAAGGGAAATCGCATCGGAAAAAGGCAAGAAGCAGACTTAAGCGAAGGCGGAAGAAACCTTGATCGGCCGATCCGATCAATCGAGTCGGAGATAGGCCCGCATGCGATATCGGGACCCTCGATTTGGCGATTATGATCATGTGATATGCCGATCGTCGATGATCGGATCGGCGAATCGGTATCGGTGATGTACAAAACCCCTAGGCCATATGCGACGCAATATGCGATAGCGATTGAGACGTGCAATCTAAGCTGTCGGATCGCGAAAGGAATTGACGGCCAGGATTAAATCGGTGATCGGCGATTACCGGACCCGACGGATTTCATAAGTGAAATTTATAAAATTTGAAATCCAGTAAAAGGGATTTTCTGTGTATTAATGCTTTTCGGTGTAAAAACTGAAATACAAAGGAAAACACCCGAAAGCAATAAAGCCGGACCCGAAGGGGAATTATAGGCGCAATTCATATTATTTGAGTTCTGTAAAGGCAGATTTCAGGCAAGCCTCAAGTGGTAAATGGTATTGGGTCGGCTCCACCCAATCCCACACACTAGTCGACACGTGGCTGGCGGAGGAGAAAGGAAAACCGCCTTTTTGAGCAGGTAACCTCCGTACCCTTAAGCCACCCAAAATCGCATAATTACCGTTGGATCGAAGATCACCCAGATCGACGGTGGAGAGTGCGATAACAGCCAAAGGCGAACCCGATGCGATATTAGGGCGGATTCGATATAGTTTGAAGTCTGATAAAAAGGATTTTGTCGAGTTTTTGAATGTTTTCCCGTGTATTTGGGATTTTACCCAAAACGCTTATGCGATGCGATATACTACCTAATGGTGGACACAATAGGTATTTTAGGGGCGATTGAATGGAATTTCACGTCCGGATTTCACGTCAGATAGTGTATTTTCCAGAAATCTCTGTGTAATGGATTTTTCTCCGTTTTCGGGTTTTTGCCTATGAGAAGGCCCCGAAACCTCTATAACTGCTCCTGATCATCATGCCACGTTGCAAGCAAGTATTTTTACAGTAAATGATGCATTTTCAAGCCACGGAGCTGTAGAGCCAGATGGCCAGTCTAACCGACAGGGAGCAGAGAAACCGCAGAGCCGCAAAGGGATAATGATTCACAGAGAAACAATCAAGGTAGCCGAAAAGTCGGAAAAGAACCTCAAAGGAGGCAGAGAGCTCAATTGAGTAGAGGGCGGCGAGAAGAGAGTTGCAAGAGAGCAAAGAGAGTGAAAAGCTACTACACAGAGCAGCTGAGGGAGCTTTTGGGGTCACTTGGAGGTCAAGTGAAAAGCCAAAGAGCTGAAAGTTGCAGAGAGCCAAAGAAGCCAGAGCCGAAGAGCCAGAGCCAGAGCCAGAGCCAGAGCTAAGAGCTAGAGCCACGAGCCAAAGCCAAGAGCCAGAGCCGAGAGCCATAGCAAGAGCCTAGAGCTAGAAAGCCGAAAGCTTCAGAGCCAAGTGATAAGATGGTGTTTTGAACCCATTATGTTCTAGGTAAACCAGTGGAGTTGAGTGTGGAGCTTATAAAAGAACTTAGACCATAATCCTAGAGAGCCTAGTTGATTTGACTAGAGCTCAAGGAGATGTAGCCCAAGAGTCTTGGGTGAACTCCATATTAAACTTGTTTCCTTATGTGTATTTGTTATTTGTTGCATTGTTTCACTATTATATGTTTTATATCAGTTTAAGCAAATCAATTTACAGCACATAAATAGTTTAAAACCAAACACAAGAATACACCTTATTTTCAAGCACATAGTTAATTCTGCATTGGTTAATCATAAAGACTTGGGAACATTTAAGCTTTTGAAGTGGGAGAGTTTCTTGTAAGTTAGACAAGAAGCCTAAGTGCCCCATTTTCAGATCACATGGGAAAAATAATGCAGAAGTATTTGAGTTGCAACAACATGTTGGGCAGGCCAAAGTAGTTCTAAGGGAAAATCAAGCACCAAATTTTTATATGTTAGTATTTCTCTTAGATGGAATTTGTGCCTGATATGCATTCCCATGGATGTATTGGAACTAGACCCCACAAGACAAGTTTCCAGTATACTTCCATTGCAGGGTGTTATCAGAGTTCAGTTTCAGAGGGGCTTATGAAAGATCGGCAATGTTATCACTCTGTAATTTCCCAAGGCTGTGAGAGAAACCCAGAGGTAACCAAAAAAACACTTTGGAAGTTGGGATCTGACCCTTCCAGCTTCAGAGAGGGATCTCTTTATTGCATTTAGATTTGTTGTTTTGAGATATTAAGCTAGTTATTATGTTAAGAGTTTGGTTTTTTCAAATTTTTGGTTGAAACTGCAAGGAAAGGCCATTGGGTAATGAAGTCAAAAAATCTTAGTGTGATCAGATATAGAAATAACAGAACGGATTGTAATGGGGCAAGGTAGGCAGGCTATTGGATCTTTGGAGCTTTGGTTGAATGAAAGGGAGGAAAAGATTTAGATTCAATTAAACATAGAGCGTTTTAGAATGAATTCTATATTTAATCTTAGTTTGAAAACATAGATATTGTTTATAAGCCAGAGCAGAGTGTAATTAAACAAGTTCAGCCCTTGATTTTCCTTAAACGATACATATAGAAAAAACATATGGAGAAACAAAGAAATATCAATTACACGAGGAAAAACACACCAATTTTCCTGACACATGAATCCTGGAATAAATTTATGTATTAATGAATTGATCACTTTAGCTTAGTACATAGCTTGACATAAAAGATATGCTTTCTTGGTACAAGTTCCAGCCCTTTGTACTTCGAATTATGAAGTATTTATACAAAAATTATCAAAATATCTTGATTTGAAAAATCAATATTTTTACAAAATATCCTAAAACACTGTTTACAAAAATAGTACAGAAATATAGGCAAATGAAATTGTTGTAGCTTTATGGCACTATCTTTGAGGATTCTGGAGCTGACTTGGCCTGAAAAATTGTTTCTTTGTTGTTGAAGATGAACACCTGTTTTACTCAAGTAGTTGGCATAGTTGATCCCATCTGTCCTCATCTGGGGTGGAGAATTTGATTAACTTTCTGTAGGTTTCATCCACCTCGGTATATTTCTTGAAGGTGGGATTAATTAAAAATAAATGTTTTACTCATGTTTGATAAGTAAATCGAATTTCAAACCCTCCATGAAATCTTTTCTTGTGATGGTTCCCTTTGTTATCACTCCTCCAGATCTCCAAGGCAAAGGGAGAGTCCAGCTGAGGTAACCACAAACCAATCTTTTGACTTGGTAGCTAGCCCTACCAAGCCGAAGAGGGATCTTTCCTAAGGATCACAGCCAAGAGGGTTGGATGGATTAGGCTTTTAGGCTAGATATAGTAGCTCAGGGTTTTGATTTGATTTGATTGGGATTGTTGGAAGAGGATTAGGTCAAAAAGACTAGGTCAGGGCAAATGAGGGTATGATTGCAAACATCTCATGGAGCAAGGTAGGTAGGCACTCAAACACTTTAAGGTTATGAAGTGAGATGGATAAGACCGATGAGGTGCTAGAAAGAGCAAGACAAGCATTTATTCTTTCTAAACTGAAGAAACTGGACAAATTATGAAGATTTCCCAAAAACAGAGCATATAAGATGTATTTTGTTCATCAACTTGAAAATCAACATATCATAGAAATGAAGTGAAACTTGGGAGTACAAAGCATTCACACATATGCAACATAAGAAGAAACTATGTCAAAATTCCATACCATAGGTATTCCACCAAAATAGTTGCAACTCATTCATTAAATTCTGCCAAATACTGATTACACTAGTGTCTCTAATCAATAGCCAAACATCCAACTGATTCCAACCCTTCTCTGTGGTGAAGAAAGGGACTAAATAGACATGAAAACCACTTCCCCTCATCCTTAGGGGTCGAATCCATGAGGTGAGGAAGACATTATACACAAATATGAAGTGATATCTAACTTGTAGGATGGTCTAAGTGACTCATTCCTATCCTAAATGAACTTATTCATTACACCTCATCTACTTGATTTACCTAATGCATTTACCCTAGCTAATAGTAAAAACATGATAATTATATCCAATTTGATCATTTACATAAGTAAAATCATAATTTTCCAAGGTGAAAATCAAAATAGGAGAGAAACTTAGAAAATTGGAGAAGACTATCAAACACGCCCTCTCTTTGTCAAACGCACCCTTTCTTTGTCAAACGCGCCCTCCAAGTTTAGGACTACTTTTGAGTGCCTTTCTGGTGTCCAAATTTGCTCCGAGAAGGCTTGTTGGAAAGCCCTTCAAGTCTAGTTTCTAGATATGTCTTCAGTGTTCAATTTGGAGCTCATTTTCATTGTCAAAAACTCAATCTCCCAAGACTAGTAAACGTGCAGTGCCCAAGCCAGAAATGAGGCAAAAAGGTGATTTTTTGGTGGTTTTTGACCTTTTTGACTAACCTATTTGTCTCCAAATGCCTAGAAAATGCACAGGGTGCATGTCCTCATCAATCTAAATCCAATGACTCTGACAAAAAGAGCGCAGTGCCCTAGGTGTTGCGCGTTTGACCTTTTTACTATGTTAAAAATGCCTCAAAAAACACAGTAATTCACAAATTGAAAAATTTGCTCAAAACTTGTCAAAATTGGTGGGATGATAGCTGATCATGTGTTTGAGGCATGGAGTGATGCCTCAGCAAGAATTTCTAGCCTCCTTTTCTCCTCTTTCTTGGTCAAGGCTTCAATCTTCTCCTTTGCAGCTTTGAGTTTTGCCCTGGAAATCCTTTCTCTGTAGGCATAATGTTTAGCCATCTTCTTGTGAATTTCATTATCCCTTTTGGCCTTGTCTAGGAGTTTCTCAAGATGACCATTCACCCTCTTGAGCCAATGTTCCCGGTTCTCATTTACCATTTTGGCAAATTGCTCATTTAGGTTGAGCTCATTAGCTAGTTTTGCCCCCTTTTCTTTTCTAGCTCCAAAGCTCTATTTAGGCCTCTAGTCCATGGCCTTCTTCTTGGCACCTGTTCCTCCAGCTAGTCACTGTATTCTCCATATGCCTCATCAAGTAAGCCTTAGCCTTTTCAGCCTCTCTCTTTTCTTTGATGAGTTGAATCTCCACGACCTAATGTTTGACCTCAAATTACCTGTTCTCCTACTCATAGTATGAAATAATGTATTTGGATCTTTACAAGTTGACCTGGAGCTCTCCTATGAGTGAATTCTTCTCCTTGATGACAATGGATGTGTTCTCACTGTCATCATTTTCACTTAGGTCAACTAAGTGAAAATCCGGCTCTGTCTCATGGAGGTCCTCCTCCTGCAGCTGGATTTCTGCCTCTATCACCTTTTCCTTACCCTTCCATACCTGCTTTGCTAATGAAGAAGGCAAGGCCCCTCCCACAATTTGTGGGGCAAACACTTTCCTATACCCTCTCTAATATGTATGTATCAAGGTACCTAAACCAGCCCTTTTGGGCTTGCTGCTCTCACCATGCTCAATGTGTTCTTACTCACTGCCTTCATATCTGACAGGTGAATGAATAGGCTCATGAAATGGTGATGATGGAGGTGATGGTGTGGTTGACTCATTAGATGAAGACGAATGATGTATGGGCTAAGGTGGAGGAATGGAGGTGGGTGGATGAGATGATGAAGGTGCTTCTTAGCCATGTTGAATAGGTGGGACAGTGAAAATCTCATTGGATATAAAGGTGTCCCATGAAATGTTAATCTCATCAAGGTAATGGAGGACTATCATCTTGATGAGAGAGTGGTGAGAGATACTTTGCATTTGATGATAATAATCTTTCTTTTTGGCAATGAATGACATCTTGTCAATGCTTCGGTAAATATAATAGGGCATATTGAGCATTTTGACTCTTATGAAATGCATGAGTAGCTGGATATGATAGGAATAAAGCCTAGAAAACCTACCCTCACAAGTGAAGTACTTCATGATGATTTTCATCATGGGAACATATCTGTCTAGGAGGTAAGAGAAAGGAAAAATCCTCTTTCTCTCATTCTTATACCTTGGTTTAAGATATGGCTCATAATAGAAATGATCCAATTCTCCCTATTTAAACCATTTTCCCCCAACATTTGGGATCCTAGAGGCAGCTGATATGATAGCAGGAGATACAGTGAAGGTGACACCAGCAAGGGTTACCTAGTTGTCATGGAGGTTGGTGATAAATAATCTGGTCAACACAGGATGATGTTGGATCCTTTGTACTTTCTCACAAAACTCAAAACAGCCCACATGCTTAAAGCTTGTCACAGTGATGGGAGATGCCATGAGTTCTTTGGTATTGGTTGGCTCATGTCTAATGATTCTCCCTCCTTTCTTAGATAACCTCCTCTCCTGTCTTTCTTCCTCACTATGACTTATGTTCTCTTCTTCTGCCATGAGTTATTGGAGTCAAACCCTAGGGAGATGATGAAATGGAATGTAGGTGTAGAGAGTATGGAATGGTGTGAGGAAATTGAGGAGATGGAAATGGGGATGTGTGATATGAGGGAGGTGACAGGGGGTAGTTTTGAAATGTAGGAATGGTAGTGGGAAGCTAGGAAATGGAATTTAGGAATGGGATTATGTTACTAGGGTTTTGAATTTAGTAGGACACCAAAACACAATGAAACATCATATAAATCAATTGTGGAGGAGAGGAGTTATATGAATTCAACCTACTTGTTTTTTGGAGCATGTTGGTGACACAATTTGAATCTTGGAGATGATGTAGTGCTCTTTGGGAAATCTCTAGATGTTTTCGGGCAAACACGCAACAATCTGGTCAAACGCGCCCTCTCTTAACAGGCGCGCAACGCCCTTAGGAAACACTCAGCGTTTTGAGGCCCAATTTCTCAAAAATTGCCTTTTACTGAGGATGCTTTGAGAGTGTAGGAGTGCAAATGAATGTTGAATTGATGTCTTTGAGGGCTTTTATATTTGAATGGGTTTAATTTATGCTTTGAAAACCCATTTTCTAATGTTTCATGTCACTTTTCAAATTTTCACACTAATGCTCTTTGACTTCTGACTTTTTTCTCTGCAAGTGGATGATGCTGAGCTTTTGGCAATGGAATTGAGTAAACAACTAAAATGGTGACTTATTACATATGATAAACATAAAATTACATAAATAAAATAAAAAATGTTACATCTCTCTTTTGAAATAAAGTTACAAATTGGAATGAAATTCTTGCTTAAAATCAAATTTGGAACTTCAACAACAAAGGTTTCATAGTTGTAAACCCTTATTTGACTGAAAAAAGGGATATTATTTGCCTTACTCTCATACTTTGCAGTGAGATGGTGCTTTATTGGACCTTGTGAAAATGAAACCTAGGTGACCTAATGAAACCTTGAATGATTGGAATTTAGGTGGACTTGACTGACATAAAACATGATGAAATGAGCCTTTATAGTCAATGGATGCTCAGCAAGACACATGAAGGTGGGCCAACAAATACCAATTTTTTGAGAGGGGGGTGTCATTTTTTATTTTGGGCTACCATCAATGAGTAAATTTTTACATGATGACCTAGGTGGAATGATAAAAATTTCAAATGGGACACTAATATGATATAAAAGAGGAGTTTTGATCACTGATGGAAGTATGAAAATACTGACTCTAACATTGGCCTTATTTGGGGATGGCAGCTCCTTGGAGGTGCCAAGAACACCATAGACCAAGTGCCTAACCATATGGGCCAATATAGTCAAAAACTCAAACTGGGATGCATGAGTAAATGATGACAACTCAAATAATTCAAAATGACTCAAAACTGACTTACATGACTAAGGACTAAATACTAAAATGGTAGAAAATCAATGAAGCTCCATGGCCTTCACTTCGGGCTCCGAACTCCAATGATCTTCAAATTCACACTTGCAGAAAATTTAAAAGGTATGTATAATGAAACCAGGACAATTGAGAAAAGAATGCTTTAGGAGCCTACCATTGATTGGTCCTCCTAAGCATGGTTCTCCATTCATCTCGTCCAACAAGAAAGCATTTTGTCCCCAGAAATCTGAAATCTGATAAGGGCCTTTCCATAAGTTCTCGAATTTGCCATGTTTACCCTTGTCTTCGTTTCTAGCATCCCAACGAAGTACCACATCTCCAATTTTGAAATCATCTTCCTTTGTTTTCTGGTCATAGATCCTCTTTATTCTCTCATGAAGCTTGGAGGTGTTCTGAAATACCTCATCCCGTGTCTGCTCTAAGTGAATCATTTGATTGATCTGGCATTGAATATCATTCTCTTCACTTCCCGCTTCTTGTAACAATTTCATGACTGGGACTGCTAATGATGTAGGAAAAACAATATCTACTCCATATACAATCTGAAAAGGAGAAATCCCAAGAGATTTCTTGCTACTCACCCGATCTGCCCACAATGCATTGATCAGCTTTTTGTGCCAATTATTTTTGTTGGCCTCCAACAGTTTCTTGATGATGTTGATTAAAGACTTATTGGAGGACTCTGCCAAACCATTTCCTTGTGGATAGTATGTTGTTGAATGCCCCAAATTTATGTTGTACTTGTCACAAAACTCAGTCATATTTTTGGACTTGAATGTTGTCGCATTGTTTTCTTATTAGGACAACCAAAACGGGACAAGATATTAGTTTCTAAAAACTGAATGATAACTGAATCAGTTGCTTGCCTGGTTGGGATTGCTTCAATCCATTTAGTAAAGTAGTCCATAGCTGTCAATATCCACTTGTGTTGTGCGGATGATGATGGATTGATCTCACCTATGAAATCTAGGCCCCACTGCTGAAAAGGTGCATTTACTGATATTGGTTGTAGAGGCAAAGGAAGAAGTTTTCTTTTACCTTGGAAAACCTGACACTCATGACAACTCATCATTGCCTTGTAGATATCTGCAAAAAGTGTAGGCCAATAGTAACCCGCTCTCAGTACTTTGTTGGTCGTGGTCTTCCAATACAAGTGGCCCCCACAATCTCCTTTGTGGAAGTCATTTATTACTTCTTTGGACTCATCTTTGGTCAAACAGTTCAGCAACACACCTCCAGGATCTTTCCAATAAAGTGCATTGTCCATGATACAATATTTGGAAGCCTTCAACTTTAATGACCTGCTCTTAGCCTTAGACATGCCTGGAGGAGGATTTAGATGCTAAAGTACATAAATAATATCATAATATCGTGGAGATGATAGAAAGATTTCAGATACCTGAATGAGATCCACTTCTTGATTATCGGATAATGCTGCCACAAGGTTGATGTCTAGAGCATGAAGGTTTGACTCGGCCATGAGTTTGGCTAAGCCTTGACCCTTGATCAACTTTGTAGGCTTGATCTCAAGATCATATTCTAATAGTGTTGCTATCCATCTACCTCTTCTACCTTCCGGGTCATTCTGCACAAGGACTTCTTTTACCGCTGCATTAGGCACATAAGCAAGAGTATGCGAATGTAAAATGTAAACTCTGAAATCTTTGACTACCTTTACCAAAGCCAAGGCCTGTTTCTCAATGATATTGTATTTAAGGGTTGCATCCCTGATGTTGCGACTGAAAAATGCAATTGGCAGCTCGGTTTTATCCCTTTTTTGCATTAGTACCGCTGCCATAGTATGCTCAGAAGCAAATGAAAATATGATAAAATCATCGGTGTAATCAGGACTAATCAAAACAAGGGCAGTGGTTAAGGCAAGCTTCACTGCATGAAAGGACTTGCGGGCTTCTTCGGACCATTTCACCTCATTATCCTTTTTTAACATATTGGTCATTTCTCTAAGATGTTCAGCTAAATTAGGAATAAATCTGCGTAAGAAATTCATCTTACCATTAAATTCTTGGATTTCCTTTTTGCTGCGAGGGAAATCAATTTGTTGAATGGCTTCTACTCGTGAAGGATCAATCTGGATGTCGTCTTTCGAAATGATGTGGCTGAGAATTTTACCTTCCTCCATAGAAAACAGACTTTTTTTTGGATTGAGAGAGATCCTGAACTTTCTACACTTCTGAAAAATGACTCTTAAATGATGCAAATGTTCATCATGTGAATGTGAAAACACGGTTACATCATCTAAGTATACAACCAAGAAAACATCTTTTTCATCTGAAAAGGTTATGTCCATGGCACACTGAAAAGTGGCCCCTGCATTTTTGAGACCAAATGGCATCTTTGCATATTTGAATGTGCCCCAAGGTGTGGTGAATGTTGTCTTGTCCTAATCATCTTCATGCACTAAAACTTGATTGTAACTGGAGTAGCCATCCAAAAGTGACAGCCGGGAAGCGCCCACAACTCTCTGAAGGATATGGTCCATTTTTGGAAGTGGGTAATTATCTTTCAGAGACACTTTGTTCAAGTTTTTGAAGTCTACGTAGAGCCTAATCTCCCCGGTCTTCTTTCTCGTTAGGACTAGATTCGATATCCAATCAGAAAATTTGATAGGACCAATGATGCCCACCTTGTAAAGTTTGTTAACTTCTTTCTCTATGGATGGCAGAAACCTTCGGTTAATCCTCCTTAGCTTTTGTTTGAATGGTTTTTGATCAGGCTTGATTGGGATGGTATGCTGAATTATTTTCTTATCGTACTCCTTCAAATCTGCATAATCCCAAGCAAAAACATCAGAAAATTCAGACAATAAATCAATATATTTCTCTTTTACTTCAGGAGACAATGTTTTGGACAACTTGATCATTTTTGGTTTGTTTGTTGTTCCGATGTTCACGTCTTCGACACCTTTCTCTGTAGGAACCAATGTAGGCTTCCTTTCTATGTCATCCTGATCAAATGAGTCTTCCAAAGGTACCAGACCTTTCGAAATATTGTTTTCCTTCATCTATAATATATCAACTTGGGTTGCTTCAATGATATGATCATCCTCGTTGTAAAATTCATCCATGGAAAAAATTTCAAACTCTCCTTCACTCTGAAGAAAGTTATTCACATGTTTCTCATCCCAAAATAATTTCCAATATCACAAGTTGTCAGGAATTGAGGGCCAATGCTTCAGATGAACCTCAAACTTCTTGTTTTAAAAGATGGGGATTTTGAAATTAATTCCGGCTGTAGCTAATGAATCTGCCATAAGATTCTGACTTCTCGGTACAACTGAAAGAGTATACTCAGGAAACATATTAAGAATATCTAAAACTGCATTTCTATATTGTTTCATTCACAGATGGTGAGCTTGATATTCACCTTTAACTTGCTTGATTACAAGTTAGAATCACCATACACGGAAATTCTTTGCGCACCTAACCTCTTCAAGATCTTCAAACCTGTGATCAGCGCTTCGTACTCCGCCTCATTGTTAGTGCAATCAAAAGCCAACTTGTATGAGCACAATCTAACATGCTGAGGGAGATTACCTTGCTGATGATGATGTGGACTTCGAATCCAAATGCCAATACCTGCTCCGTCTTTCCCAAGAGCACCATCAAAGTCCATGGTCCAAAGGCCACTTTCCTCTTCTAAGGGTTGTACATATTTTTTTCTGTTTTGGGTCAATTTTCTGAACTTTCACTTTAGACTCTTCTGAAGTTTCCATTACCTTCTTTGATGGCTGATCTGAACCTTTTTGTGCCTTGTCTGATGGTTGTTCGAATGAACTTGGCAACTCTTCTTTTTCTTGATCTAAAATTGTCCTTATAGTGTTGAAAATCTCTGGTACATCTTTAATTTCTAGAAGCTGACTATCTACATCGTTCAGTCCACTATCATTATATAAAATAAAATACTCTAAATCTGTATGTACAACATTTATAGGATGATTGTTAGGCTTATCCTTGCTAGTTATCATGAACTTCATTTTGGTTTCTCGGTACAACTTTCTCAATTTCCTGAAAACCGGGATGGTAGCATAAGATAAGTCTAACTGCAGTGTGCCTCTTAATTTCGCTCCCCAAGATCTCGACAATAACATGCCAAACCATGGTGGTATATCAGCTACCACCACATCTATTAAAACATTCTTTGCAGGGATTTGATCCATGGATACTACCCAATCTTTGATTAGGCCAAGACAATGAACCTTACCGGAGTCAAAAGAATACAAGTCATGGTATTCATGAGTTATATCTAAACCCAACCTTTCCATGATGGCTTTTTGCATTAAATTATGAGAGGCTCTGGAGTCAAGCATGGAGTTGTGAAGAATGAATTGGTGGATTCTTAAACTGAGATAAAATGGAGGAACATCACTATCTCCTGACTGACCATCTACAGATGGACCAAAAATCAATTCAGGTTGGTCATCTTCAATATTAACCATGTCAGACATAGGATCAACTTTGAGCATTTTAACTATATCAGACTTGTAATGGCTATTTTTGACTAGTTCAATAAGAGGGATTGACACTTTCAACTTTGAAATTTTAGTTTCTATATTGAAAGAACTAAATTTATCTACCTCTCTTTGGACATTGTCTCTCTTCTCAGGAAAATCTCTTGGTATCTGATCCTTCTTTTGACTGTCATGATCCTTGTTTGGACTGCTTGTAGATGGCTGTTTTGTTCTGCTTTGATCGGTTGCTGCCAACTCTTTACCTTTTCTTTGACTACCTTGAGGATTTGATTTATGTTGGGTATCTTTCTGTTGTGATGTCCTTTTCTGAATAGGAGTGATTGGGACATCCCTATTCCTCAAAGAATATTGCTTCTGCTGAGAACTAAGTGCATTCAAATATCCTCTTTGATAATCATTGGTTTGGGTCTCCAATGCATTGTCGCTTGCTAGTATGTAATCCTCATCTTTAGGATCCTCCACTTTCTCGACATACTTCTCATCTTCAGTCAAGAAAATGGGATGGTGATCTTCCCTAAAGAAGTGATTTTCCTCAATGATTGGGTTTGTTTCATCATCATACTCTCCTTGAGCATAATTTTGCTGCAAGGGTGTCTGAATTGGTTGCTGAGATGTCGATGCTTCAAAAGATTTCTGCTCTCTTTGTTTTATCCTGTAATGATGTTGCTGTTAATTTCTGAGTTAGGATTTCTAACTTGGGGTTCCTGAGGTCTATCCGAATTTATCATCCAGTCAGCCATTCTTTCCATGGTTCTGATCAGTGCATCTAGCTTAAGATTGGTGGAAGAAGAGGGTTATTCTTTGATGGTCACTCTCTTTTCCAGTTTCTCATGTTTCAATTGAGACTTCTTAACCATCAAGTTTTCTTCCACACTTACCGCATTGTTCTGCATGTCTTCCAGAGTTGTGGGATCTCTCTCCCTCAATTGATAAGCCATGTCCGGATGAAAAGCATCTAGGTAATGCTGAAGTGCCAAATCAGGTGGAGGTTTCATGTTATCCGGAATCGAATTGTAGATCTAATTGAACATTATAGTGAATTCCTGAACTGTCTCGTTAGGATTCCTTTTCAATGTGTTGTATTCCGCCAAGATCTGTAATGGATTTTTCTTTTCCTGCCACCTGGCTAAGAACAACTCATTCAACCTCTAAGGAGTATCAATAGAGTGAGTTACCAAACCATGGAACCATTTTTTGACATCCGCAGAAAAACTTTAAGCCATTAGTCTCATTTTCGCATCATTTTCATCAACTTCCTCTAAGTCAATGAAATCAGCCATCTTATCAATATGTTGTTGCACTGTGACTCCTGAGCTACCATCAAACAAAGGAAGCATCTGGCCATAGGTCTGAGGTAAATCTGCCAACTGACCAAGTTGTTAGCGCTTGAAATTTCACCTCAGGCTGAGAAAGGCAAACTCCAAGGCAACATCAAACCACTTAGCCTCGTAGCTAGCCCTACGGGGCAGGAGAGGGCTCTCTCCGGTATATCTCGGAAAAGATCTTCAAAGGGAGGAGATAACCAATAAAGAACACTGATTTTAGGCTAGTAAACTGATAAAAGGTTTGATTTGAGATTTTTGGGATTTTGGTGGAAAATCGGGGAAAGGTAATTTTGGGTGTGGGGATTGGACACAGTTTTTGCAGGGGGTTCTTTGGGGCAAGGTAGGAGACTGTATTGATGCCTTTGAAAGAGTCAGATGGGCAAGAATGACTGGTGAGGAGCTAAGGAGAGCAAGTAAACACCTTGAGTTCTCCTTAAACAGATGAAAACATTGATATTAAGCAAACTTAAAAGCAGAGCATGGCAATCATGAATTCTACTTTAACACCTCATTTGCCTAATTTGCAGAAGGAAAAGTAAGAAGATGATTCACATAACAAACTTACAAGTACAAAGAGAAACACACCATCAATACATGTAACCACAGGAATCCCAAAAAGGACTGCAAAACCCTGGTCTTTCTTCCTTTGCCAAAATTGCAGAGATACAATGAGTAATACAATAGAAGCTTTCTCCCTCAAGAGTCCAACCATGAAAATGACCAAGAAAGTACATAATATAGGCAATCTAACATCTTTCCTTGCCTCTAGGAGTCTAGCTCACTATCCTAGGAGCTGTTTCAACCAATTCCAAACTGAGCACTAAAATCTAGGCAGTCAAAACAACTTGCCTCTATAAGCTAGGAAACCAATTCATTCATTAAATTTTTGCCTATTTCATGAATGAATCTTCTAGAAGAGATAAATAAGTGTCAAAGTATCATAAAATTACATCATTTACATCAAGGAGGATCAAAATTCACTCCAAAAATTCAAACCTAGTCAAAACTGCGTTTCGCTGAGCTGTAGGTGCATTTCTGTGAAAATAGCCTGATGCGTAGCGCCCTGAATCTCAACGCGTAGCGTGCCTTTGGGCCTTCTTTTGAGGCACTTCCCGGAGTCCAAATGAGGAAAAAGTGGGCTTGTTGGAAAGGTATGGATGTATACTTTCCAACCCAAGTGGAATTTCTGAATTTGGTGTCCATTGGCCCCTCCAAAATTGCAATCTCCCAAGACTGCTTCCTGTGTGTCAAAAAGGTGGCAGAAAGTCATTTTTTGCTTGTTTTTTGACCTTCTGGAGGCTCAAAACTTGGTGAAATTTCTTGGAAATTGCTGAGCAAGTGTATTTTTGCATGAAAAATCCAAAAATGCTGAGTTTTCATGAAATGGAGTTGCCCATCTTCAGGGTAGCGCGCGGCGCGCTACGCGTTGGGGAGGAAAACCTGTTTTTTGCCCCAAAAATTCACAAATGACCAAAAATGCTCAAAATTTTTTGAAATTTGTGCTGGAGGTAAGTCATTTAGCACCATGCTCCCTCAAGGAAGCCTCAGCCAAGATGTGGAGGGGATCGGGCCTTTTTCTTCGTTTTAGTGCCTTGGCCAACCGTCCTTTGAGCACCTTCATTTTTGCCTTACATACGTGCATTCGAGCCCAATAATGGTTTTTCATGTTCCGGAGCATGTCCTTATCTTTGTTAGCCTTGGCCAGCAACCTCTCCAAATGAGCATTGACCCGGAGAAGCATAGCCTCTCGCTCAATGGGTACCAAATCACCGGGTCTCTTACGAGCCAAGTTGCGGTCTTCATGGATCCTCCGCAACTCATCGAGAGTATGCTCATCCTCTAATTGCTTGTTGCGCTGCTCTAAATATGTGATTGTACATTGTGCCATCTCTAATTTTTCTTGCAACAAGCGATTTTCAGCCTCCCGTTGCTGAATGATCTCCTTAAGCTCCGGGCTAGGAGAACGGGTGTCAAGATCAATGATGTCAATATCTGGATCACCTGACAATCCCTCCTCAATCATGGGCTGCTTGCCCCTCTCTGATACCTGTGCTGCTGTCGGAAGCGAGGCCCCTTCCACCTGGTGTGGAGATAACACTCGCGGTGCTGACGAAGAAGGCGAGACCCCTTCCACCTGATGTGGAGAAAATACTCGCCGAGCTGATGCAAATAAGGCCCTGTGGCCTCTCTGATATGTGACCAATGGAGGGGAGCTGACATGTCTGGGCTCAGGGATGTCATACTGCTGTGAAGGTCCTCCCTCCTCATGAACAACCTCAGGGGGTGGTGGCGCTGTGAAGAAATCTCGAGAGATGAAATCCTCCCATGGAATACCTTGCTAGGCCAACTGATACATGACCACAATCTTGATCAAAGCATAATGGTAGATGCTCCTGTGTTGCTGTGCTGGGCTCTTTCTCTGCACCAAGGGCACCATCCTCTCAATATTCTGACACATGAAGAAAGGAATGTTCATCATCCGTACCCGTGTGAAATGCATCAACAAGCGGATATGGTACGAATACAAACGTGAAAATCTGCCTTCACAGGTGAAATAGCGAATGATGAGCCTCATCAAGGGCGCATACTCATCCCTCAAGAATCTGAAAGGAAATACACCAGTCATGTGCCTCATATATACAGGTTTAATGTAGGGCTCATACTGAAATCTGTCCAACAGCTGGCGCTTGTTCCATTCTTCTCCAACATTGGGTATCCCTGTTGCTTGAGCAACAATCTCAGGTGACAATGTAAAATCCACCCCTGCAAGATTCACATGCCCGTTGTGTAAATGCAAAACAAACAAGCGGACCAATTCCCTGTGGTGCTGAATGTGGGAAATTCTCTCGCAATATTCATAGCATGATTGATGACGGAAACATGTGACTGCAAGTGGACAAGCTTGCAAATAGGCCAAAGAGGTGGGCTCCTCTCTCACATGCTGACCACCCTTACCACCCCTGTGAGGCCTCCTTGGCACCTCAACCTCCGGTGTTGACTCACGGTCATCACTTTGCTCATAGTCTGTTTCGGTTTCTGACATGGTTTCAAGAGCAAAATGGCTGAAATGTACTGCTGCTTCTGCTCAAATGCCCTGTTGTTTTGACTGTTTGAATGCTGCTCCAAGGGGACAAAAAACACAAGGGAGATGTTAGGGAGGGGGACTTTTGAGGGGATTTAGGGAAAATATATATAAAAGGGAATTTAGGGAAGGAATTATGACACATACACCATCACATAATCATAGTTTGCAGGGGTTTGATAGGAGGTAGGGTTTAGGGAGATTTTATTGAATTTTAGGGATAGGTAGGGTTTTAGGGCTTTTGATTTTTTGTTAGGGAGATTAGGTGAAGATGACAAGGGAGGTGATAATGGGAATGTGGGGAAATGAGGGATTGAAAAAGAATGACCTTGGGCAGCAAACTCAAAACCCTAGTTTCACTTGCAATTTGAAATTTTTAACATGATACATATGATTTTCTTCATGCTTCATACTTGCTGGTGTTTAACACATTTTCCATGCTTATTTTCTTTAGCAAGCAAAAAAACATATTGATGATTGGAGGCCTACCTGTAAAACTTAGGAGATTTGAGGTCGTTTTGAAGCTTCACTGGCGGTTTCTGTAGGTGAAAACCCAACGCGTAGCGCACGGGTCCTGACGCGTAGCGCGCGCCCAACGCGTAGCGCCCGACCAATTCTTCCACTGCAGAGTGTGCCCTGACGCGTAGCGCGCACCCAACGCGTAGCGCGCGGGCCCTGATGCGTAGCGCGCAGGTGTTGTCGCTCAATTCGCCCAGTTTCACACTAAATCGCCTTTCACACTTGCTCTTGGAGTCTTGGAGGCAAATGAATTACAAAATGAGGAGAGAGGGGCTTTTATAAGCTTGATTTAAATTTATTTCCCCTCAAACCCACTTTATAATGTTTATGCAATGACACTTTTTAAAACTAATTGCTGCTGACTTGTGGTTTCCTTTTTGACATGAAATTGGTTGAAATGATGCTTTTTCTTGAAAATTTTTGCAGGGATAGCTTCTGAGGAGTCTTGGAAAAGGAGACCAGGGCTGCATGCCAACTTCTGGAGAGTTTGAATTTTTTACAAATTTTTACAAAAAATGAGAAAATGACCTTGCCTTCAAAAACAGGGTTTTTGAACTCAAGGTAAAAATTAGCTGTACAATATGAAATCTTCTGAAGTGGTGCTTTGATGGACATCCCTCTGGCCTGCTGGGCATTTATTGACCTTAAAGACATGACCTCAAAAGACAAAATTGGACTAAACCCTAAACCTAGGACCTTGACTTCAAGACAAGACCAATGACCCTGTAAAGAATTTTATTGACTGAAACAAACTGGATCCAGCAGTGCCAAGAGGGGAATAAAGACACAAGCTCCTCCATCAGGGTTATGGCATGCCTAATGGAATGCAATAAGATGACACTGATGAGACACCTACTAATGCAAATGCAAAGAGCTTTGATCGCTGATGGAGGGCTACTAGACCGACTCTAACACAAGTAACACTAAGAGTGCAAATCTCGCCATGACTCCTGGAGAATGGTGGATGGGAACTACAATGGGTTGTGTTGGTTGAGATGAAGATGGGGGAGGCGATGTGGATGCTTTTGAAGGTGTAGTAGAGGGTATGGCAGAAGATAAGAGCTCAAGTTGATACTAAATATAAGCCTTTTCAGCAATGATTTGTAATTGATCAGCTAGGCTTTGAAGTTTCTCAAAGTTAGACCAAACCTTGTGCTCAAGTTTTGCAGACTGAGAAGCAGCAGAAGGTCGGTTAAACAAAGACTTTGAGGTAGGAAGATATGAGTCAAACTTTATGGGATCAAAAACCTCTTCGGTAAGACAAGACTCATATTTTGAACGAAATAAGGATAGCTCAAATTTAATGTCGATAGGTATATCCTCAATACTATGTATTTGATCTGGCAAGGAAGTGGTCCTTTCCAATTTTATGGTTTCAGTCTCGGGGAAAGGGACTTTAGGCTTTCTTAACAATCTTTCAGGATTATCAACTGGAGAAGGAGGATTTGGGTCAGGGTTTGACCTGGTATATCTTTTCGAAGCCAGAATCTTAACAGGGTCACAAACTATATGAGGTAAAGGACCTAAGACTTTGAGCTGAACAGAGATATTTTCAAAGGAAAGTCTTCAATAGCGAAATCTAAAATTGGTAATGATTGAGAGCTTACCAATGGAATGAAGTCTAATTGAACTTGTGATTTGCAACCTTCTTCACTTTGTGAACAAGCTCTAATTGTCTTCAACTAAATCAACTGGATCAGGAAGCAGAATTTGTCTCATTGAGGGCATCTCTACGATCTTGACACTGCAATTACTTAATCAACTTTATGAAGCTTAGTCCCATCATTCGCAGGACCAAAATCCAATGTAAACTTGTTGTACACCCATGGAAAATGAACCTTTCGTTCCCTGGCAATGGTGCCAATATGTTATCACTCCTCCGGATCTCCAAGGTTGAGGGAGAGTCCATCTGAGGTAACCACAAACCAATCTTTTGACTTCGTAGCTAGCCCTACCAAGCCAAAGAGGGCTCACAGCCAAGAGGCCTAGATGGATTAGGGTTTTAGGCTAGATATAGTAGCTCTGGGTTTTTATTTGATTTGATTGGGGTTGTTGGAAGAGGATTAGGTCAAAAAGACTAGGTCATGGCAAATGAGGGTATCATTGCAAACATCTCATGGAGCAAGGTAGGTAGGCACTCAAACACTTTAAGGTTATGAAGTGAGATGGATAAGACTGGTGAGGTGCTAGAAAGAGCAATACAAGAATGTATGGTAGAGGGAAAAGTTCCCCTAGGGTTTTTGGGTTGAAACCCTAGCAGACAGAAAGTTATCTAATCAAAGAAACATGCATTCATACAGCCATTATGCTATTATAAGCAAATTCTATGATAGGGGTACGTACCTTCGGTCCTATGTTTGAGAAGGCCCTTAGGGTCCAAACCCTTCTTGGAGTTCCCTTCTTCTCTTTTGTCCTGCAAAACAACCAATTCAAAGAACACAGCAGTACATGGACAAAAACTTATAAAGAAACCATCTTCATGTTATAAAGAAAGGTAGTTAGTTATGAAATCCAAACAACCATTTACATATGAATTCTAAACATGAATATCATTAACATAAAGAAGATTCATTTCGGGAACCAAGACATGTGTTTCTTTTATTATAGACAAATAAAGTACATAAAAAGGAATATTTTCACCTGAGTCACCTTCAGCAGGCTCCAAGCAAAGCTTCCTTCCGGATCCGTTCCAGCCTCAAGCCTTTAACAAACTCCTTCCATGACTCTCTCCATGATGTCATAAATGGTGGGTGAACATCAACACACAAGGAAACAAAGGTTTCCTGTACAAAATGGGGGAAGTGCAGAAGGCAAAAGGGACTTCAGACCTGGTCAAGGGAAAAATCTCAGCATAATAACCTTTCTCTCTCTTCTCTCCTCCCTTAGGCCTTCCCTTTGAGGTCTTTTTATACCACTCCCAAAGTAGTTTTTTAGTTAGGAGTTGGTTGGGAACAGTTGGGCCACGGGCACTAACAGGTGATCAGCAGGTAAAACCCGCGATCTTCGCCCGAAAATGAGTTTTATATTTTTTTAAGTGTTTTAACACATACACGCGGGTTGGCTATACACATACCCGCGTATACACGCGTTTAACTCAGGGCAATGTCGCGTATAAGGGATAAAACACTGTTTTTTAAATTTTAGGACCAGGTCTAGAAGGAGGGGTTGCCCTAGGCCATGAGTACAGCATCACAAACCATAAGAGTGAGATATGGAGCTATAACAGATGCCCCCTAATATATGAGGTCAGAAGGGGTACATGATGGCCGAAATATATTATGCGAGTACATGGAAAGGAAGTCTGTCAAAAACCGAGGGGGACTTCACTAGAATTCAGCCTGCCAAGCCACCAAAGGAGATCAGAAAGAAACATTGTCTGAGGCGGGCATACCCATGCTTAGAAAAAGTAAAGCATGTCCGCATATCAAGTACAAGCGGATCCACTAAGTATACAAGTATAAATGACTGAAAGATACATAATGGATCATCTGATCATAATGAACAAGTACATGTCTGAATATCACATATAAGACTGTCAATGATGCTGAAAGATGCAACAGATCACTGATATCAAAGACTGATCCCAAAAGGTACCAACTGAAGACGATGGAATAGGATGGTACTACACTGCAAACTCAGGTGCCAGCATATAGAATGTTGCCAAGACTGACTGCAACATATAAAGTGGAATGGTATCAACTAGCAGCAACAGGAGCAACTGTCAAGTGAACCAATGAATGCTGATACAACCTGAGGTCTTCACCGACCGTCGTGGTACATTTCTACACCATGGGAATAAATGATCTGAAGTTGACCATGTGAGAAATCGTTTGATTACCGGTCATTGATGTATACCGTTAACAAACGCAAGACTACTCACCGATAATGATAATGAGCGTCAAGGTACCCAGTACAATCTAACAAGTGTGAATGGATGAGCTGAAGTCGAACACCTATAAGAATCTATCGATCAGGAGACAATGACGGTTTCCCACTGTCGATAGCGAAGGATCTGCCACTAATGACTGCAAACCCCAAGGTACTGCCAAATGGACTCTAGATCTTTGCCCCAGAGCAATGAGTCGGAGTCGATAGGGAAAGATCCGCTAGAAGGAAGGCATTAAGGCATCTTTCATCAATCTAGCGCGAGTGTAACCCGTAGGCCAATAATGTGGAAGGAATCGGACGAAAAAGATGTAGTAACCCAACCGAAGTACGTTTCCGGCATACACAAGATGTGGCTAGCGCACGGCAGAAACCCTCTGAACCAACCAATAATGAAAGCTGACACAGAGGCGAGGTATCCACCAATAGGGTCAAATGGAAACCAAGGTACTGCACGAATCCCAATGTGTGATAATGTAAGCTGATGTCGAACACAAGGGAAACCACTCAGTCAAAGACCCATGATACTGATCGATGTTGAGCACAAGGTAACCTATCAATAATGAAAATAGGGCCAGGGTGCAGCTCTAGGCCTGTCCTCAGAGCAAGATGTCATCGTCGATAAGGACAAGACCCGCCAGCAAGAAGTCAATGGGGACCTTCTCAAACCGGCACGAGTAAAGGACCAATATAACTGATGTGATGATAGACATGACACTGACAACCAGGGATGGCCGACTGAAAAATGAGTCAAGAGACACCGGAGAGAGGCCGACTCAGGCTAACTTCCCTTGAACAAAAGCACGACTCAATGTGACTATGTGGCAGCATATGATGACTCTGTATAAGTTCGCCATGCAGGAGGCACGAACGAACCCTCCATATGATTGGAAGATATAACCAATCGGGGGAGAACTGACTCAATAACAAGGTTATGGCGTACCTAAGTCAAACTAAATCCCACCCATACAGAGGAGACTTTGTTTTGAGTGCTTTGTTCAAGGGTGACACAATTGACTCTAGCTACCAACAATAAATGGAAATACTGTCCCGTTCCCGCTCTTTTTTGGAATATTTAATTTTTTTTGTCTTTTTCTGTTAAGCTGGAAAAAGAATAAAAGAATGCTATGGCACAGTGGAAAGAACGAGTGTCGATGAAACAGATGATCTAGTTCCTGGGAAAGGAACGTTCCTATGCTCAATGCAGGGAGGTGAAAATTGGTCAGTAACACTCAAAGGTATGTTCCTTCCACGGGTCAAGGTGTGTCAAGCTGCAAAAGTCAAAGGTATGCAAGGTTGATTTTGCAGACATCATGGTCAAAAGTTGGCTTAAACACGAGTCCAAGTGAAGCCGGCTCTAGGCCAAAAGGTGCAGGTGGTCAACATGCAATGCAGTAGTACAACTCAACACAAAGGAGCCTCTAGGGTATAAGGCCAGAACGAAGCGAAAAAGCTAAGAAGAATGAGTCTTCAACGCATAAGTCATGGCGGGACTACAGAGGGCTCCCGAGCCTACTCAAATCAGAGTAGCATGGGCAACAAATGTCAGTGAGGTGCTAACTAGGATGCCCATGTAAAGGATGGCTCTACCATCGTGTCATGATTTAAAGAATCGGCGAGTGAAGATGGCTTACGAACCATAACACGATGGGATCGACCCTATGGCAGATGTATCGTCAAATGGAGGCTAGTATGCATAATGCAACGGAAAAAATGGTGTCCCTAACCTATATGCTAGTGAGAAAACGATACCTGCCATGACGGGTCAGCAGTCATGGAACCGTCTCGAAACTGAAAAAATTCCAAAATGTCCTGATAAACAAACCATTCTCGACATTCCAAGCTCCCAAGTTAAAAGTCACATGAGACCAAACAAAATAAAATTTTGAAAAAATTTTACATTTTCAAAACTTATAAAAAGCATTTTGGACTCACCATTTTTACCATTTGAGTTTGAGAGCAAAGGTTTTGGAGCAAAAGGAGCAAACTTCCCACAGCCAGATTCAACCGTTCAAATTCGTCAAAATCCTCCAGGTAACTCTTATACTTAGCTTGCAATTGATTGTGACAGGTTTTAAGATTTTTGATTGATGTTTCACCATTGAACTTTTGTCAAAAATTTCCTCACGGCATATACGTGGGTTGGTAATATTGAACCCGCGTACACGCGGGCCCTATACGCGACTGTGTGCACAGGGACCCGCGTATACGCCGCGAACCATTTTTAAACAAAAACTAACGGTTTTAAATCGATTTTTCCTCAGGATGCCTGTCACGTGGCGTGAAAGAGAGCACGCAGCAGTTGACAATGAAGTTATGAACAGTCCAGAAGCTTTAGATGCACTACGGGGATGCGGTTTGCTTAAATTTTTCAAATTGCCAAATATGAAAGCGAACACGCATCTGCTTGAGATGCTCATCGATTATTGGGATGTCGAGGAGGAAGCCTTTATGATTGATCAGATGCCGCTCAGGGTAGAAGTGGAGGATATCTATTTTATCACGGGCCTTTCCCAAAGGGGAGAGGTAGTACAGTCCCGGGGCAGGACACGGAGTAGCCTCACGATAGAGGACTATGTACAGATATACTGCCCGGGACATCCCAAGAAAGTTGGGAGCCAGATTTCCATCACACATGTGGCGAGTTTATCACTTAGGATTATCCTATTCACCATGGCTCGAGTGAACGGATCATCCTCTCTGCATCAGGCGTCACGGCTAAACATGAGCGTGGCAGTTGACTGTCTCACTACTGTGTTCGACTGGTGTACTCCTCTTCTGGCCAACATGAAGAGCCAGCTCACTTCTATCAGGAGGGGACAGACCAAGAACTTTGGATATGGGACTATCCTGTGTACTTTCTTTTTCGAGAAGGTTCCCGCACTCCACCCCAGGGTAGCAGTTTCCATCAGCACCCCACGCGATCCACGCATGGGCCGGTGGGCTGATCTGATGAAACGTTTGGGGGGTGGGGAGGTCCCACGGACTGCCTTCGACGATGACTTCTTCACCTGGTGGGATCAGCAGATCATCGCCGTGGATGACTACCCCTATGCTGGGCTGGATTTCCGAGGAGATCCTGATCTAGCGTTACCACCGAACGTAGCATGGGGCGAGATTGGTAAGAATTTTTTGATTTTATGATTTTTTTATTTTTTTTTTGGATTTTTCAAATATAATGATGCATTTTGAAAAATATTTTTTGATGAGATTCAAATGACTGATATGATGATCATGTTCCAGACATTGGGCCAGTACGACCAGATGGATTCCCGCGGCATGGACGGCGCGGCCGAGGAGCCGAAGAGGCGGCTGCTAATACAGAACGGACTCTAAACAACGTCCAGCGACACTTGGCGAGACTGAGCTGCCGAGTACCGATGGCCGTCATAGAGGACCTTCCTGAGGATATGCAGCGTCATGTGGTTGGCATGCCACGTGACTGGGTTCGCATTTTTCGGCGTGTGGCCAATGCTATAGTTACATACTTAGATGCTCATCCTGAGCTGAGGCATTAGATATGTTGGACATGATTATGGGCATTTGAGTCCCAATTTTGTATATTTTTGGACACACATATGTACACTCGAGACGCTTTACGATATATATATCTATATATATATATACAATTTGACTTTTTGATGCTTGATTTTATTATGATGAATGATTGATGTGCCAGTCTAATGCCTGATTAGCGATAGAATCAGCTAACCAATTATGAGATCTTGGAATGTGCAAATAATTAATATAAGTAAATGATCTTTGCAACAACCTCACCCTTAAATACTGGCGATATAAAGATGGATCCCGTACCCGATAAATGTTATTTAATTGAGACACTATCAATTGAGAATCAAGATACACTACCAACGAGTTGATCCCATGAGAGATTGCCTCGGATAATAAATTAATAACGGCAGTATACTCGGCCATATTGTTTGAAGCAGGACCGATACACACGCCTCTTGATGCCATCAATTGACCAGTTGGATAATAGAGTACCCAAGCTGCAGAAGCGAGATTCCGAGTGTGCCGACTAGCACCATCGGCGAACCCAAAATAGACCAAATCATCCATCAACACCTGCCACAGCAGACCAAAAAGTGCTGATATCAGAAAACTCTCGATGATATATGTACAAATATACATAAAATACAAAGAAGCCATTGCCTGGCCAAAACTAAGCAAAGTACTTCTTTAGGTAGAGCCCATTTCAGGGCTCCGCCAGCTTGTTTCCTTCAAAGTCGATTAACTCATACGACCCTTTTTAATAATGAAAGGACCGTACCACATAGGCTTAAATTTGCCTGCCCCCAAGGTGTCTTTATCTTGGTCATAGACCAAGACAAGGTCACCTTCAGCAAAGACTCAAGGACGGACAGACTTATCATACTGCGTTTTAACCCTTTTCTTATGAGCCTCATTCATCATGGCGGCATCTCGACACTGCTCATCGAGATGTTCCAAGTGAACTAGGCGCTCTTCGAGACTCGAAGTCTCAGGAAGGAGCTCAACAGCTAACTTAAGAGATGGAATTTCACATTCAACCGGAAAGATAGATTCCATCCCATAAACCAACTGAAAAGGTGTAAAACCAGTAGCCGTTTTGACGGAGGTTCGGTATGCCCAAAGAGCCGAATACAACATAATGTGCCAATTGGACCGATTTTTATCGATCGTCCGTTGGAGTATCGTCTTAAGAGTTTTATTGACTGCCTCGACCTGTCCATTGGCTTGAGGATAATAAGGGGACGAATGCTCCTGGCGGAAACCTAATTTAAGAGCCAATTCGGACATCAGTTGATTCTGGAAATGACTGCCATGGTCAGTGACAATCTCTCTCGGGATACCGAATCTTGAGATAACCTGATTGAAAAGAAACAATGTTGTCGTGTCACTATCGTTCTTATAAGTAGGCATGGCCTCAGCCCACTTCGTAAAGTAGTCTACAGCCACGATAATGTACCTGTGATTCGCCGCTGAAGGCGGATTACAAGTCGTAAAATCAATACCCCACTTAGTAAAGGGGCCGACGGTGACAACGGGAAAAAGAGGAGCGGGATGCGCGCGCATCTTCCGAGTAAAAATTTGACAAGGGTGACAGCGTTTGACTGCTTCCACACAGTCTTTAAAGAGTGAAGGCCAAAAATAACCGGCATGTAAGATGCGCTGGGCTGTAGCAAGCCCTGATAGATGACCACCACAAGCTCCACTATGGCAGTCATTGAGCACTGACTCTGCTTCCTCTAAGGTTAAACAACGTCGAAGGATTGAATCAACCCCTCGACGGTATAATGTGTCACCAATGATAACATAGTTTTTAGCCAGGTGACGTAATTTTCGGCGTTCATCCTTGGAGAAAGTAGAGGGAAACTTCGAAGTCTGGAGATAAACAATGATATCTCCATACCAAGGGTCGAGTGAAGAGATGAGGAATAAATGTTCGTCGAGAAAATTTTCCTCATAAACAGTATCCTCTCCACAGGGTAGCTCAGAAATTAGCTCCACGAAAACCATGGATTTCTTAGACTTGGCAGACAAGAACTCGAGATCGAATTCTTGCAAAATGACTATCCATCGATTATATTTGCCCCCAATCACTCGCCTACTGAGGACAAATTGAAATGGATTGACCGTCGCTAAGACAAAAGTTTTGCGTAGCAGGATATAATGACGGAGCCTCTGGACAGCGTGGACAGCTGCCAAGGCCAACTTCTCAACCGGAGAATAGTGAAGTTCAGGACCTATTAAGCCTCGGCTCAAATAATAAATCACATGCTCGGCGAGAGCATCGTCTTCCTGAACAAGAACCATACCAATGGTTGATTCTGCTGCCGCGAGATATAAAAGGAAGTCTCTACCATAATCCGGTGGACTCAAAAGCGGGGCAGAGACTAATGCTTTTTTCAAAGCATCAAACGACCGTTGCGCAAAGTCGTCCCACACAAATGGAACTCCTTTCCGTAGCAAACGCATGAACCCTTTAGTGATCTCGGCATAGTTTGCTATAAACCGTCTTAAGAAATTAGCCTTTCATTGAAGACTTTGAAGTTGTCGAATTGAGGACGGGGGAGGCAACTGAACTATTGCCTCAACCTTGAAGGGATCAACTCGAATCCCTTCATTGGACACGATGAACCCTAACAACCAACCGGACGTAACCGCGAAAACGCACTTTTTGGGATTCAACCGGATTTTATAAAAACGACATCGCTCAAAAACAAATCGAAGATGACTAGGATGATCAGTTCTCTTTCGAGAACGAGCAGCAAGATCATCCAAGTATGCCTCGATGATATGTTTGATGTCATGGAAAGCATATGACATGGCCCGCTGAAAAGTGGCTCCAGCATTTTTAAGACCAAAAGGCATCTTTCTATATGCAAAGGTCCCCCAGGGACATATAAAGGTTGTCTTATGTTGATCTTCAGGACGGATAGAAATTTGATTATAACCCGAAAAACCATCCATGAAGGAAAAAATTTCATTACCCGCACACTCGTCGATAATCTGATCAATGAATGGTGTGGGGTAATTATCTTTCGGACAAGCCTTGTTTAGGTCCCTAAAATCGATGCATACTCGGATTGTTCCTTGCTTTTTATCCACAGGGACTGGATTAGAAACCCAATCAGTAAGAGGAACAGGGTATATAAAACCCGCCCTTAGCAGCTTCTCAACCTCAGCTTTGATAGCTGCTGCTTTCCTAGGGTTAACCGGCCGAAGCCTTTGATGAACCGGTTTCGCATTTTCATACGTCTTGATCTCATGTTGAACTATAGAAGGATCAATGCCAGGCATTTCTTCATAAGACCAAGCAAATACAT
This sequence comes from Pinus tabuliformis, assembly GCA_031772625.1. NCBI lineage: Eukaryota > Viridiplantae > Streptophyta > Pinopsida > Pinales > Pinaceae > Pinus > Pinus tabuliformis. The sequence goes on along the minus strand of CM062805.1, from coordinate 566,506,216 downwards.
CACGAAATTCCTTAAATAGGTCGGTGTAAATTTGAATTTCTTCAGGGGAACACTCAATTCCGATGAAGATATTCTCGATGACGTTAGGGTCCCTAGAGATGTTTATAGGTATCGTTTTTGAAATTACCGACATATTACCTTCAGCACGAATGTGTGTTGGAGCCAAAGGGTTTGACACCGTACAAACATCACTAGTGAGGAGCTCGGAGAATCTAGATTCTACTTCCTGCAATGGAGGAAGAAAGTATGAACGATGGTGTAAGTCTTCCCAAGGTCGATCTATACCCATCATTACTTCGAGGATTGCTTCTTCAGAAGGTAAAACCGAATCTAAGCAGTCCAAGGCAGAGGTAGAATCAAGGCTCCAAGCCGGGGCCACATGACCATCTAACTCCTCTTCGGAAAAAGGAGTAGAGTGGTTGTCTGCAGAGTCTACGATAGACTGATATCTAAGCTCAGCTGCAGATATAGGGAATGCCATTCCATTTACTTGTCCTTCAACTAATGTGGTCGTAGGTGAAGGCAAGGTCCAAGGGTCTGAAAAATAACGAGTTCGAAAGAACTCTTCTCGAGGAGACTCCTTAGATGATGAAATAGCATTGATTTTAGTGAAAGGAGAGGGAAGATCAAATGTACCCATCAATGAGGAATACATCCCTACTCCTAAATTCTCAGTCGGTGGGCGAGGGTTATCCACTAAAGGGACAGTAGAGTCAGAGTTTGCTTGAGGATCGACTGGACAATAGTCCAATTGATCAACCTTAACGATTTTCCCCTCATGAGGAAAGCAAATGACACGAAACAGAGTCGAAACGACGGCGTCCATTTCGTATACCCAGTTCCTTCCTAATAGGAGATTATAGTCTAGGTTAGCATCTATGACTTCAACTTCGATATTGACGACCTTCCCTCCAACACATATAGGAAAGGCCGGGATAATCCCATGCGGCTTATGAGAATGACCATCAAATGCAGTCAAGACAGTGGGTGAAGGAACAGCCGAAGGTGATCCAATAGCCTTCCAGCATGACATCGACATGACGCATGTGGAAGCTCCTTCATCTATAACGGTGCGAAAAATATTGATTTTCCGGTATGTAGACTTTATTTGGAAAGCCATATGATGAGGGAGTCGCTTTTTGACATTTAACATGTCAAAAGTGAGCACTAAAGAGTTAGCTGGATCGACTGCTCCAATCGCGGAGAGTAAAGCACTTCTTTGAGCCAGACACGACTGGAGAACCTCTAAAGCGGACATGGTGCACGGACTCTGAGCCAGATCCTCCACAATGGAGTAATTCTGGGCGGCCCTAGCATTAGGATTAATAGTCGCGCGTTTAGCGGAACCTTTCGGTATCCGTGGTATAGTCTCGACAGGGGGTCGCTCAATATGAAGGTCAATACTTCCGGGAACAGTCTTGTCCTTGGAAGTTTCGGCTTCACCATAATCACGTGACCGGGTAGCCACATGGACGTTAGAACCCATCATGAAAACATTTGACGATTTTTCCCCTTCCTGGTTGCCCCCTGCGGAGGTTCCAGGGTTTGAACTCGCGCCAGCAAGAAGTTGCTGCCCTTGGGGTAACCAGTTAGTTAACACAACTTGAGAACTAGAAGTCCCTTGCTATCCTAACAAGCGCTGAGCGTCTTCAATCTTAGGGCAGAGATGAGTTTGATGGTCTCCACTGCACAACTTGCATGGAAACTTGACTTTCTTTCTCGACTCATTTCTACCACCACCAGCGTTGTTGTCGGATTTATTTGCATCAGGCTTCCCATCCTGGTTCTTTTTCTTACCTCGCCCTTTCTTTTTTCCATTGGAATTTTGATTTCCTTTGGGGTTATCAGATTGGATGCCATTAATTGAAGAAGTTTGGGAAGCAGGGGGATTAGACGATGTGACTTGGTTGTTAGAAGCAGTTTGCAAGGACAACTGCTGCAATTGATTCAACAAGTTCACGGTAGTTGTGTCTACTGTCCCAACGATACCATCTACGTGCGGACCTGGCTTCGACTTAGCTACGTCAACCTTAGACCCAGGAGCATCTGGCAAGTATTTTTGTAGGATCCCAAACTGAGAGTAGATCAATTCTAATTGTTGGGCCCTAAAAATGGCTTGCTCCTCATAATAGACCCTAGACATGGAGACATCCTTGGAGATCTCGGGTTGTAGAGATTTCAAAAACCACTCGAGACAATACTCCGGAGGGATTTCAGCTTTAATGAGCCTCTTTCTCCGTCTCCATTCCTAAATATGGTCAGAAATGTGAGTTGCCTTATCCTGACGAAAGGTGGCCAGAAGTTCAGTTCCGGCATCATAGCGGACAGGCAACTGGAAATGATTTAAAAAAATATTGGCTAAGTCAGCAAAAGATGTAAAGCTGCCCCCTGGCAACTCTATATACCATTTGGCCGCATTACCAGTCAAGGTGCGCTAAAAGAGTCTCAACCTAATCGATTCATCGATAAGGGAGTTAGATGAGCACCACAGATGGAATGTGGTTACACGGTCGCCTGGGTCTTCACCACTCTTCCCTTCGAATTTTGGAATGTCCGAAGGGAGTTTGGTTGGGACTGGAGGCCAGGCCGGATTGTACTTGATTGGGTCATTTGTTAACTTAGTGAGATCTGGCAGGTTCAACGTTGCCAGAAACGGAAGCCTAGGAGGACCTTTGGGATTCCACCCAGACTGGGCAGAACTCCCAAAGTTCTGAAAAGATTGTCCTGGAATTTGGTAGGCACCAGGCTGCCCGAAGTAACCAATAGAACCGGCTGAACCAAAAGGCAAGCCTTGTGATCCAGCAAAATTCGCAGTTTGACCAACTTCGGTCGTATAGCCTCCATAACCAGCAAAGTTTCCTCCTAAAGGATGGTAAGGAGTTGATAACCCCTGATACGGATTCCAAGCCGAAGCTAGGGGAGGAATACTTTGAAACGAACTAACCGTGGAGTACGGTCTATTCCCTTGTTGGCCGATAAACAGATTCCTAATTCCCGCGCTACTAACCCCAGGGTTAGTCCAACCTTGGAAAGGATTATTGCTTTGTCCTATAGAAGAAAAAGGCATGGATCCTACCGTCGGGTTGGAATGTGGTATATGACCACTTCCGAAAGGAAAACCCTGGAATGAAGCTGATTCGCCCATCATGGACGTAGCGACACTAAACAGGACCGATGGAATACCCTGTGAGTGGGTGCAAAATTGGAAGAATCCAATACCAAAAGCATTGGTTTGGGCATTTCCACTCGTGGACAGAATGGAGGTAGACCCAACTAAAGATGTGCTAGCAAAAGATCCGAACAAGGAAGCAAAGGAGATGGAAATCGTTCCTCCCCCTTGCACCGATGTTGGAGTTTGCATAGTCGTAGCACTTGTAGAAGCCATGCTTCCAGTAGTGGTCATCGATGGTAAGCGCGTAGCGTAACCTGGACTTGACGGTCTATGCGTCAGAGTCCCAACGTATTGCAATACGTCTGGATGACTAGATGGTAGTGGAGAATTTGGAGCCGCTAACGACTCTGAGAGTTCTTCTACCTCTATGTTATTCTCCGCTTGAAAGAGAACTCGAGAAAGGACTGGAGTGTCCCTCTCTTGTTCAGAAGTGTCAGGCCTTGCTTGGCCACTAATGCCCCCGAGAGGAGGATCAATCCCCGATGCGTCAACCGGCGTGGGACGGAACCCACCGGTAGTATTGCCTCTGCGCCTTCTAGGAGAAGGCTCTAAACTTGGTGGCGAAAGACCACGAAGTCTTCAAGACCGTCTGGGAGATCGGTCAGCCACTTTGAATTTTTTGTTATGATCTAACTAAAGACTCAACAAATTGAAAGCTAGGCTGACTAAGAGCACAGAGCACACACTATAAAGTCCCTAAAGATACAGCCAGTCAAACAACTTCCAAGTATTTCCGCTCCGGGTGATTAAGACCGGACACCAAAATACGAGAAAGTGAATTAAGGGGCCTTCCGAAGATAGTCTGGGATGATGAGGGCCCAGTCCTATCAGCGAAGGTATCAGAGGAAGTTACGCTGACCTCCTAACAACAGCCTGCCCTGGTGCAAGCCTCCAAGCTTCGCAAGGGTGCCCTCCAGTAGTACTGTCGAGAGTGATGCAACGTCAACCTCAGGTGCCACAGGATTCCCCTCCGCAGCCACCTGTGTAGTTCCCTAGGAGTAGCAACTATGGATACCAACTCGTCGCAGAAGCCAGGCGGAACAGTCGTGAGGTAAGTTCGGACAAGTAGGAGAGGGGGTATCTCTCTTCCCTGTCTTCACAGACCCTCGTGCTTAACTCCCAGATCCGGAGCTTTCCTGGTCTTCCTAACGCTATTGGATTTTCTCTCGTTATTCAGACTCCTACGTTTGACGTTTATATGGCCTTGGAGAGTTAACTCTCCACTCGCCTAATCCAAGGCCCTAAAATCCTAATCTTGTTGGTGTAACTGACTAAAACAAAAAGTTCTAGTGAATTTTAGTTAGCGCTTGATTTTAAATTAGGTTGTTCTTTAAGTCACAAGGTAACGGAAGTGAAACTAGTGGTGTTTTTTGACGCAAAAGAAATTAATAAAAACTTAACTACATGCACATGCACTTTTTCGTTTTTCGATGAAGAGCAATTTCTATAGGGTTCAGAGGTACTTCTAATAAAACAAAATTTTCTTTTCTTTTCGTTAATTCACGCTTCACACTCACAAAAGCTAACAAAACTATGTATGCCTAAAAAGGGGATGCAAATCTATCCTAATGCAACAACTATATGTGGATGCAAGATTTAAAACTACTCTAAAAACAAAAAATGAAAGTTGCTTGCTTATCAATCTTTATCTTGCCACTTAAGATGCCTAGATGGAATATGAGATGCTACCATTCATTTCGTCTAAACACTAAAAACAAGTTCTAAGACAAACATAAAGCACTTTCACTCAATAAAAGGAAACCAAATGAAAAGCAAGTTCAAGAAAGCAAAACTAAGATTTTCTTCAAAGCAACAAACAAAAGAGTCTTTTCAAAATAAACGCTCTCAACAACACTGAAAACTTGTGATTGAAGAATAGGCAATTAAACACTTTTGCGAATCGACACCACTCAGCGGATGAAAACTCAACAAAAATAAATGTGTTTGAAATCGCTCTTAACAATCAAAAGCAGCAATGAAAGCTTTGGCAATAAAAACCAAAAAGATCAAAAAGACAAATTCCAAGAAAGTGTGAATCAACAACTTTCATGAAACAAAGAAGTGGATGGTCACAAAAAACGATTTTGTCAAGCAAACAAAAAGTCACCAAAAGCAAGATTAACACAAAGATTGTGATCAATCTCCCTACTTTGATGAATCAGAGCAGCCAAGATTCCTAGCCAGAAATCTTGCGTGTTTTAGCAAAAAACGATGACACTTGCAATCAACAAAAAACAAGACCAATACTCCTAATAATCAGAGAGAATTCAGAACAAGATGCTCGCTGTAAAACAAATAACTGATACTGGACAGTGACTGTTTCAGACCGAATCAAACCACTAGACAAACCTCCAGAGACAAACAGATTTATAAATCTTGAAAATTGCAATATATACGCGACTGTACTGATGTACAGATTGCGTGTATACGCGACTGTATCTGAGGAAACCTGCGTATACGCAGGTTTACTCAAAGAAACAAGTGTATATATGCTTCTGTAACTAAGAAAAACAGTGTATATGAAAAGCTTCAAGAAAAAATAAAAAAAACAAACTGAAGAAACTGGCAAAGCTTAAAGTTCAAGAACATACCAGACAGTAACAGCAAGCAGACAAGGCAGCTGAGCCCTGATTGGCTTGAAAAACACCCAAACTAGGAACAACAAGAGTGTTGTCCCCAGTGGAGTCGCCAATTCTGGTAGAGGGAAAAGTTCCCCTAGGGTTTTTGGGTTGAAACCCTAGCAGACTGAAATTTATCTATTCAAAGAAACATGCATTCATACAGCCATTATGCTATTATAAGCAAATTCTATGATAGGGGTACGTACCTTCGGTCCTATGTTTGAGAAGGCCCTTAGGTTCCAAACCCTTCTTGGAGTTCCCTTCTTCTCTTTTGTCCTGCAAAACAACCAATTCAAAGAACACAGCAGTACATGGACAAAAACTTATAAAGAAACCATCTTCATGTTATAAAGGAAGGTAGTTAGTTATGAAATCCAAACAACCATTTACATATGAATTCTAAACATGAATATCATTAACATAAAGAAGATTCATTTCGGGAACCAAGACATGTGTTTCTTTTATTATAGACAAATAAAGTACATAAAAAGGAATATTTTCACCTGAGTCACCTTCAGCAGGCTCCAAGCAAAGCTTCCTTCCGGATCCGTTCCAGCCTCAAGCCTTTAACAAACTCCTTCCATGACTCTCTCCATGATGTCATAAATGGTGGATGAACATCAACACACAAGGAAACAAAGGTTTCCTGTACAAAATGGGGGAAGTGCAGAAGGCACAAGGGACTTCAGACCTAGTCAAGGGAAAAATCTCAGCATAATAACCTTTCTCTCTCTTCTCTCCTCCCTTAGGCCTTCCCTTTGAGGTCTTTTTATACCACTCCCAAAGTAGTTTTTTAGTTAGGAGTTGGTTGGGAACAGTTGGGCCACGGGCACTAACAGGCGATCAGCAGGTAAAACCCGCGATCTCTGCCCGAAAATAAGGATTTTTATATTTTTTTAAGTGTTTTAATACATACACGCGGGTTGGCTATACACATACCCGCGTATACATGCGTTTAACTCGGGGCAATGTCGCGTATAAGGGATAAAACACTGTTTTTTAAATTTGAGGACCAGGTCTGGAAGGAGGGGTTGCCCTAGGCCATGAGTACAGCATCACAAACCATAAGAGTGAGATTTGGAGCTATAACAATGTATTCTTTCTAAACTGAAGAAACTGGACAAATTATGAAGATTTCCCCAAAACAAAGCATATAAGAAGGATTATGTTCATCAACTTGAAAATCAAAATATCATAGAAATGAAGTGAAACATGGGAGTACAAAACATTCACACGTATGCAACATAAGAAGAAACTATGTCAAAATTCCATACCACAAGTATTCCACCAAAATAGTTGCAACTCATTCATTAAATTCTGCCAAATACTGATTACACAAGTGTCTTTAATAAATAGCCAAACATCCAACTGATTCCAACCCTTCTCCATGGTGAAGAAAGGGACTAAATAGACATGAAAAGCACTCCCCCTCATCCTTTGGGGTCGAATCCACGAGGTGAGGAAGACATTACACAAAAATCTGAACTAATAGCTAACTTGTAGGATGGTCCAAGTAACTCATTCCTATATTAAATGAACTGATTCTTTACACCTCATCTATGTGATTTACCTAATGCATTTACCCAAGGTAATAGTAAAAACGTGATAACTACATCCAATTTGATAATTTACATAGGTAAAATCATCATTTGCCAAGGACAAAATCAAAACAGGAGAGAAAATCAAAAAATTGGAGAAGACTATCAAACACGCCCTCTCTTTGTCAAACACACCCTTTCTTTGTCAAACACGCCTTCCAAGTTCAGGACTACTTTTGGATGCCTTCCTGGTGTCCAAATTTGCTCCAAGATGGCTTGTTGGAAATCCCTTCAAGTCTACTTTCTAGACATGTCTTCAGTTTTAAATTTGGAGCTCATTTTCCTTGTCAAAAACTCAATCTCCCAAGACTAGTAAACGTGCAATGCCCAAGCCAGAAATGAGGCAGAAACGTGATTTTTTGGTGGTTTTTGACCTTTTTGACTGACTTGTTTGTCTCCAAATGCCTAGAAAATGCATAGGGTGCATGTCCTCATCAATCTAAATCCAATGACTTTGACATTTTGCTCATTAGATGTCCCAAAAAAGAGCGCAGCGCCCTAGGTGTTGCGCATTTGACCTTTTTACTATGTTAAAAATGCCTCAAAAAACACATTAGTTCACAAATTGAAAAATTTGCTCAAAGCTTGTCAAAATTGGTGGGATGATAGTTGATCATGTGTTTGAGGCATGGAGTGATGCCTCAGCAAGAATGTCTAGGCTCCTTTTCTCCTCTTGCTTGGTCAAGGCTTCAATCTTCTCCTTTGCAGCTTTGAGTTTTGCCTTGGAAATCCTTTCTCTGTAGGCATAATGTTTAGCCATCTTCTTGTGAATTTCATTATCCATTTGGCCTTATCTAGGAGTTTCTCAAGATGATTGTTCACCCTCTCGAGCCAATGTTCCCGGTTCTCATTTACCATTTTGGCAAATTGCTCATTTAGGGTGAGCTCATTAGCTAGTTCTGCCTCCCTTTGCTTTTCTAGCTCCAAAGCTCTCTTTAGGCCTCTAGTCCTTGGCCTTCTTCTTGGCACCTATTCCTCTAGCTGGTCATTGTATTCTCCATATGCCTCATCAAGTAAGGCCTTAGCCTTTTCAGCCTCTCTCTTTGCTTTGATGAGCTGAATCTCCATGAGCTCATGTTTGACCTCAAACTACCTGTTCTCCTGCTCATAGTATGAAATAATGTATTTGGCTCTTTGCAAGTTGACCTGGAGCTCTCCTATGAGTGCATTCTTCTCCTTGATGACAATGGTTGTGTTCTCACTATCATCATTTTCACTTAGGTCAACTAAGTGAAAATCCTGCTCTGTCTCATGGAGGTCCTCCTCCTACTGCTGGATCTCTGCCTTTGTCACCTTTTCCTTACCCTTTTATACCTGCTTTGCTGATGAAGAAGGAAAGGCCCCTCCCACAATCTATGGGGAAAACACTTTCCTATGCCCTCTCTGATAGGTATGTGTCAAAGTACCTAGACCAACCCTTTTAGGCTTGATGCTCTCACCATGCTCAATGTGTTCTTACTCACTGCCTTCATCTCTACCAGGTGAATGAATAGGCTCATGAAATGGTGATGATGGAGGTGATGGTGTGGCTGAATCATTATATGAAGATGAATGATACATATGCTAAGGTGGAGGAATGGAGGTGGGTGGATGATATGATGAAAGTGCTTCTTGGCCATGCTGAATAGGTGGGACAGTGAAAATCTCATTAGATATAAAGGTGTCCCATGCAATGTTAAGCTCATCAAGGTAATGGAGGGCTATCACCTTAATGAGGGAGTGGTGAAAATACTTTGCATTTGATGATCATAATCTTTCTTTTTGGCAATGAATGACATCTTGTCAATGCTCTGGTAAAGATAATAGGGTATATTGAGCATTTTGACTCTTGTGAAATGCATGAGTAGCTGGATATGATAGGAATAAAGCCTAGAAAACCTACCCTCACAAGTGAAGTACTTCATGATGATTTTCATCATGGGAACATATCTATCTAGGAGGTAAGAGAAAGGAAAATTCCTCTTTCTCTCATTCTTGTACCTTGGTTTAAGATATGGCTCATAATAGAAATGATCTAATTCTCCTTGTTTAAACCATTTTTCCCCAACATTTGGGATCCCAGAGGTAGCTGATATGATAGCAGGAGATACAGTGAAGGTGACACCAGCAAGGGTTACCTGGTTTTCATGGAGGTTGGTGATAAATAATCTGGTCAACACAGGATGATGTTGGATCCTTTCTACTTTCTCACAAAACTCAAAATAGCCCACATGCTTAAAGCCTGTCACAGTGATGGGAGATGCCATGAGTTCTCTGGTATTGGTTAGCTCATGTCTAATGATTCTCCCTCCTTTCTTAGATAACCTCCTCTCCTCTCTTTCTTCCTCACTATGACTTATGTTCTCTTCTTCTTCCATGAGTTATTGGAGTCAAACCCTAGGGAGATGATGAAGTGGAATGTAGGTGTAGAGAGTATGGAATGGTGTGAGGAAATTGAGATGGAAATGGGGGTGTGTGATATGAGGGAGGTGACAGGGGGTATTTTTTAAATGTAGGAATGGTAGTGGGAAGCTAGAAAATGGAATTTAGGAATGGGATTATGTTACTAGGATTTTGAATTTATTAGGACACCAAAACACAATGAAACATCACATAAATCAATTGTGGAGGAGAGGAGTGATATGATTTCAACCTACTTGTTTGTTGGAGCATGTTGGTGACTCAATTTGAAGCTTGGAGATGATGTAGTGCTCTTTGGGCAATCTTTGGATGTTTTCGGGCAAATGCGCAGTAATCTGGTCAAATGCGCCCTCTCTTAACAGTCGCATAGCGCGCTTAGGAAACACTCAGCGTTTTGAGACCCAATTTCTCGAAAATTCCCTTTTGTTGAGGATGCTTTGAGAGTGTAGGAGTGCAAATGAATGTTGAATTGATGTCTTTGAGGGCTTTTATATTTGAATGGGTTTAATTTATGCTTTGAAAACCCATTTTCTAATGTTTCATGTCACTTTTCAAATTTTCACACTAATGCTCTTTGACTTCTGACTTTTTTCTCTACAGGTGGATGATGCTGAGCTTTTGGCAATGGAATTGAGTAAACAACTAAAATGGTGACTTATTACATATGATAAACATAAAATTACATAAATAAAATAAAAAATATTACATCTCTCTTTTGAAATAAAGTTACAAACTGGAATGAAATTCTTGCTTAAAATCAAATTTGGAACTTCAACAACCATGGTTACATACTTGTAAACCCTTATTTGACTGAAAAAGGGATATTATTTGCTTTACTCTCATACTTTGTTGGCCTTATGCAGTGAGATGGTGCTTTATTGGACCTTGGGAAAATGAAACCTAGGTGACCTAATGGAACCTTGAATGACTGGACTTCAGGTGGACTTGACTGACATAAAACATGATGAAATGAGCCTTTATAGTCAATGGATGCTTAGCAAGACACATGAAGGTGGGCCAGAAAATACAAATTTTTTGAGAGGGGAGTGTGATTTTTTATTTTGGGCTACCATCAGTGAGTAAATTTTTACATGATGACCTAGGTGGAATGATAAAAATTTCAAATGGGACACTAATATGATATAAAAGAGGAGTTTTGATCACTGATGGCAGTATGCAAACACTGACTCTAACACCCTTGATGGTGGAAAACCTTGACTTATCTCTGGCTATGGTATACAACTTCTGTTGATAATCATCTAACTTGACCAACTTATCTCCAATTCCTTTCAAACCTGGTAGCCCCTTTTGATTCAGTACATTGAATTTTTTGTGGAATTTCTGGATGTTGGCCTCCAAGTTATGGCATTTGTTCTCCAACTATAGCATCAAGTTCCTTTTTGTAAGGACTCTTCTCACCTCAAGGATTGTTTCTATCTTATCTAAAATCTCAAATTCCTCTAGTTCCTCCTTTGTCTTTGAATTTAGAATCCTTATTAGGGCAATGGCTTCACCTGGTTTCTATCCCAAACTTTCTTTTATTCCTTCAATAACTTCTTTTGATCTCTGCACTAATTCCTCCTACTCGAAAATTATTTCAATGGAAGGCCAAATTTTAGTCATAGCTTCATTGATTTCCACCCAAATGTTCTCCTTTGTCTATGCAATTGTCTAGACCATGGCAGGTTCATTCTCTAACTATTCAATTCTCTGGTTTAACATATCAATCTTTTGAATCTATGTTATGTACACATTATAAATCGTTAATTTATGTTCTTAGATATTGTTTATCTGAGCTTTCAACTTTTCAATCTCCTTCCCTCTGATATACAGGTCCTCCATAACTTTGACTAAATCTGTTGATGAGTCTGTAGACTGTCCCTCTATTGTGATGGTTGTTGAAGTGGAAGTTCCTTCTCTTCTACCTCCTGCAAATTATTCCCCTACCATTGATCCTGATTCATATATTTTTCTATCTCTAGCCTAGGAGTGTGAGTGTAGGGAGTAGTCTTCTTCTCTACTCTTAGTTTTGAAATTATTCCCAAAGGTTCATATGACCAGGTGAAGATGAGTTTAAAATTCATCTACTTGAGGAGAAGATCTACTTATTTGGTTGTTGTTTTGGCACTGCAAATAAAAGGCCCAACCTGTGTTTTAATCTTGAATTGATATTTCTTCTTCGCTGCCACAAAGTGCAGCTCATCCATATTAATCATTTGTCTAATATATTCTAGTGAAAAAATTCTCATAGGAACAAATTTGGGCAACTTGTATGGAGGAAATTTGCATCCATGCACTCTGATCTCAGTGTAATTTTGGTACAAGTACCAGTCACCTATCTTGGTTTTCTCACTGAGGTGTAGAAATCTTTTTATCTCATGTCCTATCCTTCGTTCAGCATCATTATTCAATAGGCAAGCAACTGTAAACAAGAATTGGTCGACATACTCACTGAAGGTGAATTCATTGGTATGCTTCCTTACTAAGGACGTCCAATGAATCACAAATTGGGAATTTCCTTGTTCATCCAATTTCTGTAATGGAAACTGAAACTTGTCTGCCTGATGGAACAAAAATAAATACACTAAAACTAAAGCATACATAAAAACTCCTTATGTAGAAAACTTTAGGAATTGTTCATGGATGATGTTGGTCGGCAGAATTTTCCTATTTTTAACCTCTATCTTACCTTGAACACACTACCTAAGCCTCTGTTTTAACCTTGGAGCCTATTTATTCCTGCACTTCTCTTAAACTTATACTCATTCCTGAACTTCTTTCATGGTTTTCGTATTAAGGGTTATATGTGAACTTAATTATTAATTAAATAAATTTAATGTCAAATTTTCCTTTGCAACTTATATGTTCTCTTTCTTTTGACAGTGATGGACCTACCAACATGTCAAGGGATCTCCCCAGTAAGAAGTCCCAATTAGACCTCAGATCGTTTTGTGTAGGAGTCTCGACAGTGGGTCGTACGGTAATGCCTTGACCGCGATTTCACACAGAGGCAAGTAATATGTCCCTGTTGGTAGCAAGGGTGTGACAGCTACGGCAAGCCAAGGAAGATGCATGAACGGTTCTAACACATAGAGAGTTGGGTGAGTGCACCCCTTGGAAACCTGTTATACTATGCGGCTTGGAAGGGAACAAACGAGTGAATATGCATCACAAACTGGAAAGAAAGTTAGCAAACAATCCAAAGTGATGGCTAAACCAATGAGCACATTTTAGTAAGATTCATACATACTTATACATAATAGTCCATACATGCATGTGTAAGCAACTAGATACATATACCATTTGGAGTAAACAAGATAGCTAGAATACAATATGACATATGCATGAAACGTGTTGGCTCTTATTACATTAAGAAGTGTAAGTTCCAGTCATACAATACATCAATGTCCAACCACTAGTTCTGACAGCGGAACGTTACAGCCACAACCACCTGCTCCTCCAAAGAGATATACTAGCTCTGCGCAGTGGAGAAGCCAAGGCGCGTTACAATACTATCCAAGCTCTCTCTAATATAGTCTTATCAGAAGCTTTGCTAACCAAAAGCCTTTACAATGAGTTATGAGGGACTATTTATAGAAAAGGGTGGGGTGGCCCTTGACATTCCCCTTTCTGACAGTTCATCTACCCTCATGACTCTTCATCTACTCTATGACTATTACATCCAACTATCGACACTTGAACTTACACTTGACAAGACATTACATTACAATGCACATGTACCCATGTGAGACAAAATGGCTTGAGCAAGCCATGCAAGACATCACTATGACTCGGACAACTATTGGAAGACCAACTCTTCGACATCCTCACGGTGGTTGATAGTAGCGAATTGATGCCAAGATCAGTAGTTCACGATGGTGTTCGTGTACTCTAAGGTGACATCTTTCTGGAACTTGACTCTTGCCTCCATAGCATCTGGGTACACTTCTCGGGCTCCTCTGTCCAACTCGTCTAATAGCATGTGCATATTTGTCTTGAGTGTGGTCGAACCAACAACATACTTGTTCTGGTGGCTATGTGCATCAATTTGTCAAAGTACGAGTCAAGCTCTAGTCGGACATGTGCCTTTGTCTTCGCCTGGGTGAGGGTCCCAATAGATGGGATCTCAAGTGCGCGCACAACAAAATCCATACTCTTGAATACACGTGCATGGGAAGCCTGCAGACTAGTGATGAGTTGTGGTAGCTCTTCATAGTTCCGGATTTGACTCTAGATGCGTGCCTTCAGCTCGACCGCTTTGGGATTCATCATCTTAGGCAAGTGAAGTGGGGCTCCCTTGTATCTCATCACCCATGTTTTCATGTAATCAACAGCAGCATGCACATTTGAAAAGATAGATGCTCTTCTAACACATCGTTGCTGCCATCCATTGAGATGGACAACTACCTTATGCACGGTACCAAACTTGGAACACAACGCCCGCATGACTGCATCAAGGGGCAATACTTCATATAGTATTGCCTTCTTCAATTCTGCTCGGGATGATGTTGTAACCAATTCTCCTCCCTACTTGGGCATCTGTAGCTCCTTCTCCATTTTCTCGTTCTTAGCTATCAGAAAGGGAACACTCGAGCTAGTGGCTTTGGAATATGCTCTGGTAGCATCGGCCAATGCTGTTGGATGTTTGCATACATCAAACATGATCACTCGTTCCTTGAACTGAACTGGAGATGTATGATCCTCTGGAGTTGACACTCTGCGAGATTGCACAACTCTATATTGAGACTCGTCAAATGAGATGTTGTGTATCTCTCCTTCCAGTTGATCTCCAAGGATCTCAGTGTCTCCTTGGTCACTTGGGACTTTCTCGTCTTCTAGATGTGGTGAGCTAGTGGGTCGATCTCTTGTTGGTGAGGCATGAGGTCGATGTCTTGCTCTAACTCCTGCTACTCCATATATGTATCCATTTGTTCAAGTGCTTGCTCTATCTCTTGAGCGAAGTACTGCTCCTGCGATGGTTTACCTTGTCTGCCTAATGCCAACTGTTCTGATGAGTCCACTACCTGTACGAGTGCAGTTTCATCTGTCTGTATAAGTTGCGCCCCTACTATACATGTTCTTGTTGCACTTCCTTCTCCTATCTGCACAACTCCTATTCCTTCTAGAGTTGCTCCTTCAACTCATGCAAATATTTCTCTGTTTCCTCCATTCTTCGTTTCTCTCTCTGCCTTTGTGTGTTTCTCTTGTCGCGCTATTGTCTCTTCACCTCTATGGCCAGATTTGCTTTCTGCATAGTGGGTCTGCTCGGAAATTACAACTTAGCTCTTCCTCCATGCGGTCGATAATCTTCCTCTTTCCCTTGTCACGTACTGGTATGTTCACCTCTGTTGTTTCTACTGCTTCTGGTGCTCTCCAAGATGCTACTTCGCTATCCATTCCACAGCGAGGCCGATTGGTTCATTGAGTCTAGAGGAGTTGTAACAATATCTCCATGGGTCCTCCTCCACCCAATGACATGCCTCGTGGATCCAGTTGAATTGTACTCTCGTGCAGTGATCTTTCATAAGACAATGTGGGTCATACGGATTGTAACTTCGGAGGTCGAATGGATACTTCTTCATCTGCTCTGCTTCGACATCCGCATGCTTGAAACTCCATATCTCATATAACCCAATCCGCAACAGAAGAGCAAGCCAAGGTGCCTTCTTCTTCTAGTGCAGCCTAGTTGTCAATCCTGTCGAGATGTGATATGATACTTCCTGCATGACGAGTTTGTCCAAGGAAAACTTCAGTAGAACATGCGAAGGCTTCTCAACATTGTACATCCGTATGAAGGTGCCGGACGGTGAGGCATACCAATCGGCTATGTCGACCAATGCCTCTATTGCTGCCTTCGACATGCAGGGTGGATCCTATTCTAATATCATCTTGTAAACCATGGTGAAAAAATGATCGGAAAATTGTGTATGACTCCTCTAAAGCTGCATTTGGACAACATCTTACAATAAGTGTTCATAGCAGTCTTCGCCAGTGTCCATGACCACTTCAAGCTCGGGAACTCTTGTCAGGCACAAATTGCATCCAAGATATAGGTGGACATGTAAGCTTGCATGCCTTTGGGTGGTTGTCAAGCCCTTGCTACCTGTTCCTTCAGCTGATGAGCCAACATGTTGGGCCAGTTGCATGCTTTGCCTTCTCTAGCCAGTTGGTCCAACACGATCACCCAACTCTATCGGAAGGTTTTCGTGTTTTCTTGGCCATACAGTCGACATGCAAATATTACCAATTATTGATATGCCTTCCGTAGTATCTTCGTCTTGTAGACCTAGTTGGGAGTCATCCTAAATTTAGCCGACTCCTTCACCTAGTTCTTCAAAATGTCTCTGGAGTTGGAATTATTGTTGGGTATGCTGAAGGGAGTCTCCGTGATGATCACGACTCTGACATCTGATACATCTAATCATAATCCTGTGCCCTGAAGGTAGCAATCTTCGTCCAGCTAACACCGCTCAATGTCATCGTCTCAGGATTAGTGTGCGAGACAATCCAATGTATCATGTTCGCGCATGGGAGCATGGGATACCTGCATGAAATCTGGTACAAGCTGGACTTGTGGATGTTCACATAGACTTGGTGGTCTTCGAGGTCTTCCCCAAATGTGCCCGCAAATGCACCATTAACCTCTTACCATTTCAGCTTGATGTCCTTGTCTACAATCAGCTTGGTATCTTCATAGATCGGTAGGTTTGCGAACACTTACTCAACTGCTGCTCCAGTTGCACTTCTGTCAGTGTCCTTTGATCCTGCTCTCTTGGAGGCCATTGATCCTGAACTGTTAAGAGGTGGATGAACACCTACTAGATCTGGAGACAAAGCGACATGCATGGCAAGAAATATGTCAGTGAAAACCAAAGCAAATTTGAGGAACGACATGCAACATACCTGGGAACTGACTATCAAAGATTGTGCAATTTCTTCTGGGAGGTTGGTTGACTAACTGCCAAAACTGTGCAAAAGGTAGTCTAGGCTGTCTGGGGAGGCTGGTTGGCTACTAGATTTGCGCAATGCGCAATCCAGACTAGCCTACTAGTTACTAGAATTGCACAATGCGCAATTTCAACTGGCAGTGGTTGCATGCCCAGTGGCTGCATTGCGCAATTTTTTGGGCCAACAGTCACCATCCCTCAGAATTGTGCAATGCAAGACTGGAGGACAGCCACTAGGAAAAAATGCGCATTTCCTTAGGGGAAGGCAGAGCCTTTCCTCTCAGGTTTGCGCAATGCTATCTTGGTGAGGCAGAGTCCAGGCCAAGGCTGCCAAGACCTGCCAGCAGGCAACTAAAAGCAAATGTGAAGGTGAATGCATGACGATACTCAGTGTAAGCAGGAGTGAATTATCATGCATGCGAACAGTGGATGAAAGATTTAGAAAATGGAACAGCATACATGTGGGTGAAGCGAGTCGCCGAATCAGTGACCGTTCATGAAAAACAGTTTCATGCATGCGACAGCAATGAGAAGCTAACAAAAAATGAAACGGTGCTAGTATAAGCTAGTATGCATGTAGAAAACAACAAGCGTTCAGAGAAATCAAGCAAAAAACACTCACACAAGCAAAAACACAAAAAGCGACAAAAATGGTGCAAAAGACAAGTTAAGACCACATACCTGTGAATAGACGAGTTGGTTGTGTCGAAGACTCCTGGATGTGTTGTGGGATATCAGAGCTCCACGATTGATGTGAATGAGTGAGATCTGAAGCATCGAATAAATAAGTTTGAGGCGCATGACACACATGCCACAAATCAAAGAAAAAGAGACACTTGGAGGAAATATTCTAAGACGATCTTTGCATGTAACCTCCAGCTGCCAAAAATAGCTCCCTAAAATCTAGGGATTTTTTTGCATGTTTCTTTTTCTATTCTGGGAAAAAGTAGCCCATGAATGCAAGTCAAGTTTCCTTGGTCCTGAGTGGAACCGGTCAACTCAGCTGCACATGCAACAGTCTGCTCAGCTAGGAGGAAAAAATCTGCATTTCTGGGAGGGAGATGGGCTAGTTGCCCAGAATATTTGTGAAATTTCTGGGCAAAGAAGCTGATTGCTGCCCAAGATTGCACAATTCCTGGGTTGAGCAGCACTGCTGGGAGAAATTGCACAATTTTCTCATTGAAGCTTGGCTAACAGATTTGTGCAATTATGGAGCCCAGCAGGCTGCCAGACAGAATTGCGCAATTTCTGGAGGGAACGCTGGTTCCCTTCCAAAATTACGCAATTTCTTGAGGGAGCTGCTCAGCCTACAGCTGGACCAAGTCCGGAGAATCAGCCTGTGAGGGGGTGCAACAAGCTTTGATGGACAGGCTGTCATTCTACAAGAAAATCACTGAAGCTTCTGTACTTGACAAAGCAAGACATACTGCTGTGAAAGGTTGGTAGGGAGGCTCCAAAACGAAGCTAAGGAAAAATTTTGGAGGGTGGTTGTAGCCGCTACAACACTTTCCTAAGGTAATTCAATAAGGCGAAAGTATTAATCAATGTGGAAGATGGGTTGGTGCAAGAATGATTCTTGTATTGTCCGTCGTTCTTACACTTCTGAGGCAGCTCTTAACTTCAATACAGTCATCGTTGATGGTTACTCCAGTTTGGTAGTCCGCAGACATTCCTCACCAAAATATCAGCAACATTATGTTGGGCTCAGGGCATGAGGAAAATACGGGATATGGAGGCCATGGTTTTGACCGAATACCCTGATTTAGTCTTTCATTGAAAGAGTCGAACACTGAGATTACACTACTTCTTTTATTTTTGTTGCGACCATGAGCCGAACAAATGTATATTTAATGGGGTTTCTAGTGGAAGCTAGGTAGCAATACACTGGTGATATTTTGGTTTATATTGTAACTTTTGGTATCGCCATATTTTCTGGGCTGGATCTAGGATCCATGATGTATATTTGCTAGTCTTGAAGTTTAATACAAAGGATTGTGCCAGTTATGCATTTTCTTGTTCTAATACCATTGTGATGTATTATTTGAGTACCTGAAGTTCTAGATCTCGTAGCAAGGAAATGAGTTGGTTAGCTAGGGCCTAGCCAACCCAATTCGTTCTCCCCTTTTTGTGAGGTGCGTTAAACCTATTTTTATGCAAGGTTTGAGTAGATTATATTTTTTTCTTTCATAGTTAACAGGCTTTGACTTCTTCATAAGCTGTGTGATTCGGATCCGAAGTGTGCAGGCTTGGGTGTGTTTATTTCTTGCCTTTTGTGTTAAACCTGCTTTCCTTTGATGTTTTTTTAATTTCCTTTCTACAGAAGGAGTGAATTTTCATTTCTGCAAGTAATGGTTTCTTAATTTATTTCTGCAAGTCCTTTTTATTGCCTACAAGTTCATTTGCTTTTCTCTACAAATCGTGTTTTATTTCTGAGCGAAATTCCCAAGCATTCTCAGTATGAAAGTTCAGTTTAGAATTAATTTATCTTTATGAACTTTAAATAAACATTGTTTGCATTATATCGATATGTGCTTGCATTCGTTTCCCTTGTGGAAGTAACTCAGTTTAATACTGAAATTATTGAAGGGGCCTCTAAGCTAAAACTTTTGTTTATAATAAGTGAAAATTTGATTTACATAATAACAGTCATCTCACGAAGAAGTCTTCTTGTATTTGGATCAGATAGTTATTTTTCACATGCAAGAATTTTCCTGTTCTAGCAAGGATTTTTCTTTGACTTTCGAAGTTCCTTTCATTCTTGAATGTGTGATTAGTTAAAGAGTCTTTTGCTTATGAAATTTTATTTCCTCAACTCTGTTTCACCTTGCAATTTATTCTTAGTTAACACCCTTTTCATTTTCTGCAAGTGGTTTGGAAACCCAGTATAGGAACGTTGATTTCTTGGTACAGGAACCTTTGTTTCAATACAGGAACCTATATCCTGGTACAGGAACCCAGAGCACTTGTATGAAGGTCGAAATCTTAAGTGGAGGAACAATGCATACTTCTAGCGCAGGAACATCGCTTCATTACAGGAACGTTGTTCCGGTACAAAAATGTCGTTATGGTGCAGGAACAATGGTTCAATGTAGGAAGGAAAATCTTTAATGAAGACAAATGTAACAGTTTAATTACTTCTTTGTCCTACGACTGCACTGAAATTAGTCTCATATATTCATCTTTTATTGATCAGGATTGTTCATGATGATTTGAAGTTCCTTTTATTGAGTTTCTGCAAAGTACTTTCTTTTTCATTCCAGCACCAGAATTCTCTTGGTATTATTTGTCGTGTGATTTTTTTTATTCTTCAAACTGTAATTAAGAAAGATAGAAACAGATTTAGTGAAGGTTCATATCATTTCTTGGAATTTCTTGTGCTAAGTGTTGAAATATGGCAAAAAGAATATTCCAATTTAATTTGTCCTTGAATTAAATTGTGAATTAAAATCGAATTTAGTCTTAACAGCTACTTGGAAATAATTGATTAATTCATTTTGACTTAATTAGTTGGAGAAATTCAAGTTATAAGTCTTTCTGAAGTCATGCAAGAGTTATCCCTTAAATTAAGGAGATAAGATTGAGTTATATT
Organism: Pinus tabuliformis; assembly: GCA_031772625.1. Taxonomy (NCBI): domain Eukaryota; kingdom Viridiplantae; phylum Streptophyta; class Pinopsida; order Pinales; family Pinaceae; genus Pinus; species Pinus tabuliformis. The sequence continues at coordinate 566,485,889 of CM062805.1, read as the reverse complement.
TGAGTTGTAATTATTTAACTCAGTTTACTAAGTTAAGTCCAGTTAAATTAGTTCCACATTGTTTGAGGAACTAATGGTGAGTTAACAGTGAGTTGATGCATGCATGCATCCAACTAGTGCTACTCCAGTTAACTGAATATTCCCTCATCAGAAACTCATGCATGTCTATTCTGAGAAAGACCCAGTTGAGATTAAAGACAAGGACACTGTACTATTAGTTGCATGTGTTTTCTTATAAAGAAAACTCATGCATGCAGTCAAGGCATCATTCCTTGAGGATTGTGGAGTTCTGACAGTGTGTGAGAGAGTGTTCCACTTGGTGAGGTGAAGATCATCCCAGAGGAATAGCGCAAGGAAATGGGAGCTTGGAGGGTAGAGAGGAAGGCTTGAGAGAAGCCAAGATTGCCTGTGAGCATCTATGTGGATTGTACTGAGAACTGGCTAGCTGTGAGAGCTAAGGCTTTGTATAATTCCTATGTATTTCCACCTTGTATGATAATACAGATAGTGGGGTTTTTAGTTGAGGCTTTCTCCAAAGTATTTTCATGTGTATTGTGCAATTGATTCTTCTTCTTCTGGTTATATTGTTCAACTCGATCTTTAAGCTTCCGCAAATTGATAGTAGAAGTAGGTTATATTATTATGCTTTGATTTATATTTCATTATCGGGTTAACCTACATACAAATTTTCTACATGGTATCAGAGTTGGATTTGTAGAGATTTTCTACATGGTATCAGAGCTGTGAACAGTACACTGAGAAGAGAATTCGAAGTTTGAAGTTCAGGGTTGCAGGTGCAAATCAAATTCATATTATACTTCAAGGTTGGCCAATGGCGTTCTATGGCTTGAGACTCGAGTATGCCTTGGAAGGTAGCTCGAATTACATAGCATGGAAAGATAGAATGGAGGTTTTATTAGAAGACAATGGCTTGAAGGAATTAATTGATCAAGAAATCCCAAAGCCAGCTTCAACTAATGCACAAGAGTTGGCTAAGTGGAAGAAGTGTGTGGCAAAGGCGAGACAAATCATCCTTGAGGGAGTTCGAGACCATATTGTCTCAAGTCTCCATGGGAAGGATACTCCATTTTCAATGTGGAAGACATTGAAGGATCTCTACCAGAACAGTAGCGACCAGAGGAAATTGGCACTCAAGGATAAGCTTCGAAGATTCAAGATGGAGAAGGGCAATACTCTTTCCACATATCTGAACAAGCTCACCACCTGCAGATATGAGCTTGGCAGTGTGGGAATAGCTACTGTCGATGATGATATGGTGAGCCTCGCTCTCCTTGGCCTTCCAAAGAGTTGGAATAGCTACCAGGAATCTGTGAATGGAAGGGAGAAACTGCCGGATTGGGAACGACTGTGGTCGGATCTGATGCAGGAGGAGATCAGGAGGAGCACACGAGATGGTTCTTCTTCCAAGGATGATGATGAAGAAAATCTAGCCTTAGCAAGTAAGGAAAGGAAAGGGAAGGTGAAGCCTTCCCATTCCAAATCAAATTCTTCTCATGGAGGGAAGAAGGGTGACATGTCTAAAGTGAGATGCTTTAATTGTCACAAGATGGGACATTATGCGACTAATTGCCCATCGAAGAAGTCCAAGAAGGGTTCCTCGGAAGGATCGGAAGGTGAGGCATTGGCCTCTTAGTTTGAAATGGACTTTACCCTCATCGCATGTACGGTGTCGTCGATGATGGGTTGTGTCTGGTATATTGATAGTGGAGCCTCATTCCACATGACCGGTGATAAAAAGTTATTCAGTGCCTTGGAGGAGAAAGACCTCAAGATGCGCATAGAGATGGGTGACGACGGAAGGTATAGTGTTTTAGGAGTGGGAACAGTTGCTTTTAAGAGGGAGCATGGAGCTCCTATCACCTTGACAGGTGTGATGTATGTGCCTGGACTGAAGAAGAACTTGGTATCAGTCGCGATGTTGGAGGACAAAGGCTACGATGTTGTCTTCAATAAAGGAAAGGCGTTCCTAAGACACATAGCCATGAGTCAAACCAAGAGGATATGGATTCGGGTGAAGAATCTCTATAAACTAGAGGTAGATGATTGTGCAGAATTGAGTACGAAAGCAGAATTGGTGCAAAGCCAAGACATTGGCGAGTTGTGGCATAGGCAGTTGGGCCATTTGTATCATGGGTATTTGAAGATAATGTAGCAGATATCTACAGGACTTCCCAAAGGTAAACTTGAGCAAGTTGACACATGCAAAGGTTGTACCTTGGGAAAGTACACCAAGCCTTACTTTCATGATCGAGAAAGTCAAGGAAAGGTTATCTTAGAGCGATTTCATACTGATGTGTGTGGACCATTCTCGATGGCATCCACAGTGAAGCAAAGGTATTATGTGATTTTCATTGATGATTATTCTCGTAAATGCTGGATTTATTTCATGCAGAAGAAGGACCAAACCTTCACAAAGTTTTATGAGTTCAAAGCTTTTGTCGAGAAAGAGTCAGGGAAGAAGATCAGGGCCTTAAGAAGCGACAACGGTGGAGAATATGTCTCTCAAGAGTTTAAGGACTTCTATGTAGTGGAAGGAATTAAACGAGAGTTGACGGCACCTCATAACCCACAGCAGAATGAGGTGGCCAACAGGAATAACAGAACTATTATAGGGGCAACACGGGCAATGTTGCATGACCAAGACCTACCACTTCACTTATGGGTTGAGGCATGCAACATAATGGTCTATTTGCATAATAGAAGCCTGCATCACATACTTGAGATGAAGACACCAGAGGAAGCTTTCTCTGGTAAGAGACCAGATGTGGGTCACTTCAGGATCTTTGGCTCATCGACATATTGCCATGTGAAAAACGATGCACTGAAGAAGCTTGAACCGACAGCAGAGTTGGGGATATTTGTTGAGTACACTAATATGCCTCACAACTATCGGGTGTACTTGCCTACTAGTCAGAGGACAGTGGTTCACAGAGATCTCAAGTTTGATGAGCAGAAGGCCATGCGAGTTTCCCTTGAGAGGGAGCTCCAACTACAGGCTGTGGAGGAACTGTTGGTTCCTAAGGAGGAGGAGCCTTAGATTGATGCAGAGCAGCCACATGCAGAGGTTCCAGGAGTGGAGACATCCACTCAAGCAGAGTCTTCCAGAGATGGACGGAAGCGCACAAGAGAAGCTGACAGATTGTTGGAGGATGCGAGAGAGAATGTGGGAGCACCATCTTCTCAGCGTAGACAGAGGAGGTCACCTGAGAGGTACACTGTATACATGGCCCTTGCTGGGGAATGTGTTGATACCAAGCCATATTCCTTTGAGGAAGCAGTACAGCAGCCGATTTGGGTTGATGCTATGGTGAAGGAGTATGACTCCATAGTTCGTAACAGTGTTTGGGATGTGGTTCTGAGACCGGAGAACAAGTCAGTTGTGAGTTCTCGTTGGCTTTACAAGGTAAAGCAAGCTGTTGATGGTAGTGTGGAGAAGCATAAGGCAAGATTTGTTGCCCGTGGCTTTTCACAGGTCGAGAGGATCATGTTGTTGCAGTATATTTCGATAGAGGAGAAAGATGCTGACATTTTGACAAAGGCATTGTCAAAGTATAAATTCGAATTCCATAGAGACAGGATCGGGGTGGAAGATAATCCCTTTCTTGTTGAGAGGGAGTGTTGAAATATGACAACAAGAATATTCCAATTTAATTTGTTCTTGAATTAAATTGTGAATTAAAATCGAATTTAGTCTTAACAGCTACTTGGAAATAATTGATTAATTCATTTTGACTTAATTAGTTGGAGAAATTCAAGTTAGAAGTCTTTCTGAAGTCCTGCAAGAGTTATCCCTTAAATTAAGGAGATAAGATTGAGTTATATTTGAGTTGTAAATAGTTAACTCAGTTTATTGAGTTAAGTCCAGCTAAATTAGTTCCAAACTGTTTGAGGAACTAATGGTGAGTTAACAGTCAGTTGATGCATGCATGCATCCAACTAGTGCTAGTCCAGTTAACTGAAGATTCCCTCATCAGAAACTCATGCATGTCTATTCTGAGAAAGACCCAGTTGAGATTAAAGACAAGGACAGTGTACTATTAGTTGCATGTGTTTTCTTATAAATAAAACTCATGCATGTAGTCAAGGCATCATTCCTTGAGGATTGCGCAGTTCTAACAATGTGTGAGAGAGTGTTCCGCTTGGTGAGGTGAAGATCATCCCAGAGGAACGGCGCAAGGAAATAGGAGATTGGAGGGCAGAGAGGAAGGCTTGAGAGAAGCCAAGATTGCCTGTGAGCATCTGTGAGGATTGTACTGAGAGCTTGCTAGCTATGAGAGCTAAGGCTTTGTATAATTCCTATGTATTTCCACCTTGTATGATAATACAGATAGTGGGGTTTTTAGCTGAGGCTTTCCCCAAAGTATTTTCATGTGTACTGTGCGATTGATTCTTCTTCTTCTGGTTATATTGTTCAGCTCCATCTTTAAGCTTACGCAAATTGATAGTAGAAGTAGGTTATAGTATTCTGCTTTGATTTATATTGCATTATCGGGTTAACCTACATCAGATTTTCTACACTACACCTCTAAGCTTATGTAGCCCCAGGTTTACAAATTAAGTGTTGAAGGAGTTTGCTGAACTACAATTCCTGCACCCAATATCTTGGCGCCGTTGTCGAGGAGGCGTTAAAGATTGGTAAGAACTTTTTGATTTTTTTTGCAGTAGGGGTAAGTATGCTATTATTTTTCTGCAGTGTGCTTCTATTTCTTGAAGGATTTCTTAGTGCTGATCTTTTTATTTCGGGATAGTTGACACAGAATTTTTTATGCAAACAACACTCAATTCCCACTACAATTATTTCTGGTTCAGCAGTATTCAAGCAGATTTTGAGGTGAAACTCTACCCTTCTTCTATTCCTTTTTCATGAATGTCCCTATCTGATTTCATTCTTCCTTCTTTTCCCAGAAATTAATTTTCCCTATCCCTTTTTCTATATATCCTGATTAGATTGGTCTCACTCTTGAATTCCCTGATTGATCTCCTTCCCATTCTCAAAATTTACCCCTTTCCCGCTTCTTCTTTTTTCCTCATTGACTGTATTGCAGGATCTGATAAGAATTCATGCATCACATCGAAAGGCACATGATAATACCAAGAACTAGCGAATAAAACCTCCTTTGAAAACTCTGTAAATTTTTTAAGATTCAGCCTGTATATTATATTTTTATTAGAAACCTCTTTCTTTAGATGTGCTACAAAACCTTCCAATGCAGGAACAACGATATTCCTCAGTACAGTGCTTTGTATTTCAGTGCAATAATTTTGGAATTTTTGGTGCAGGAATACGCGTTGTTGTGCACTCCCGAGTGCAATAACATGTATTCTGGTGCAAGAACAGTGGTAGTCCTCAATAGTGCAGGAACCAAAGACTTTTGAGTGAAAGAACGCGCATTACAATACAGGAATGTCTGGTACAGGAATGCATGCTTGGAACAAGAGTTCGATCTAGGAACATGGAAAATTTAATTTAATTCAGTACATGGATATTGTTCAGGCATAAATGGATGCACTATTTTAAATTATAGCATGCAATAATCTTTTCTAAATTCGATTAGACTTTGTTTTATCATTACTAATTAGGAAGTATTTTTTTTAATTACAAAGGCATTTAGTTATGAAATCTTATCTCTATATAAGTATAATATGTACCCTATGCAAAATCATGACTTGATTGGGGATGTGTGTGAATCTTCTCATAATCTAAACGTTCACTCTTGAGCCTTGTCAATAATTAATGATGACTTGATCCTATATGATACCTTGCGTTGTTTTTTACCGCCGCCCTTTACCAATCATCATTACCTTATGTACGTTGGGACTATGCCCGCATTTGCAGCCTTTTCAAGACTAAATTTCTCATAATTAAGGCATAAACGTTGAATAATGTTGATATAGGGGCATGCAATTGATCATGAACTCCCTCAAATACCTTCTGAAATTTCTTGTTGAGTACTTTTCATAATTTTGAGAAATCAAGTGAGATTTGAACAGTTATTGCACCTGTTCGAATTGAACCGTGGTCTGTAAGAGAATTGGAGCAGACGACCAAATACAATGATAGTTTCTCTTTGCTGCAGGAATTAGGATTTCTCCCCTTCCTACTCCAATTCGATGGTTTCGATTCGGTCGGCACTCAAATTTGCCTGAACCTTTGATGGAAGCAGATATAAGGTGGGGTCCTTGGAGTTTGAAGTGACTAAGAAATCTATTTCGCAAGCCACAGGGTTGGAAGTTATAGGAGAGAAATGGTTTAAAAAGGAAAAGCTCGAGGAAGGAGCTTGGTGCCAATTCGTGGTCAATAAGAATCAAGAGGTGGACCAAAAGGTTGCGTTACAGCGAAATGCGATGATAGAGAAGTGGGAGCATTTGTTATACACCTTACAGAAGTTTCTCACTTGTGACGGCTGGTATTCATTAACCTCCTTGTACCACATTCGGTTGCTACTACATTTCGAATCAGGTAAATTAATTAACTTCCCCTATTTCTTGTTGAAAAGTTTAGAAAAGATGTCTAAAAGCATTTAGAAAAGTCTGGAAAGCCAAATTGGATTCAAATTATATTATTTTGGGTTGTTTTCAATTCTGGTTAAAAAGGAGTTATACGGGAAGAATATGACTTGGGAAGGGTTCCTAAAAGCATTCCAAGTGGGGAATACAGTGAAGAAGTCGAGGAAGAATGGAAAAATTACTAAAGAGGGGCCTGTCCGAAAGGGTAAACCCTTAACCTTGTAGACTTGTAAGACTAAGAAGAATAAAACCCTGTCCAAGAAGCCAGTGCCGGAGAAAGAGCAGGATCCTATAATTGAAACTCGGGGCCCTTCAAAAAGCATAACCATGAGCTCTATCAAAAAGAGGTTTACTTCCTAAAAGGGAGGCCATATTGTATCAACTTCTCCAATACATATCGATGATTTAGAGGAGTATCCCCCCTCTGTTGATAACCCCCAGTTTAATTCACCAATTAAAGATACTCTCTCTCTCCTCACAAATGTCACAGTCCATTCTCTGTTTAGTACAGGTTGCGTGGAAGAGGAGGATAACACTCCTCTAGAAACCTTGATTAAGAAAGTAAAGAAAAGGAAAAGGTCTCATATACATAGTGCAAGTGCAGGAAAGGAACCAACGGTGGATCAAGCTAAGGGTACTGATCCGTCTTGAGACACAATGTGAGATTGCCTTCAATGAGTCAGTTGCTAAAGGGATTCTAGTACAGGAAGAACTCAATAAGGAAGACCATGCTTTCTATATGCACAGTCAGGTCGAAGAATTCAAACAACAAATTTATAGACATGAAGTGCTGAACTAGGCTATGAAAGATCATAACACAATGGTGCAGAGTAGGAATGTTGGATTGATGGAGGAGGTGCGAGAGCGAAAGTGACAGGAGAAGGTGTGGAAATTTCGAGCATCTCAATGCTATGGTCACCATAGGAAAGTGGTCAAACAACTTAAGAAGGCTCGCAGTAAGAAGTCAAAGACAAAGAAGACAGGGATCAATATTCAAATACAGGATTAAAGGGAGCTCTCCATGCCGTTTTTTTTGCAGAAGGTAAGATTGTGTGAGGACACACAACAAGATGGGGATGGGAGGATGTTGGTCGGAAAAATTGTCCTATTTTTAACCTCTATCTTACCTCGAACACACTACCTAAGCCTCTCTTTTAACCTTGGAGCCTATTTATTCCTACACTTCTCTTAAACTTGTACTCATTCCTGCACTTCTTTCATGGTTTTCGTATTAAGGGTTATATTTGAAATTAATTATTAATTAAATAGATTTAATATCCTTTTTTCCTTTGAAACTTATATGTTCTCTTTCCTAAGGTAATTCGATAAGGTGAAAGTATTAATCAATGTGGAAGATGGGTTGGTGCAGGAATGATTCTTGTATCGTCCATCGTTCTTACACTTCCGAGGCAACTGTCAACTTCAATACAGTCACCGCCAATGGTTACTCTAGTTTGGAAGTCCACGCACATATCTCGCCAAAATATCGGAAGCATTCTGTTGGGCTCAAAGCACGAGTAAAATATGGGATTTGGAGGCAAGGGTTTCGACCAAATACCCTAATTTAGTCTTTTGTTGAAACAACTAAAAGCCAAGATTACACTTTTGTTTTGATTTCTGTTGCGGCCATGAGTTGAACGAATGTATATTTAAGAGGGTTCCTAATGGAAGCTAGGTAGTGATACGCTGGTGAGATTTTAGTTTATAGTGTAACTTTTGGTATCGCCATTTTTATGGGATGGATCTGGGATCCATGATGTATATTTGCTATTCTTGAATTTTAATATAAAGGACTATGCCAGTTATGCATTTTCCTTTTCTAATACCTTTGTGATGTATTATTTGAGTACCTGAAGTTCCAGATCTCGTAGCAGGGAAACAAGCTAGTTGGCTACAGCCCAACCAACCCAGCTCGTTATCCCTTTTTCATGAGGTGTGTTAAACTTATTTTTATGCAAGGTTTGAGCAGGTTATATTTTGTTCTTTCATAGTTAACAAGCTTTGACTTCTTCATAAGCTGTGTGATTCGGATCCGAAGTGTGCAGGCTTGGGTGTGTTTATTTCTTGCCTTTCGTGTTAACCCTGCTTTCCTTTGATGCATGTTTAATTTCCTTTCTGCAAAAGGAGTGTGTTTTAGTTACTTGCACCAATGCGTTTTCATTTCTACAAGTGAAGGTTGCTTAGTTTATTTCCGCAATTCCTTTTTATTACCTACAATTTCATTTTCTTTTCTCTGCAAATCGTGTTTTATTTCTGAGTGAAGTTTCTGAGCATTCTCAATATGAAAGTTCAGTTTAGAATTAAATTGTCTTTATGAACTTTAATGAAACATTGTTTGCATTATATCGATCTATGCTTGCATTTGTTTCCCTAATGGAAGTAACTCAGTTTAATACTGAAATTATTGAAGGGACCTCTAAGCTAAAAATTTATTTATAATAAGTGAATATCTTATTTACATAATAACAGTCATCTCGGGAAGAAGCCTGCTTGTATTTAGATCAGATAATTATTTTTCACATGCAAGAAGTTTCCTGTTCTAGCAATTATTTTTCTTTGACTTTCGAAGTTCCTTTCATTCCTGAATGTGTGATTAGTTAAAGAGTATTTTGCTTATGAAAGTTTATTTCCTCATCTCTGTTTCACCTTGCAATTTATTCTTAGTTAACGCCCTTTTCATTTTCTGCAAGTGGTTTGGAAACCTATTACAGGAATGTTGATTTCTTGGTACAAGAACCTTTGTTTCAGTACAGGAACCGATATCCTGGTACAGGAATAGAGTGCTCTGGTACAGGAACCCAGAGCTCTTGTATGAAGGTCGAAATCTTCAATGCAGGCACAATACATACTTCCAGTGCAAGAAAGTTGTTCCAATACAGGAACATTGTTGCGGTGCAGGAACGATGGTAGAAGGAAAATCTTTAAGGAAGACAAATGTCCTTAACAGTTTAATTACTTCTTTGTCCTACGACTGCACTGAACTTAGTCTCAGATATTGATCTTTTATTGATCAGGATTGTTCATGATGATTTCAAGTTCCTTTTATTGAGTTTCTGCAAAGTACTTTCTTTTTCATTCCAACACCAAAATTCTCTTGGTATTATTTGTCGTGTGATATTTTCGATTTTGCAAAATGTAATTAAGAAAGATAGGAACAGATTTAGTGAAGGTTCATATCTTTTCCTGGCATTTCATGTGCTACGCCTCTAAGCTTACGTAGCCCCAAGTTGACAAATTAAGTGTTGAAGGAGTTTGTTGAACTGCAATTCCTGCACCCAACATTTTAGCGTCGTTGTCGGGGAGGTGTTTAAGATTGGTAAGAGCTTTCTATTTTTTTGCAGTAGGGGTAAGTCTATTATTATTTTTTCGACAGTATGCTTCTATTGCTTGAAGGATTTCTTAGTGCTGGTATTTTTATTTCGCAACATTTAATTTGAGATTCTTTTTTTTTTTCTTTTCTGTAATTTTAAAGTTTTGTCATTCTTTTGGTTAATTATTTTAAGATGAATGCCTAAAAAGGGTAGGGGTCCAAAGCCCAATAAGGGCCAGCGAAACACTGATAAATCCAAAGATTTTTCTCATTTTGGGCTTTCTTTTGCAGGTAGAAAATCCAAACAGACACAGACCCACCACACAGGAACTGTCCACTTGGATTCTAAAACCAGTAGTTCAAGTGTGACACAACCCAAAAAGTGGAAGAAGGAAACTAGTGGTAATCAAAAGACTAATTTAAACCATAATAAACCTTCTGATTTTGTTAGTAGTGGTCCGATTGGAGGTACGAAAATGGCAGAAAACGAGGACCATGCTGAAGGAACTAGCGAGAATCAGGTAAATGAGGAACAATCCACCTTTGGGTTTCCAATCGTGAATTCAGGAAAAAACTGCACAAATGAAGAATATTCTGCCTTCAACTCTTCCTCATTTCCATGGTAAGATATATGAGGATCCAAATTCTTTTCTGTTTGAATTTGATATATTATGCAGAAGTTATGATTAATCTACAGATGCCCAAAAATTAAAGTTATTTCCTACAACTCTCAAGGATTCAGCCTTGCGTTGGTTCATGGGATTAGGAGGAGATACTATAAATTCTTGGGATCAAATGAAGAGAGTCTTTTTGACCAAATATCAAGAATATTGTAAAACTAGAGAAATGCAGGATGAGATCTTCACTATTGTGCAAGGTGATGATGAGACCTTGGAAGATTATTTAGAGAGGTTTCTATACATCCTCCAAAGGTCAAAACATAAATTTGACATAAGTACTATTAGAACCTAGTTCTTACGTGGGATTACTAAAGATTCTAAAAACATAGTCATCCTAAGGTAACAAAATTAGTGTAGATATAAAAACATAGTCATCCTAAGGTAAAAAAATTAGTGTAGATATAATGAGTTTACAGTTTCCCAACAGTAATCAAGTCCCTAACAACGCTTTACCAGAAAACATAAACACACAACCTTTCAGAAACAGCGTGGTTACCTCTAACATGCATTCTAGGAGGCAGACCATTTTTAATTACCAAACAGATCCTGCTCACAGATCTCCGAGAGGTAATAGCGCAGAACAAGATAGCAGCATGGGTTTAAATGATAACAACGTTGCTCACAGTTCTCAATTAGATATGAAACATAATGTCAATAACATGCAAGAATATAGATCACTGGAGGGAAACAGTGCAGAAAACAGCAGCCCATCTACTAGCTTCTCTCATTCAGAAACTAGAACCATACATCCCAATCAAAGACCGAAATCAGATAATGCCCAGGTCATTAACTTATCAGATATCCTCCTAGATCATGCAACTGAATCCATCCTAAGAAAAGGTCTAAATTTTTCTATAACCCCTAACAAAATACCTGTGGAGGAGGTCATCAGTAATATTGAAGTAGCTATTAAAAACCTAGATATAGCAAAAAGTGAAGAAATCAGACAAGATATTTCTAAGATTCTTAGAACTTCTAAACCTCCTGCATCTAACATATCCTTAGAAGAAAAAAGAGCCTTAAACAACCTCAGGAAAAATAAAAACATAGTCATCCTAAAGGCTGATAAGGGCAATGCAACTGTAATCATGAATAGAATTGATTATGACAATAAAATGGAGGAACATCTAAATAACAGTGGTTGTTATAAAATCATTAGTAAAGATCCCAGTGAGAAAATTATGCGGGAAGTAATTAAGAAAATCAAAGAATCATCTCTAGATGACATCACAAAAAAGAAAATCATCCCTAATAGTTCCATTATTCCTAGAATTTATGGTGTTCCTAAAGTCCATAAACCTAACATACCTCTCAGACCTATAGTCAATACCATAGGTTCCGCTACTTACCTTCTGGGAAAACACCTGGCCAAAAAACTTAGACCCCTGTCTGGTAATACCCCTTCTTATATTAAAGACTCATATTCTTTTCTTCAATGGATTAATAACATAGAAATGAAGGATGATGATATTATGGTTAGCTTTGACATTGTATCTCTTTATACTATGATTCCTATTGATGAAGTTATTAATATCATGAGAAACATCACGGACAAAGAAACTATGGACCTTCTGGAGCTTTGCTTAAAATCCTCTTACTTCAGTTTCAAAGGTAAAATTTATGAACAAACCCATGGTGTGGCTATGGGCTCTCCTCTATCCCCCATAGTTGTCAACATCTTCATGGAACACTTCGAACAGAAGGCTCTCAGGTCATTTCCATACACCCCTAAAGAATGGAAAAGGTTTGTCGATGACATATTTGCCAAATGGAATCATGGAAAAGAAAAACTTGACCTATTCCTCAATCACTTAAATAGCCTTTTGGACCATATAAAATTTACTTTTGAAATTGAAAATAATAACCATCTTCCCTTCCTTGATATCCTTCTAACCAAAAAAGATAGGTCACTTGGTTTCCAAATCTATAGAAAGAAAACCCATACAGAAAGATATCTTCATGCAAATTCTCATCACCACCCTAAACAGAAGATTGGCATCATTAGGACCTTAACCACTAGGGCGGCCAAAATATCTGATCCCAACCATTTAAAAGATGAACTCAACCATCTTCACAAAGTGTTTGAATTAAATAGCTATAATAGGAATATCATTAGGAAAGCCATGCACCTATCATTAAACAAAAATAATAATGATATCAAAGATCAAAATTCATCAACTCCTAAGGTCTCCCTTCCATACATAAAAGGCACCACTGATAAAATTACTAAAATTCTTATTAAACACAACATTAATGTAGCCTTCACCCCTTCCAACACCATCAAACAATTATTCAACTCAGTCAAGGATCCCATGAATCCTAACCTTCAAAAAGGTGTTTATGTTATTCCTGGCTCATGCAGAAAAAATACATAGGTGAAACAGGTAGGTCTCTTAACATTAGAATTAAAGAACACACTGCTGAATTAAGAAGGGAAAGGACCTCAAAATCTACCTTAGCAGAACATGTTCACTCCTCCTCTCATTACATCTGCATAGAAGAAGCCAAACTAGTTAGAAAACAAGACCACTACCTTAAAAGGAAAACCAAAGAAGCCATTGAAATAGAAAAAAGGAAGAACAACTTGAACCGAGATGATGGATTAAAACTAAGCAACACCTGGAAACCTTTACTAGAGATCTTAAAAAACCAATAATTAACTCATATCGTTTCTAATAATTTAATCCATCGTCTATCATTAAAAGATTAAGAAAATATAAATCAACTCAACAAGGAAACATTATATAACATCCTCCTCAAACAATAAAACAAAAACATAAATAATCATATAAATCGAATAATTGGTTATTTCATAACTAATCATTTGATATTATTAAAATAAATTAAAATCATAACTTATTAATTATAATAGCATGGTAACACATGTATTTAAATTAAACATATAGTCGTAATAACTCATATTTAAACAGTTAGAAAATAATCAATAGGAATCATATATAAAATTATAAGGAATAAACTAAACAAGTTAGTTAATTAAGTAAACAAATTAATTAATTAATTAAACAAATTAATTAGTTAATTTGTTCAATTAATTAATTACTCAAACAAATTGGTTAATTAATTAGGGCATTGATTAAAACAAAATAATTAATTAATTTTACAAATTAATTAATTAATTAAACAATTGATTAATTAATAAATTAATTAGTTAAACAAATTAATTAGTTAAGTTGTTCAAGTAATTAATTACTCAAACAAATTGGTTAATTAATTAGGGCATTGATTTAAACAAATTAATTAATTAATTTTACAAATTAATTAGGGCATTGATTTAAACAAATTAATTAATTAATTTTACAAATTAATTAATTAATTTAACGTTTAATTAATTAATTAAACAGCTAATTGATTAATTAAACAAATTAATTAATTAAACATACAAATCAAATAATTGGTTATTTCATAACTAATCATTTGATAATATTAAAATAAATTAAAATCATAACTTATTAATTATAATAGCATGGTAACACGTGTATTAAAATAAATATATAGTTCTTATAACTCATATTAAACAGTTAGAAGGTAAACAATAGGAATCATATATAAAATTGTAGGGAATTAATTAAACAAGTTAGTTAATTGATTAAACAAATTAATTAGTTAGTTAAACAAATTAATTAATTAATTAATGAGGGAATTAATTAAGGAATTGATTAAAACAAATTAATTAATTAATTTAACAATTAATTAAACAAATTAATTGATTAATTAAAATGATTAATTAAAAAAAAAAAAAATATATATATATATATATATATATATATATATATATATTAACAAACTTAGTGGAGATTGGTCGACCCAATTTCTTAGATTAACTCCTTCATAACCTATATATATAACTTAAAATATAGCTCTTAGATACATCATGAATATCTCTAGAATATCTATTGTCGCATCCCCTGATGATGGACTCACTTGGTAGTCTGAAACGTTGGGTTCATAAAACTCTATAATAGGTCATTCCTCCTCTATTTAAAACTATCCTCACCTGTATGGATTCATTATTTAATAATAATTTGAATTTGTTAGGACAAGAGGATATCGCTCAAAAAGCTTTTGATCAAATTTGTGACTTGTGCGGGAAGCTCTCCAGAATCAATCTAGATCTGGTAGAGGAAGTCGAAGTAGAAATAATAAACTTGGATGCACATGTGCTATGATCATTGGTTTGGAAAATAAAATAGACAACATGAAAATTGAAATTATGAATACCGTTAGCAAACAAATAGACTCTTTGAAATTTCAACTGAAATTGGTAGAAGAACAAGAGTCGTTGTCTTTTTATTGTCCAAAGTGTAAGAAAAAATATCTTTTAAGAGAATGTCCTGCTGATGTTAAAGGTGCTAATAAATGTGTCATTTGAGCAGGGAACATGCTACTGAGGAGTTCCCTTCTATATCGGGATTGAAACCATCATTTAAAGGAGAGCAGTCTGAACTTGATCCATTGCATGCCATGGGAGCACAGAGAAATTGGCCTCAGGTAGGTATAGGTATGGTTCCTGAACCTCCACCACATTTTTATGGTTATAATGCATCACCATATTCCTACCATAATGCAAATCACTCTCAACCCTGACAACATGGGAATCACTTTCAATATGGACAACCTCCTCAACCTTGGCAACAAGGATGCAGGGAATCAAATCATTCTCATTATTCCCATCCTGAACCTATGCAATAATATCCTATTGCATAACCTTATCCCATGTCTCAACCATCTTTACCCTCCTTACCTCAGCAAAGTCAACCAATGCCATCATTACCTTTCCTACCACCCTTTTGACCACCCCAACTACCTGCTCAATCCATACCGAATCCTAATAATAAAGGGTAAAATTGATTCATTCCATTGGACTGCTACCTTCTCCCATTTATCAGATCTTGCCGGTTGGGATCCATGAGCTTCAATTGAGATTGGGAAGGGTAGTAAAACTAGAAAAACAAATAATCCATGGTGATTATCGAGGAGATAAATGAGGAGGAAACTCTTGATTGTTCAAAAGAAGATGTCACTGCTCAACCCATTCTCATGCATTTGGAGTTTCCATCTTCTTCAAAACAACCTCCCTACCCAGAGAGGCTAGTTATGGAGAAAAATGACCCCACTCCCGAGTCTAGTCTGGCTTCCGAGCTTAGGAATCTTTGCATAAAGGTCCCTTTGCTACAAGCTATTAAAGAGATCCCCATCTGTACAAAAATCATTAGGGAACTCTATCTTAAGAAGCCAGGAAGGAAGAGAGTAGAACCCCAGACCATTCAATTTGTTGGCAGAGCAGCCGAGTTGATGACAGGATGTGCACAGATGGAGAAATATATTGATCCTAGAAACTCAGTTGTTTCTATCCAAATAGGTGATATCCTTGTCCCCAATGTGTTAATAGACTTGGGGGCGACCATTAATTTTTTGACTAGGAAAACCATGGATCAACTTAGGTGCTTGAACTTGCAGACGGATCTAAAATCAAGCAAAAAGGTGTGCTGGACAATGTGGTTGTTTCAATTGATTCTTGGGAATACCCCTTAGATTTTATTGTGCTTCAGCCGAAAAATCATGTGGTGGGTATCCCTTGATTTTGGGGTGACCATGGCTTGCCACAGCTAATGCTTATATTAGATGTTGCTCTGGTGATATGTATATTTCCCATGGAGAAAATAAGAAGAAAGACACTTTGTATCCACCTGCTAGATCTATTCAGGAGCCCAGATATACCTTATGGCTAGATTATGATAGTAGTGATGAGGAGACTCAATCTGTTTCTTTGATCCATCATCATACCGAGTCTACCCAGGAGGGTGAGTTACAAGACTTCTTGAACAATCTAGACACAATGCAAAATTTTGACATGCTTTGTCAAATCTTTAGTCTAGATTTTCAAGAAAGTTACAGTTCTCAACCTCCCTCATCACAGACTCTAACAGCATCTTCCTGTACTCTTAAGCCCGAGACCACTCTTGTTGAGATTAGTCCAGGCAAATCTTTACACATCAGCTCAAACCTAGATTCCTCCCAACAAGAGCAGCTTGTTAGTTTGTTGCGAGACCATCTTGATGCCTTTGCATGGAGTTATGAGGACATGAAAGGCATACCTCCTGAAACTTGTACTCACCATATTTATATTCAGGAGGGAGCCCGACCTATTCGACAACCCCAAAGGCGCATGAATCCTGCACTAAGAGAAGTTGTGAAAGAAGAATTACAAAAACTCTTAGACGCTAATTTTATTTATCATATATCTTATATCCAATAGGTCTCTTCATCGGTGATAGTCCCGAAAAATATGGGAGATGACGCATTTGCACTGATTACAGAGAATTGAATAAAGCCACTCTCAAGGACTATTTTCCCCTTCCTTTGATAGATCAGGTGCTAGATACCCTTGTCGGTAAAACGTACTTTTTATTTTTAGATGGCTTTAGCGAATATAACCAAATCCAAATCACACTCGAGGATCAAGACAAGACCACCTTCACATGCCCATGGGGGACATTTGCCTACCCACTGTTGGGTGCTTGAATTGCACTTAAGCAAACTCCTCAACACTTAATTGTCAACCTAGGGGTTTCGTAAACTTAGAGACGAAGCACAGGCAATGCCAAAAGTGGTATGAAATTTTCCTATTCCTAATCCTACTTCTTAAATGAAATGTTGCAAAATCAGACAGAAAACAATCTTAAAGACAATCGACACCAAAGAAATTCTAGTGCTGGAATGTAAAAGAATAATTTGCAAGGAAATCAAGTAAATGAACTTTCACACAACTCGAAACAATCTTAAATGTTGAAATGAAATACTATGTTTATCTTCAGTATAGATGGCTAACAATTTAACAAGTGGGCCCTTGCAAGATTTTCTTCCCAATCTTCTTTCTACACCAAGCAACCTGTTCTTGTACTATTGCAATCTGCTTGCACTAGTGCAGGTGCAGTACTTATGTGAAAAAAGCATATTTTACCTTCTTTACTGAAGACTTATGTCTTTATGGAGGTGCTCTAACCCTCAAGGCTTAGAATACTATGTTCCTATGACAAGAGACCAGCTCTTGCACAGAGACATAGCTTCCTTCACCAAAGTTTTCAATTTACTTTCGAAGGAATTGAAACACATGTTGAAAAGAATTGCAATTGCAAGCTAGATTCTGAGATAAATTACATGCGAAAAATAATGTTTAAATTAACTGAACTTTGCAATGAAAGTAAATTTCATAAAGCAAAAACAATTCAAAATAATCAAGCAGCAGTCAAAGTAATTTGCATGCATCAACTCACTTTCGACAATTCACTTATAACATTTTTGTTCCTTTTTCTTAAGTCATAAACTACAAGTATAAAGTATGTTGTTTGTAATAACGTTCTTTCTTAATTCATGTAAAGATCCTTCAGAAGTATAATTCTTAACATTGAGAATGATTACTTGAATTGACAATACGTTTGCTTGCATGAATAAATGAAATTATAAGAAGGAAAGGAACGTAACACTTGCTGTAAAGTGTTACTACATGCACTAGTACATGAAGAATCTTCTTGCACGACCCGAGCGGAAGCAAACTAAGACAAAAATTGTAGGAAGGAAATTACAAGAAATTAATTCGCAAGAAAGAAATTTCAAGAAAGAAATAAACTTAATTAAACTTCCAAACTACGGATCCGTTCACGCTTGACTATAAAATGAATTAATCTCAAAACTATGAAATAAACATAAGAGCAGTCAAAGCCACGCAACAGAAAATGAATAAATGTTCACACTGACTTTTTAAATGGCGAAAGCACAAGGGTAAACGAGTTGGGTTGGATGGGCCCTAGCCAACCAGCTCGTTTCCCATTTAGGAAATGAAATGATTTAGCACTTAATCATGCATGCAATAGAAATTAAACACAACGTGAAAAAAACATGGCGCGTTCCTTGTATTAACTTGATCAATAAATATACATGATAGTGCAAGTCTAGCCCAGAACCGAGGGCGATACAAAATTACAAAGAAAAAAAAATTACAACTCAGAGATCGCTCCCTTGGCTCTACCTATAGTCTACATTATATACAGACTCTCGACCTTAGCCATATTCTGCAATTTATAGTCATTTCCTATTCAAGCCTTTCAGCTGAATGGACTAGCAAACGAACTTTGCAAAGCCGGCTGATGGTTATAATAAAACGTGGACTTTGTTGGTCGTAAACCATATTCTCGGCAAGCATCCCTGACTATACGCTGTCAATGTCCATCCTCGTATAGTCTGCAACCAAACTAGGAGTTGTGGATCAAAAATGCCCGTGTGGAATATCACGGAGATCACGGAGCAGCATCGTTGGCGGTGCAGGAATCTACCTGCACTGATCACGCTAAATAATGATTAACACTTAATTCTTCAATTAATTTTAGGAAATTTAAACATAAGTTACAATAGATACTAAAAGGTATGAAATCTATGTAAAGTAATTAATAAAGCACTTAATAAATCTTAATTATGAAATACGAAGTATATGTAGGAATAGATGATTATCTTGGACTAGTACAGGAATGAGAGGGTTAAATAGAGATAAAATAGAGGTTAAGGCTTATGGGAATAGGGTAAAAATAGAGAAATTTGGGACACCAACATCCTCCCATCCCTAATCTGTTGTGTGTCCTCACACAACATTTTACCTTCTGCAAAAAATCTTCAAAAATGGGTGGCCAGCTCTCAATCCTATACTTCAATACTTATCCCTTCTTTCACTACCTTTGGCTTTTTACCTCAGGCTCCTTTTAGCTGTTTAGTTACCTTCTTGAGGCATTTTTAGCACTTGAAAGCCTGATACTTCCATACTTTCACTTGTTGTTTCTGCTTCTTGACCTATGCGAGCAACTCTGCCTGATTTTCCACAATTCCCTGTCACAACCTCAAAAGGATTTTAGTGAGCGATACCAACGGTTGCTGAGAATTTTATGTCAGAGGTCCATCCATCCTTTGTCCTTTCAATCCCATCCAACCGATCATGTTTAATGATAAAATATTGGCTCAACGGTTCAAATGCAGATATGTATCATCCTACTATGGGTGAGCAATAATGATTGGATGTGCTGGATGCTTATTCGGCGGCGGTGTAACGGTCATAATAATATGGTTAGGAGGTAAGACAATGATGAACAAGTGATGGGAGATTGGTTTGAAGGGAAGTGAGTTATGAGTTTTCGGACAACCTGTACTATCCCACAGTCTACCTCATAATTCAATTAAGACATATTTCATTACCCATTAAAAAAATTAGATTTCAAAACCCAATATATCTTGTACTTTACAAATTTTCCTAAGTCAGTAAATGATAAAACAAAGTATCAATTAAAATATATAATGCTATGATCTATCGATGTAGGAATCACTCATGTACAAAGTAATATAATTTTGTAAGCATTCTTCATAAGACGCTCTTATACTGTGTGAAATTTGTTTTACACTTGCTTCCATAGTCAGTCATGCTCCTGCACTGATCTTGCTTGCACTGCATCGTGCTTGCACTGACTGCTTGCACTGCATCGTGCTTGGACTAACTGCTTGCACTGCGCATCTTGCACCAGGGATTTTACCAAAATAACAATTCCGATATAACACAATTCTGTAACTGGAAAAAAAATATTTGCCTCTATATAAAGGAAAGTTTTATTCGCCATCCTTTGGTGTTTCATGAGCATGCCTTTTGGATTGACTGCATCAAACTCTGCAATCAATTTATGAGGGAATAAAGAAGTGGGAAAGGGGTGATTTTCATAATGGGAAGGAACATTACTACAGGGATTCCAACAACAATATCACCAAGGGGGATAAGCGAGAATGGGATGTGGAAAAAATTCAAGGGAAATAGAGGGATTTTATGAGATCGAGTAAGGGTAGTTTTATTTAGAAGAAAGAGGAGGGTAATTCATTGGGGATTTAGAAAAAGAAAAATAGTGGGAATTGCGAAATGGGAAAATAGAATAAAGGCATAATTTTATCTTCAAGGTATGCTTGCACTGGTGC
Organism: Pinus tabuliformis; assembly: GCA_031772625.1. Taxonomy (NCBI): domain Eukaryota; kingdom Viridiplantae; phylum Streptophyta; class Pinopsida; order Pinales; family Pinaceae; genus Pinus; species Pinus tabuliformis. The sequence continues at coordinate 566,465,351 of CM062805.1, read as the reverse complement.
CTGAAAAAGTAATTGCAGCGGGAATTAAGCATTTACTTGGATAAAACTTTCCATGCTAGTTACCCCAAACTTGGGTAAGGGTTGGTTTCCTTGAACCTGCTTCTTCTTGGTGGCATCCAGCATAACTAAAAATCAAGTAACATTCCCTTTTTATTGAAATTTCGATCTTCCTGCCAACATGCTGGTTTTCAGGTTGATCCTTCTGAAATCATGTCAGTCAACTAATTTTCATAATTACACGAGAAAAAAAATGTCCTTTTTTTCATTTTATTATTTTTTTCTAATGAGGAAAAGAAAGAATCAAATCTTCAACAGGTTGGTGTTACCACCTACCAACTCATTTTCATATTGTTGTTGGACTTGCTGCATAAAATCTCCTTTAGTATGGGGCTGAAAATATACCTTCAATCTATGCCCATTTACCAGGAACAGAGAATTTCTTCCATCAATAGTTTTGATCTCTATCGCTCCATTTTCATACACTTTTACCACCTCATAGGGTCCCATCCAACGTGTATGGAATTTCCCTTTAAAATATTTGAATCTAGAATCGTAAAGGAGCACCCAATCACCTGGTTGGAATTTCTTCTTCTGGATAGACTTGTCCTACCACTTTTTGTGCTGTTGTTGAACCAAGATGTTCTACTAAACAACATCCCTTTGGAATTCATCTAACTCATTTAGTTGTAGAAGATGTTGTTGTTGTGATTTAGATAGATCTCGCCCCAATTGGACTGCAGTCCTAAAAGTCTTGATCTGGAATTCTATTGGCAAGAGGACTTGTTTCCTGTACACCAACTCATATAGTGTGTGTCATGTGCTATTCCTCCAAGTGGTTTGGTATGCCCACAATGCTTCCGGTAATTTGTCAGCCCAATCCTTTATGTGAATATTTACTGTCTTTGTGAGGATGGACTCAATCACCTTGTTTGTGGAATCCACCTGACCATTTGCTTGCGGGTGATATGGTGTAGATTTCTTGTGTTGTATTTTGTACTGCTCCATCACACCCTGTACCAGATTAGAAATAAACTGCGGTCCATTGTCAAAAAAAATTCTCTAGGCACACCAAATCTAGTAAAGATTTCAGTGAAAAGAAAATCAACAACAACTCTTTCAGTAGCAAAATAAACACCTTTAGCTTCTACCAATTTTGTAACGAAATCTGTACAAACCAAAATATGCTTTTTATTTAATGATGTTGGATTTATTGGTCCTACAAAACCAATGGCCCATTTTTCAAAAGGCTCAATCATAACCTGAGGACATAAAGGCATTTCATTGGTTTGATTAGGTTGGCCAATTCGCTAACATTTGTCACATCGCTTGACACACTGTTTAGCATCCTTAAACAAGGAGAACCAAAAATAGCCAGCTCGTAACACTTTGTACGCAGTCCGCTTATTGGAGAAGTGTCCCCCGTAAGGTTCATCATGGGTAGGTTTTAAAATATCAAACACTTCTTCCTCTCTTACACATCTACGGATAATGAGATCTGCTCCGGTGTAAAAGAGGTCTCCTTGAATCTAGGAATATGCAGCGCTTTTCTATATTATATTCCACTTTTCACGAGCAGATAAGTGAGGTGGTAATTTCCTAGTGACTAAATAGTTAGCTATGTCAGCAAACCACAGGGATTTTGTTGACACAGCAAAAAGATGTTCATCAGGAAAATCATCATCAACAGGAATTGCTTCACCAGGATTATTTAATCTTGAAAGATAATCTACTACTACATTAAATTTTCCTAGTCTATCAATAATGGTAATATTAAACTCATGTAACAACAATAACCACTTAGTCACTCTACTGCTAGTTAAAGGTTTATTCATCAAATATCTTATTGCCGAATGGTCAGTATGCACAAAGACTTCATATCCTGTAGTATAATGTCTGAATTTATTAATGGAAAAAATTACAGCTAAAAACTCTTTCTCAGTAACCATATAATTTAGTTCAATGGTAACAAGTTTTTACTAATGACATAAATAGCATAATATTGTTTGTCTTCTTCTTGTCCTAAAGCTGTGCCAATAGCAGTATATGAGGCATCAGAGGAAATATGAAATGGCAAGGACCAATTTGGTCCTCTCAAAACTGGTGCCTGGACTAGTTTTTCCTTCAATGTCTCAAAGGACTGTTGGCAAGCTGTGGACCAAGAAAACTCACTATCTTTAGCCGAAATTCAGAAAAGTTGGGTAGCTATACTTGAGAAATTATCAATGAATCTCCTATAGTAGCCTGCATGTCCTAGAAAACCTCTCACTTCCCTTTGAGTTTTGGGTATAGGAAGACTCAAAATAATTTCTATTTTTGCAGGGTCAACCTGGATACCTTTGTCAGAAATAAGATGGCCAAGAACCACCCCTGCCTTACACATTAATCTGCATTTTTTATCACTCAAGGTGAGATAAGCTTCTTGGCAGTGAAGAAGCACTTTTTCTAGATTCTTGAGGGCTTCTTGAAATGAATCACCAAACAAAGAAAAGTCATTTATATATATTTCCACACACTCAAGGTCAAAAAAATGGTCAAGACCACCCTTTGAAAGGTAGCCAGAGCATTACATAGCCCAAAGGGAAGCACTCGGTAAGCAAATGTACCCCATGGACATGTAAAAGTGGTTTTGTCTTGATCCTTGGGTGCAATATGTATCTGGTTATACCCACTAAAGCCATCTAGAAAATAAAAGTACTTCTTACCAGCAAGGGTATCAAGTACCTGATCAATGAAAGGAAGGGGAAAGTAATCTTTGAGAGTGGATTTGTTCAATTCTCTGTAGTCAATACAAATGCACCATCTCCCATATTTTCCTGGGACTAAGACCAATGGAGAGACCCACTAGCTGTCAGAACTAGGATAGATAAAATCAGCATCTAAGAGATTTTGAAATTTTTCCCTTACAACATCTCTTAGAGTTTGTTTCATTCACCTTTGGGGTTGTCAGACAGGTCGGGCTCCATCATGAATATAGATATGGTAGGTACAAGTTTTAGGCGGGATGCCTTTCATATCTTCATAGCCCCATGAAAAGGCATCAAGATGGTTTCGCAATAAATTCACAAGCTGCTCTTGTTGGGAAGAATCCAAGTCTAAACTGATATGCAAGGATTTACCTACACTAATCTCAACAAGAGTAGTATCAAGCTCAAGAGTACACAGAGGTGTCGCTAGGATGGTAGCGAGGGAGGTAGAGAGTCATATCTTTCTTGAAAATCTAGACTAAAAATCTGACTCAATGACTCAAATTGGCCATGGTGTCTAGATTGTTCAGGAAGTCTTGAATCTCACCCTCCTGCGAGAACTCAGCATTCTGATGTATCAAGGAAACAGGCTGAGTCTCCTCATCACTATTGTAGTCTAACCATAAAGTGTGTCGGAGCTCCTGAATGGATCTAGCGGGTGGATACAAGGTGACCTTCTTCCTGGAATCTCCATGGGAAATATACACGTCACCAGAACGGCATCCGATATAAGCATCGGTCGTAGCAAGCCATGGTCATCCTAAGATCAAGGAATATCCTCCCATAGGGATCTTTGGCTGAAACACAATGAAGTCTGCGAGATATTCCCAAGAGTCTAGAGAAGCGACCACATCATCCAACACCCCTTCCGGCTTGATTTAGATGTATCTACTAGTTCAAGCACAATGGGAGTAGGACGAATATGGACCAATCCAAGTTGATCCATGAATTGCTTGGTCATAATGTTAATGGTTGCCCCTAGGTCTATAAGTACATTTGAGACAAGGACATCACCTATCTGAACAAATACAACAGGGTTTCCGCGGTCGGTATATTTCTCCATGTGCATACACCCCGTCATTAACTCTGTTGCTCTACGAACAAATTGAATGGTTTGAGGTTCTAATCTTCTCCTTCCTAGCTTCTTGAGACAGAGTTCCCTAATGATTTTTGTGCAAATGGGGATATCTTTAATAGCTTGGAGCAAAGGTACCTTTATGAAAAGGTTCCTAAGCTCAAAAGCCAAGCTAGTCTCTGGAATGGGGTCCTTCTTCTCCACAACTAACCTCTCTGGATAGGGAGGTCGGTTTGGAAGAAGATGGAAAAGGTTGAGAAGGTATGGGGATAGGCTAGATGGTGTCATATTTTTTAGAATGGTCAAGAGTTTCCTCCTCACCTTTCTCGTTGATAATCACCATAGGTTGCTTTTGATTTTCAGAGGTTACTATCTTCCCCAATCTCAATTGGAGGTCATTGACTCCAACTAGCATGGATTGATATCTGGATGAGGAAAGCGGATTCATAAAATGGATCATCTTTATCGCTTTGTTATTGTGGTTGGGTAATGGTTGGGCAGGTAGCTGAGAAGGTTGAAACGGTGGAGGTAAAGGCAATGGTGGCATTGGCTGACTCAGCTAAGGTAATGATGGTTGTGGCATTAGGTAAGGTGCATATGTAGGAGGGTTTGACTGCATAGGTGCAGGATAGGAATGGTGTGAATGATATGAATGGTTTGGCCCTCTTCATCCTCGTTGCCTAGATTGGGAGGGTTATCCATAATGATATTGGTTCCCATGCTGCCAATGTTGAGAGTGACTATTGTTAGGATATGAATATGAATGTGCATTATAACCAAAAAAATGCGGTGGAGGTTCAGGAGCCATACCTGCACTTACCTGAGGCCAGTTTCTTCGTGCTCCAATAGCATGCAGTGATTCGGCTTCAGGTTATCCTCCTTCTAGTACAGCTTTCAGCCCAAGTATGGAGGGACATTTTTCCGTGGCCTGGTTCTCTGTACAAATTGCACATTTATTGGTTTCTTTAATATTGAGAGGACATTCTCTTAAAAGATGTTTTCTTCTACATTTTGGACAAAAAATGGATAATGACTCTTGTTCCTCTACAAGTTTTTGTTGAAACTTCAAAGATTCTATTTGTGTACTAACAGTATTCATTATTTCAATTTTCATATTGTCCATTTTTTTCTAATCCAATAATCATAGCATCAATAGATTCGGTTTTCTTATTTCTATCCTGCATTCCTTTACCGGATCTATATTGGTTCCTCGAGAATTTCCTGCACAAGTCATAGATTTGATCAAAAGATTTTTGAGCAATATCCCCTTCTCCTAACAGATTTAAATTATTCCTAGCATCGTCAATAAGCCCCCCTAAGAACAAGGCTCTAATGGTACTTAGATCAAATTTGTGCTTTGACCTTTGGAGGATGTACAGGAAACTCTCCAAGTAGTCCTCTAGAGTCTCATCATCATTTTGCACAATAGTAATGACTTCATCTTGAATATCTCTAGTCTTACAATATTCCTGATATTTTGACAATAACAATTTCTTCATTTGTTCCCAAGAAGATATAGTTTTTCCTCCTAGTCCCATGAACCAGCGGAGTGCTGCATCCTTGAGAGTTGCAGGAAACAGCTTTAACTTTTGGGCATCAGATGAATAATCATAACTTCTACACAAAATATCAAACTCAAATAGGAAAGAGTCTGGATCTTCATGTACCTTATCGTATAAATGAGGAAGAGTTTATGATGAAATATTTTTCATTTGTACTTGTGTATCAGGATCCACAATTGGGAATCCAAAAGTGGATTGTTCCTCATTTACCTTATTTTCACCAGTTCCTTCTACATGGTCTTCCTAATCTTCCATTGTTGTTATTCCACATGAACCGCTCTCAAAGGGATGAGAAGGCTGACTATGGGTTCTAATAGTCCCCTTCTTCCCCTTTGTGGGTTGTGTCACACCTAGACCACTGCTGCTAGAGCCCAAGTGGATTGTTCTTGCGTGATGAGTCTGAGTTTTTTTGGACTTTCTGCCTGCAAAAGAAGGCCCAATATGAGATTTGGTTCTAGATTTATCAGCATTTCTTTGGCCCCTAGTGGGCTTCGGACCCCTACCTCTTTTAGACATTCATTTCAAAAAAATGACAAAACAAAATTTCAATAAAAATGTTGCAACTTAAAAATAATTGGACACCTATAAATTCCTTCAAGCAAATAGAAGCACACTGCAGAAAAATAATAGCAGACTTACCCCTATTGCAAAAATGGAAAATTCTTACCAATTCAAATCATCTCCCCAGCAACGATGCCAAAATGTCAGGTGTAGGAATTGCACTTAAGCAAACTCTTTGACACTTAATTGTCAACCCAGGGGTTTCGTAAACTTATAGACGAAGCACAGGAAATGCCAGAAGTGGTATGAACTTTTCCTATTCCTATTCCTACTTCTTAAATGAAATGTTGCGGAATTAGACAGAAAACAATCTTAAAGAAAATCGACACCAAATCAATTATAGTGTCGGAATGTAAAAGAATAATTTGCAAGGAAATCAAGCAAAGGAACTTTCACACAATTGGAAACAATCTTAAATGTTGAAATGAAATACTATGTTTATCTTCAGTATAGATGGCTAACAGTTTAACAAGTGGGCCCTTGCACGATCTATTTCCTAATTGATCTTCCTTCTACACCAAGCAACCTATTCTTGTACTATTGTAATATGCTTGCACTAGTGCAAGTACAGTACTTATGTGAAAAAAGTATATTTTACCTTCTTCACTGAAGACTTATGTTTTTATAGAGGTGCTTTAGGCCTCAAGGCTTACAGCACTTTGTTCCTGTGACAAGAGACCAACTCTTGCACCGAGATAGAGCTTCCTTCACCAAAGTTTCCAATTTACTTTCGAAGGAATTGAAAGATGTGTTGAAAAGAATTGCACTTGCAAGCTAGATTTTGAGATAAATTACATGTGAAAAAGAATGCTTTAATTAACTGAACTTTGCAATGAAAGTAAACTTCATAAAGCAAAAACAATTCAAAATAATCAAGTAACAGTCAAAGTAATTTGCATGCATCAACTGACTTTCGGCAGTTCACTTATAACATTTATGTTCCCTTTTCTTAAGTCATAAACTGCAAGTATAAAGTATGGTGTTTGTAATAACGTTCTTTCTTAATTCATGTAAAGATCCTTCAGAAGTATAATTCTTAACATTGAGAGTGATTACTTGAATTGGCAATACGTTTTCTTGCAAGAATAAATGAAATTATAAGTAGGAAAAGAACGTAACACTTGTTGTAAAGTAAAACTGGAGTGCAGGAAACTACATGCACTAGTACAGGAAGAATCTTCCTGCACGACCCGAGCGGAAGCAAACTAAGACAAAAATTGCAGGAAGGAAATTGCAAGAAAGTAATTTGCAGGAAAGAAATTGCAAGAAAGAAATAAACTTAATTAAACTTCCAAACAACGGATTCGTTCACGCTTGACTATAAAATGAATTAATCTCATAACTCTGAAATAAACATAAGAGCAATCAAAGCCATGCAACTGCAAATGAATAAATGTTCACACAGACTTTTTAAATGGCAAAAGCACAAGGGTAAACGAGCTGGGTTGGCTGGGCCCTAGCCAACCAGCTCGTTTCCCGTTTAGGAAACGAAATGATTCAGCACTTAATCACGCATGAAATAGAAATTAAACACAGCGTGAAGAAAACATGGCACGTTCCTTGTATTAACTTGATCAACAAATATACATGATAGTGCAAGTCCAACCCAGAATCGAGGGCAATACAAAATTACAAAGTAAACAAAATTACAACTCAGAGATCGCTCCCTTGGCTCTACCTACAATCTACATTATATACACTCTCTCAGTCTTAGCCATATTTTCTAATTACAATCATTTCCTATTCAAGTTTTTCGACTGAACGGACTAACAAACTAACTTTTCAAAACCGGCTGGTGGTTATAATAAAGTGCGAACTTTGTTGGTCGTAGACCATATTCTCGACAAGCATCCCTGACTATACGTCGCCAATGTCCATCCTCAGATAGTCTGCAACTGAACTAGGAGTTGTGGATCAAAAACGCCCCTTTGGAATATCACGGAGATCACGAAGCAGCATCGTTGGCGGTGCAGGAATCTGCCTACACTGATCGCACTAAATAATGATTAACACTTAGTTCTTCAATTACTTTTTAGGAAAGTTAAACATAAGTTTCAAGAGATACTAAAAGGTATGAAATCTATGTAAAGTAATTAATAAAGCACTTAATAAATCTTAATTATGAAATATGAAGTATATGTAGGAATAAATGATTATCTTGGACTAGTGCAGGAATGAGAGGGCTAAATAGAGATAAAACAAAGATTAAGGCTTATGGGAATAGGGTAAAAATAGATCAATTTGGGACACCAACAGCCTCCCATCCCTAAGTTGTTGTGTGTCCTCACACAACATTTTACCTTCTGCAAAAAACTTCAAAAATGGGTGGCCAGCTCTCAATCCTATACTTCAATACTTATCCCTGCTTTCACTACCTTTGGCTTTTTACCTCGGGCTCCTTTCAGCTGTTTAGTTACCTTCTTGAGTCATTTTTAGCACTTGGAAACCCGATACTTCCATACTTTCACTTATTGTTTCTGCTTCTTGACCTCTGTGAGCAACTCTACCTCATTTGCCACAATTCCGTGTCACAACATGAAAAGGATCTTAGTGAGCGATACCAATAGTTGCTGAGAATTTTATGTCGAAGATCCATCCATCCTTTGTCCTTTCAGTCCCATCTAACCGATCATGTTTAATGATAAAAGAACGGCTCCTCGATTCAGATGCAGATACATATCATCCTACTATGGGTGAGCAATAATGATTGGATGTGGTGAAGGCTTATGCAGCGACGGTGTAACGGTCATAATGATATGGTTAGGAGGTAAGACAATGATGAACAAGTGATGGGATATTGGTTCGAATGGAGGTGAGTTATGAGTTTTCGGACAACCTGTATTATCCCACGGTGTACCTCATAATTCAATTAAGACATATTTCACTACCCATTAAAAAAATTAGACTTCAGAACCCAAAATATTTTGTACTTTAAAAAAATTCCTAAGTCAGTAAATGATAAAACAAAGTATCATTTAAAATATATAACGCTATGATCTATCAGTGCAAGAATCACTCGCAGGAATCACTCATGTACAAAGTAATAAAATTTCATAAACATTCTTCATAAGACGCTCATGTACTATGTGAAATTTGTTTTACACTTGCTTCCACAGTCGGTCGCGCTCCTGCACTGATCTTGCTTGCACTGCATCGTGCTTGCACTGACTGCTTGCACTAACTTCTTGCACTGCACATCTTGCACCAGGGATTTTACCAAAATAACAATTCTAATAGAACACAATTCTGTAGCTGGAAAAAAAAAATTGCCTCAATATACAAGGAAAGTTTTATTCGCCATCCTTTGGTGTTTCATGAGCATGCCTTCTGGATTGACTGCATCAAATTATGCAATCAATTTATGAGGGAATAAAGAAGTGGGAAAGGGGTGATTTTCATAATGGGAAGGAACATTACTGCAGGGATTCCAAGAACAATATCACCAAGGGGGGTAAACGAGAATGGGATGTGGAAAAAATTCAAGGGAAATAGAGGGATTTTACAAGATCGATTAAGGGTAGTTTTCTTTAGAAGAAAGAGGAGGGTAATTCATTGGGGATTTAGAAAAATAAAAATAGTGGGAATTACGAAACGGGAAAATAGAAGAAAGGCATAATTTTATCTTCAAGGTCTGCCTGCACTGGTGCCGGAAAAGTTAATTGCGGCGGGAATTAAGCGTTTACTTGGATAAAAATTTCCATGCTAGTTACCTGAAACTTGGGTAAGGGTTGGGTTCCTTGAACCTGCTTCTTCTTGGTGGAAGCCAGCATATCTAAAAATCAAGTAACATTCCTTTTTTATTGAAATTTCGATCTTCCTGCCAGCATGCTGGTTTTCAGGATGATCCTTCCGCAATCATGTCAGTCAACTAATTTCATAATTACAGGAAAAAAATTGTCATTTTTTCTCTTTTATTATTTTTTTCTAATGAGGAAAATAAAGAATCAAATATTTAACGGGTTGGTGTTACCACCTACCAACTCCTTGTCAGATTTTTGTTGGACTTGCTGCATAAAATCTCCTTTAGTAAGGGGCTGAAAATATACTTTCAATCTATGCCCCTTTACAAGGAACACAGAATTCCGTCCATCAATAGTTTTGATCTCTGCCAGTCCATTTTAAAACACTTTGACCACCTCATAGGGTCCCATCCAGCATGTATGGAATTTCCCTTTAAAATATTTGAATCTAGAATCGTAAAGGAGCACCCAATCACCTGGTTGGAATTGCTTCTTCTGGATAGACTTGTCATGCCACTTCTTGCATTGTTGTTGAACCAAGATGTTCTGTTGAACAACATCCCTTCGGAATTCATCTAACTCATTCAACTATAGAAGACATTGTTGTTGTGCTTCAGAGAGATCTAGCCCCAATTAGACTGCAGTCCTGAAAGTCTTGATCTGGAATTTTATTGGCAAGAGGACTTGCTTCCCGTACACTAGCTCATATAGTGTGTGTCCTGTGTTGTTCCTCCAAGTGGTTCGGTATGCCCACAATGCTTTCGGTAATTTGTCAGCCCAATCCTTTCTGTGAATATTTACTAAATTGTGAGGATGGACTCAATCACCTTGTTTGTGGACTCCACCTGACCATTTCCTTGCGGGTGATATGGTGTAGATTTCCTATGCCGTATTTTGTACTGCTTCATCACACCCTGTACCAGATTAGAAATAAACTGTGGTCCACTGTCAGAAACAATTTCTCTAGGCACACCAAATCTAGTAAAGATTTCAGTAAAAAGAAAATCAACAACAACTCTTTCAATAGCAAAATAAACAACTTTAGCTTCTACCCATTTTGTAACGAAATCTGTACAAACCAAAATATGTTTTTTATTTAATGATGTTGGATTTATTGGTCCTACAAAATCAATGGCCCATTTTTCAAAAGGCTCAATCATAACCTGAGGACATAAAGGCATTTCATTGGTTTGATTAGGTTGACCAATTCGCTGACAGCTGTCACATCGCTAAACATATTGTTTGGCATTCTTAAACAAGGAGGGCCAAAAATAGCCAGCTCGTAACACTTTGTATGTAGTCTACTTATCGGCGAAGTGACCCCGCAAGGTTCATCATGGGAAGATTTTAAAATATCAAACACTTCTTCCTCTCTTACACATATATGGATAATGAGATTTGCTCTGGTGTAAAAGAGGTCTCTTTGAATCCAGGAATATGCAGCGCTTTTCTGTATGATATTCCGCTTTTCACGAGCAGATAAGTGAGGTGGTAATTTCCCAGTGACTAAATAGTTAGCTATGTCAGAAAACCACGGGGATTTTGTTGACACAACAAAAATATGTTCATAAGGAAAATCATCATCAACAGGAATTGCTTCACCGGGATTATTTAATCTTGAAAGATAATATGCTACCACATCAGATTTTCCTGGTCTATCAATAATGGTAATATTAAATTCCTGTAACAATAATAACCACCTAGTCACTCTACCGCTAGTTAATGGTTTATTCATCAAATATCTTATCGTGGAATGGTTAGTATGCACAAAGACTTCATATCCTATAATATAATGTCTGAATTTATTAATGGAAAAAATTACAGCTAAAAACTTTTTCTCAGTAACCGTATAATTTAGTTCAACGGGTAACAAATTTTTACTAATGAAATAAATAGCATAAGATTGTTTGTCTTCTTCTTGTCCTAAAGCTACGCCAATAGCAGTATCTGAGGCATCAGAGGAAATATGAAATGGCAGGGACCAGTTTGGTCCTCTCAAAACTGGTGCCTGGACTAGTTTTTCCTTCAATGTCTCAAAGGATTGTTGGCAAGCTATGGACCAAGAAAACTCACTATCTTTAGCCAAAAGTCGGAAAAGGGGGGTAGCTATCCTTGAGAAATTATCAATGAATCTCCTATAGTAGCCCGCATGTCCTAGAAAACCTCTCACTTCTGTTTGAGTTTTGGGTATAGGAAGACTCAAAATAATTTCTATTTTTGTAGGGTCAACCTTGATAACTTTGTCAGAAATAAGATGGCCAAGAACCACCCCTCCCTTTCACATTAATCTGCATTTTTTTATCACTCAAGGTGAGATGAGCTTCTTGGCAGCGAAGAAGCACTTTTTCTAGATTCTTGAGGGCTTCCTGAAATGAATCACCAAACATAGAAAAGTCATCCATATATATTTCCACACACTCAAGGTCAGCAAAAATGGCTAAGACCGCCCTTTGAAAGGTAGTCGGGGCATTACATAGCCCAAAGGGAAGCACTCGGTAAGCAAATGTACCCCATGGACATGTAAAAGTGGTTTTGTCTTGATCCTCGGGTGCAATCTGTATCTGGTTATACCCACTAAAGCCATCTATAAAAGAAAAGTACTTCTTACCAACAAGGATATCAAGTACCTGATCTATAAAAAGAAGGGGGAAGTAATCTTTGAGAGTGGCTTTGTTTAATTCTCTATAGTCAATACAAATGCACCATATCCCATATTTTTTGGGACTAAGACCAATGGAGAGACCCACTAGCTATCAGAAATAGGATAGATAAAATCAGCATCTAAGAGTTTTTGCAATTCTTCCTTTACAACATCTCTTAGAGCTAGGTTCATTCGCCTTTGGGGTTGTCAGACAGGTCGGGCTCCATCCTGAATATAGATATGGTGGGTACAAGTTTCAGGAGGGATGCCTTTCATATCTTCATAGCCCCATGCAAAGGCATCAAGATGGTTTCGCAACAAATTCACAAGCTGCTCTTGCTGGGAAGAATCCAAGTCTGAATTGATATGCAAGGATTTACCTAGACTAATCTCAACAAGAGTGGTATCAAGCTCAAGAGTACACAGAGGTGTCGCTAGAGATGGTGGCGAGGGAGGTAGAGAGTCATATCTTTCCTGAAAATCTAGACTAAAAATCTGACTCAATGACTCAAAATTGGGCATGGTGTCTAGATTGTTCAGGAAGTCTTGAATCTCACCCTCCTATGAGAACTCAACATTCTGATGTATCAAGGAAACAGGTTGAGTCTCCTCATCACTATTGTAGTCTAACCATAAAGTGTCTCAGAGCTCCTGAATGGATCTAGCGGGTGGATACAAGGTGACCTTCTTCCTAGAATCTCCATGGGAAATATACATGTCACCAGAACGGCATCTAATATAAGCATCGGCCATAGCAAACCATGGTCGTCCTAAGATCAAGGGATGTCCTCCCATAGGGTTCTTTGGCTGAAGCACAATGAAGTCTGCGGGATATTCCCAAGAGTCTAGAGAAACGACCACATCATCTAACACCCCTTCCGACTTTATTTTAGATCTGTCTGCTAGTTCAAGCACAGTGGGAGTAGGATGAATATGGACCAATCCAAGTTGATCCATGGTTTGCTTGGTCATAACATTAATGGTTGACCCTGAGTTTATAAGTACATTTGAGATAAGGACCTCACCTATCTGAACAAAGACAATAGGGTTTCCGCGGTCGGTATATTTCTCCATGTGCATACACCCCATCATTAACTTTGCTACTCTACCAACAAATTGAATGGTTTTAGGCTCTAATCTTCTCCTTCCTCACTTCTTGAGACAAAGTTCCCTAATGATTTTTGTGCGCAAGGGAACCTCTTTAATAGCTTAGAGCAAAGGTACATATATGAAAAGGTTCCTAGGCTCATAAGCTAGGCTAGTCTCTAGAATGGGGTCCTTCTTCTCCACAACTAACCTCTTTGGATAGGGAGGTCGGTTGGAAGAAGATGGAAAAGGCTCAGAAGGTACGGGGATAGGTTGGATGGTGTCATCTTTTTCATAATGGTCAAGAGTTTCCTCCTCACCTTTCTCGTTGATAATCACCATAGGCTACTTTTGATTTTCTGAGGTTACTATCTTCCCCGATCTCAATTGGAGGTCATTGACTCCAACTGGCATGGACTGATATCTGGATGAGGAAAGCGAGTTCATAGAATGGATCATCTATACCGCTTTGTTATTGGGGTTGGGTAAAGGTTGGGCAGGCAGCTGAGAAGGTCAAAATGGTGGAGGTAAAGGCAATGGTGGCATTGGCTGACTCAGCTGAGGTAATGATGGTTGTGGCATTAGGTAAGGTGCATATGTGGGAGGGTATGACTGCATAGGTGCAAGATAGGAATGGTGTGAATAATATGAATGGTTTGGCCCTCTCCATCCTTGTTGCCAAGATTGGGAGGGTTGCCCATAATGATATTGGTTCCCATGCTTCCAATGTTAAAAGTGACTATTGTTAGGATAGGAATATGAATGTGCATTATAACCAAAAAAATGCGGTGGAGGTTCAGGAGCCATACCTGCACTTACCTGAGGCCAGTTTCTTCGTGCTCCCATAGCATGCAGTGATTCAACTTTAGGTTGTCCTCCTTCTAGTACAGCTTTCAGCCCAGGTATGGAGGGACATTTTTCTGTGGCATGGTTCTCTGTACAAATTGCACATTTATTAGTTTCTTTAATATCGAGAGGACATTCTCTTAAAAGATGTTTTCTTCTACATTTTGGACAAAAAATGGACAATGACTCTTATTCCTCTACAAGTTTTTGTTGAAACTTCAAAGAGTCTATTTGTTTACTAACATTATTTATTATTTCAATTTTCATATTGTCCATTTTGTTTTCTAATCCAGTAATCATAGCATCAGTAGATTCGGTTTTCTTATTTCTATTTGGAATTCCTTTACCGGATCTATATTGGTTACTCAAGAATTTCCTGCACAAGTCACAGATTTGATCAAAATATTTTTGAGCAATATCCCCTTGTCCTAACAGATTTAAATTATTCCTAGCATCGTCAGTAAGCCCCCGTAAGAACAAGGTTCTAATGGTACTTAGATCAAATTTGTGCTTTGACCTTTGGAGGATGTACAGGAATCTCTCCAAGTAGTCGTCTAGAGTCTCATCATCATTTTACACAATAGTAAAGATTTCATCTTGAATATCTCTAGTATTACAATATTCCTGATATTTTGACAAGAACACTCTCTTCATTTGTTCCCAAGAAGATATCGTGTTTCCTCCTAGTCCCATGAACGAGTAAAGTGTTGTGTCCTTAAGAGTTGTTAAAAACAACTTTAACTTATGGGCATCAGATGAATAATCATAACTTCTACACAAAATATCAAACTCAAATAGGAAAGAGTCTGGATCTTCATGTACCTTACCGTAGAAATGAGGAAGAGTTGATGGTGAAATATTTTTCATTTGTACTTGTGTATCAAGATCCACAATTGGGAAACCAAAAGTGGAATGTTCCTAATTTACCTTATTTTCACCAGTTCCTTCTGCATGGTCTTCCTAATCTACCATTGTTGTTCTTCCACATGAACTGCTCTCAACAGGCTGAGAAGGTTGACTATGGGTTCTAATAGTCCCCTTCTTCCCCTTTGTGGGCTGTGTCACACTTAGACCACTGCTGCCAGATCCCAAGTGGATTGTTCCTACGTGATGAGTTTAAGTTTATTGGACTTTCTGCCTGCAAAAGAAGGCCCAATATGAGATTTGGTTTTAGATTTATCAGTATTTAGCTGGCCCCTAGTGGGCTTCGAACCCCTACCTCTTTTAGGCATTCATTTCAAAAAAATGACAAAACAAAATTTCAATAAAAATGTTGCAACTTAAAAATAACTGGACACCTATAAATTCCTTCAAGAAAATAGAAGCACACTGTAGAAAAAATAATATCAGACTTACCCCTATTGCAAAAACGGAAAATTCTTACCAATTCAAATCGCCTCCCCAGCAACGACGCCAAAATGTTGGGTGCAGGAATTGCACTTAAGCAAACTCCTCAACACTTAATTGTCAACCCAAGGGTTTCGTAAACTTAGAGATGAAGCACAGGAAATTCCAGAAGTGGTATGAACTTTTCCTATTCCTAATCCTACTTCTTAAATGAAATGTTGCAAAATCAGACAGAAAACAATCTTAAATACAATCGACACCAAAGAAATTCTAGTGTTGGAATGTAAAAGAATAATTTGCGAGCAAATCAAGTAAAGGAACTTTCACACAACTGGAAACAATATTAAATGTTGAAATGAAATACTATGTTTATCTTCAGTATATATGGCTAATAGGTTAACCAGTGGGCCCTTGCAAGATTTGTTTCCCAATTGATCTTCCTTCGACACCAAGCAAACGCGGACCTTGTTGGTCGTAGACCATATTCTCGTCAAGCATCCCTGACTATATGCCACCAATGTCCATCCTCGGATAGTCCACAACTGAATTAGGAGTTGTGGATAAAAAAATCCGTGTGGAATATCACAGAGATGACAGAGCAGCATCGTTGGCGGTGTAGGAATCTGCCTGCACTGATCACGCTAAATAATGATTAACACTTAGTTCTTCAATTACTTTTTAGGAAAGTTAAACATAAGCTACAATAGATACTAAAAGGCATGAAATCTATGTAAAGTAATTGATAAAGCACTTAATAAATCTTAATTATGAAATACGAAGTATATGTAGGAATAGATGATTATCTTGGACTAGTGCAGGAATGAGAGGGTTAAATAGAGATAAAACAGAGGTTAAGGCTTATGGAAATAGGGTAAAAATAGAAGAATTTGGGACACCAACACCCACTACTTCCCTTTTGGTTGTGTAATGCCCTGCTACCTTTCAAAGGGTAGTGCTAGCTGTTTTTGCTAACCTCGAGTGTGTAGAGATTTACATGGACGATTTTTCAGTATTTGGTAACTCATTCCAAGAAGCCCTCAAAAACTTAGAAAAAGTGCTTTTCCGTTTCCAAGAAGCTCACCTTGATTTGAGCGATAAAAAATGCATATTGATGTGCAAAGCAGGGGTAGTTCTCGGTCATTTGATTTATGACAAAGGTATCCATGTAGACCCGGCTAAAATAGAATTTATTTTACGTCTTCCTGCACCCAAAACACAAAGGGAAGAGAGAGGATTCCTAGGACATGCAGGCTATTACTGGAGATTCATTAAGAACTTTTCTAGGATAGCTACCCCGCTTTTATGATTATTAGCGAAGGATAGTGAGTTCTCTTGGTCCACAACTTGCCAACAGTCTTTTGAGACATTAAAGGAAAAGTTAGTAAAGGCACCAGTTATGAGAGGACCTAACTGGTCCCTACCATTTCATATTTCCTCTGATACCTTAGATATTGCCATTGGCTCAGCTTTAGGACAGGAATAGAACAAACAATCCTATGTTATTTACTTCATCAGTAAAAACTTGTCACCTGCTAAGTTAAACTACACAGTAACTGAGAAGGATTTTTTAGCCGTAATATTTGTTATTAATAAATTCAGACACTATATAATAGGATATGAAGTTTTTGTACATACTAACCATTCTGCCATAAGACATTTAATGAATAAACCATTCACTAGCAGTAGAGTAACTAGGTGGTTACTTTTGCTACAGGAATTCAATGTTACCATTGTTGATAGACCAGGAAAATCTAATGTTGTAGTTCTTTATTTATCTAGATTGAATAATCCTTGTGAAGTAATTCATGTTGACAATGATTTCCCTGCTGAACATCTTTTTGCTGTGTCAACAAAATCCCCGTGGTTTGCTGACATAGCTAATTATTTAGTCACCGGAAAAACACCACCTCACTTATCTGCTCGTGAAAAGCGGAATATCATACAGAAAAGTGCTTCATATTCTTGGATCCAAGGGGACCTCTTTTACACTAGACCAGATCTCATTATTCGTAGATGTGTAAGAGAGGAAGAAGTGTTTGACATTTTGAAATATGCCCATGATGAACCTTGTGGGGGCCATTTCGCTGACAAGAGAACTGCATATAAGATTTTACGAGCTTGATATTTTTGGCCTTCCTTGTTTAAGGATGCCAAACAATATGTCAAGCGATGTGATAGCTATCAGTGAATGGGTCAGCCTGTCCAAGCCAATGAAATGCCTTTATGTCCTCAGGTTATGATTGAGCCTTTTGAAAAATGGGCTATTGATTTTGTAGGACCTATAAATCCAACATCTTTGAATAAAAAGCATATTTTGGTTTGTACAGATTTTGTTACAAAGTGGGTAGAGGCTAAAGTTGTTTCTTTTGCTATTGAAAAAGTTGTTGAATTTTTGTTTAATGAAATTTTTACTAGATTTGGTGTTCCTAAAGAGATTGTTACTGATAATGGACTGCAGTTTGTATCTAATCTGGTTCATAGTGTTATGGATCACTACAAAATTCGACACATAAAATCTACATCGTATCACCTGCAAGCAAATGGCCACGTGGAGTCTACCAACAAGGTGATCGAATCCATCCTTACCAAAACAGTAAATCTACATAGAAAGGATTAGGTCAGCAGATTGCCTGAAGCCTTATGGGCTTATCGAACCACCTAGAGGAACAGTACGGGGTATACACCATATGAGTTGGTATATGGAAAACAAGTCCTTTTGCCGATTGAGTTCCAGATAAAAATCTTCCGAACTGCAATTCAATTAGGGTTAGATCTCTCAAAAGCATAGTAGTAACGTTTATTGCAGTTAAATGAGTTAGATGAATTTTGAAGAGATGTTGTTCAACATAATGAGATAGTGCAACAACAGCGCAGGAAGTGGTATGATAACTTGATCAGAAATAAGCAGTTCCAACCAGGGGATTGGGTACTCCTTTATGACTCTAGATTTAAATATTTTAAAGTGAAATTCCATACATGCTGGATGGGACCTTATGAAGTGGTTAAAGTTTTTGAGAACGGGGTTGTAGAAATTAAAACTATTGATGGGCGAGAGTTAGTATTCCTTGTGAATGGGCATAGACTTAAAGTATACTTTCAACCTCTCACAAAGGAAGATTTCATGTAGCAAGTGCAGTAGTAATCTGAACTAAGGATGATAGGTGGTTGTGCCAACCTATTACAAATTTGATTCTTTCTTTTCCACAAATAAAAATAAAAAGGAAAAGAAAATCCAAAGAAAAAAATGACAAAATTAAAAAGAAAAAGAAAAAATATTTTGCCTATGGTTGTGAAAATAAATTTATTGACATGATCATAGAAGGATAAGCCTGAAAACCAGCATGCTGGCAGGAGGACCAAATTTTAATAAAATGGGAATGTTGCTTGATCTTTATATGTGCTAATTGTCACCGAAAAGAAGTGGGTTTTTAAGTGCTAGAACTGACCCCTTATCCAAGTTCGGGGCAGCTGACACGAAAATTTTTATGCAAGCAACACTCAATTCTCGCTGTAGTTATTTTTGGTTGAGCACTATTCAGGTAGATTTTGAGGTGAAACTTTGCCCTTCTTCTATTCCTTTTTCATGAATGTCCCTCTATAATTCTTCTCTTTTGTCCTATTGAGATTGATCATCCCTTTCTTCAAAAGAGATTGTCCCTATCTAATTTCGTCTTTCCTTCTTTTCCCTGATTTTTTTCCCTATCCCTTTTTCTGTATATCCCACTTGAATTGGTCTCACTCTTGAATTCCCTGATTGGTCTCCTTCCCATTCAGAAAATTTACCCCTTTCCCGCTTCCTTTTTTTTCCTCATGGACCGTATTGTAGGATTTGATAAGAATTCATGGATCAAATCGAAATACACATGATAATATGAAGAACTGGTGAATAAAACCTCCTTTGAAAACTCTACAAATTTTTCAAGATTCAGCCTGTATATTGTATTTTTATTAGAAACCTCTTTCTTTAGATATATCGCAACACTTTTGAGTGCAAGAACAACGATATTCCTCAATACATGAATGTGTGTTTCAGTGCAAGAATTTTGGAATTCTGGTGCAGGAATACGCGTTGTTGTGCACTCCCGAGTGAAAGAACATGTATTCTGGTGCAGGAACGGTGGTAGTCCTTAGTACAAGAATGTGTGTCTTAGGGTAGGAACCAAAGAATCTTGAATACAAGAACGCACATTACAGTACATGAATGCATGCTTGGAACAAGAGTTCGGTCCAGGAACAGGGGAAATTTAATCTCATTTAGCACAGGGATCTTGTTCAGGCATAAATGGATGCACTATTTTAAATTATAGCATGCAATAATATTTTCTACATTCGATTAGACTTTGTTTTATCATTACTAATTAGGATTTTTTTTTTAAAGTAGAAAGACATTTAGTTATGAAATCTTATCTTTATATAAGTATCATATGTACCCTATGTGAAATCATGACTTGATTGGGGATGTGTGTGAAATCTTCTCATAATCTAAACGTTCACCCTTGAGCCTTGTCAATAATTAATGATGACCTGATCCTATATGATACATTGTGTTGTTTTTAACCGCCACCCTTTACCAATCATCATTACCCTATGTATGTTGGGATTATGCCTGCATTTGCAGCCCTTTAAAGATTGAATTTCTCATAATTAAGGCATAACCGTTGAAGAATGTCAATATAGGTTCATGAAATTGATCGTGAACTCCCTCAGATATCTTCTAAAATTTATTGTTGAGTACTTTTCATAATTTTGAGAAATCAAGTGAAGTTTCAACAGTTATGGCACCCATTCAAATTGAACCGTGGTCTGTAAGAGAATTGGAGCAGATGACCAAATACAAGGATAGTTTGTCTCTGCTACAGGAATCAAAATTTCTCCCCTTCCTGCTCAAGTTTGATGGTTTTTATTCGGCCGTTGCACTCAAATTTTCCCAAACCTTCATTGGAAGCAGAGCTATGGTGGGTTCCTTTGAGTTCGAAGTGACTGAGCAATCTATTTCGCAAGCTACAGGGTTGGCAGTTACAGGAAAGAAATGGTTTCAAAAGGAAAAGCTCGAGGAAGGATCTTAGCTCCGATTTGTGGTCGATAAGAATCAGGAGGTGGATTGGAAGGTTAGGTTACAGTGAAATGTGATGATAGAGAAGTGGAAGCATTTGATATACATCTTATAGAAGTTTCTCACTTGTGAAGGTCGGTATTCATTAACCTTCTTGTACCACATTCAGTTGCTACTGCATTTCGAATCGGGTAAGTTAATTAACTTCCCCTATTTCTTATTGAAAAGTTTAGAAAAGAAGTCTAAAAGCATCCAGAAAAGTCGGGAAAGCCAAATTGGATTCAAATTATGTCATTATGGGTTGATTTCGATTCTGGTTAAAAAGGAGTGAGAAGGGAAGAATATGACTTGGGAAGGGTTCCTGAAAGCATTCCAAGAGGAGAATATAGTGAAGAAGTCGAGGAAGAATGGAAAATTTACTAAACAGGGGCCCAATCGAAAGGGTAAACCCTTAACCCCGCAAACTAGTAAGACTAAGGAGAAGAAAACCTCGTCCAAGAAGCCAATACTGGAGAAAGAGAAGGAACCTATAATTGAATCCTTGGGCCCTTCAAAAAGAATAAACGGGAGCTCTATCAAAAAGAGGTTTACTTCCTCAAAGGGAGGCCATATTGTATCAAATTCTCTAATACATATCGATGATTCAGAGGAGTATCCCCCCTCTGCAAATAACCCCCAGTTTAATTCACCAATGAAAGACACTCTCTCTCTCTCCTCACAAATACCGCAATCCATTTTGTGTTTAGTACAGGTTGCGTGGAAGAGCAGGATAAAACTCCTTTGGAAACCTTGATTAAGAAAGTAAAGAAAAGGAAAATTTCTCATACACATAGTGCAAGTGCAAGAAATCAGCCAACAGTGGATCAGGCTGAGGGTACTGTTCCTCAGAGTCTTGAGACACAATGTGAGATTTCCCTCGATGAGTCGGTTGTTGAAGGGATTCTGGTATAGGAAGAACTCAATAAGGAAGACCTTGCTTTCTATATGCACAGTCAGGTCAAAGAATTGAAACAACAAATTTATAGACTTGAAGTGTTGAACCAGGCTATGAAAGATCAGAACACAATGGTGCAGAGAAGGAATGTTGGATTGATGGAGGAGGTGCGAGAGCGAAAGCGACAAGAAAAGGTGTGGAAATTTCGAGCATCTAAATGCTATGGTCACCTTAGGAAAGTGGTCAAACAACTTAAGAAGGCTCACAGTAAGAAGTCGAAGACAAGGAAGACAGGGATCAATATTCAGATACAGGATTAAAGGGAGCTCTCCATGTCATTTTTTTGCAAAAGGTAAGGTTGTGTGAGGACACACAACAAGATGGGGATGGGAGGATGTTGGTCGACAGAATTGTCCTATTTTTAACCTCTATCTTACCTTGAACACACTACCTAAGCCTTTGTTTTAACCTTAGAGCCTATTTATTCCTGCACTTCTCTTAAACTTGTACTCATTCCTGCACTTCTTTCATGGTTTTCGTATTAAGGGTTATATGTGAACTTAATTATTAATTAAATAGATTTAATATCTTATTTTCCTTTGCAACTTATATGTTCTCTTTCCTAAGGTAATTCGATAAGGCGAAAGTATTAATCAATGTGGAAGATGGGTTGGTGCAGGAATGATTCTTGTACCGTCCATCGTTCTTGCACTTCCGAGGCAGCTGTCAACTTCAATACGTTCACCACCAATGGTTACTCCAATTTGGCAGTCCATGCACATTCCTCGCCAAAAGATCAGCATCATTCTGTTGGGCTCGAAGCATGAGGAAAATACGGGATATGGAGGCCAGGGTTTCGACCAAATACCTTGATTTAGTCTTTTGTTGTAACAACTGAAAGCTGAGATTACACTTCTGTTTTGATTTCTGTTGTGGCCATGAGCTTAATGAATATATATTTAATAGGGTTTCTAGTGTAAGCTAGGTAGTGATACGCTAGTGAAATTTTGGTTTATACTATAAATTTTGGTATCGCCATATTTTCTAGGCTGGATCTGGGATCCATGATGTATATTTGCTACTCTTGAAGTTTAATACAAAGGACTGCACCAGTTATGCATTTTCCTGTTCTAATAACTTCATGATGTATTATTTGAGTACCTGAAGCTCCAGATCTCATAGCAGGGAAACGAGCTAGTTGGCTAGGGCCCAACCAACCCAGCTCGTTCTCCCTTTTTTGTGAGGTGTGTTAAACTTATTTTTATGCAAGGTTTGAGCATTTTATATTTTGTTCTTTCATAGTTAACAGGTTTTGACTTCTTCATAAGACGTGTGATTCGGATCTGAAGTGTGCAGTCTTGGGTGTGTTTATTTCTTGCTTTTTGTGTTAACCCTGCTTTCCTTTGATGCATGTTTAATTTCCTTTCTCCAAAAGGAGTGTGTTTTAGTTACTTACACTGGTGCATTTTCATTTCTACAAGTGAAGGTTGCTTAGTTTATTTTTGCAATTCCTTTATATTGCCTCCAAGTTCATTTGCTTTTCTTTGCAAATCATGTTTTATTTATGAGTGAAGTTTCCAAGCATTCTCAGTATGAATGTTCAGTTTATAATTAATTTGTCTTTATGAAATTTAATGAAACACTATTTGCATTATTTTGATCTATGCTTTCATTTTTTTCCCTTGTGGAAGTAACTCAGTTTAATACTGAAATTATTGAAGGGACCTCTAGCTAAAACTTTTATTTATAACAAGTGCATATCTGATTTACATAATAACGGTCATCTCAGGAAGAAGCCTACTTATATTTGGATCAGATAGTTAATTTTCACATGCAAGAAGTTTCTTGTTCCAGTAAGGATTTTTCTTTGACTTTCGAAGTTCCTTTCATTCCTGAATGTGTGATTAGTTAAAGAGTCTTTTGCTTACGAAAGTTTATTTCCTTAGCTCTATTTATGCAAGTGGTTTAGAAACCCAGTACATGAAAATTGATTTCTTGGTACATGAACCGATATCCTGGTACAGGAACAAAGTGCTCTAGTACAGGAACCCAAAGCTCTTGTATGAAGGTCGAAATCTTCAGTGCAGGCACAATACATACTTGAGTACAGGAATGTCGTTGCGGTGCAGAAACGATGGTTCAGGGCAGGAAGGAAAATCTTTAATGAAGACAAATGTCCTTAAAATTTAATTACTTCTTTGTCCTACGACTACACTGAACTTAGTCTCAGATATTCATCTTTTATTGATCAGGATTGTTCATGACGATTTGAAGTTCCTTTTATTGAGTTTCTGCAAAGTAATTTCTTTTTCATTCCAGCACCATAATTCTCTTGGTATTATTTGTCGTGTGATCTTTTTTATTCTGAAAACTGTAATTAAGAAAGATAGGAATAGATTTACTGAAGGTTCGTATCATTTCTTGGCATTTCCTATGCTATGCCTCTAAGCTTACGTAGCCCTAGGTTGACAAATTAGGTGTTGAAGGAGTTTGTTGAACTACAATTCTTGTACCCGACAGATGACATCTGCTGGAAACTCACTGTAGTTGAAGATGATTGAGGGCTTTTCACCTGTTGAAAAGACTCATAAAAATCCAATGATGGCCTCATCAACCCACTGATCAGATTGATAGCCCAGTAAGAAAGAAACTATGGAGATAATTTGCTTTTTCATTTCAAGGAACATGGAGGATGAATAGGGGGGATTTTTCTTAGGCAATTGGGCATCCTCAGGGAGAAATGTTTCAAATATCTTTTCTCTGTGAGGGAAAGTGAGGTTCTTGTAGAGTTCCATGAGGGAATCTACTGAAAAAGGTTTCAGAGAGGCAGAATTATGAATCTAAAGCATTTGGGAAATGGAATCAGAGGTAATTGTGAAAACGATATCATTATTTTGGGCTACAATTTCCCTCTGACTCGGAATGTATCAGAAGTGGCACCATGAAAGGAATTCAGGGAAATGGTGGGTCTAAGTAAAAATAAATTAGGGTAGGAAGGAGTCCCACAAACCCAATTCATCATTGAGATCAATAAACTTTTGTCTTAACTAGTTGTGGAGTTCGTAGAGGTCGAACTCACAACTGGTTTCAATAATTTTATATTCTTGATCTACCAGGGGCTGGTGGTCCAAGTCAATTACAGGGGGCAGAAGGGGGTTTTCTTCAGTAGATTTAGATTTACCTTTAGGAGCCATGCTAGAAAGAAACGAACTAGAAAATTGAAATTACCTAGGAATTATGTGGACGAAGACTAGTTACAGTGGCAGTTTGCTTGCTGACAGGTTGTGGTGGTAGTGTAGTTTGCTGACTGGTCGTTGTAACAGGTTATGTATTTCAATGCATTTGAACATTAAAGGGAAGGGCCAACAGAATGGTTTTGGGCTTTATTTATAGACAAACTCGCTTACTGTTGAAGTATTATCTGTTTAACGGAGCAAGTTCGTTAATCTGGGATGAAACGGTTACATGACGAGTGAAGAGATGTGCCATGTGGTGGGAGTGAGTTGAAGTGGAGCGGGAATAGGAGGCACCACTTGGCGGAAAAGTAGTGGAGTGAGGGAGCGCGGGGTCAACGGTCATTTTAGGCAGGAGGTGGAAAAGGTGGATTTCGAAGGGGGGGTGGGTGGTAAGTTGTTTTAGGTGGGGGGGTCCGAAGTCAGCCTGGGGGAGACACGTTGCACAAACAGTATGCGGGGAAACAACTTTTCGGACCCCCCCGGCTAACTATTGGAGGGGCAGGGGGTCTAAAGTCATCACCCACTGTTGATCTAGGCATGTGAGGTCACGGCCCTTCATTGTTGCTCGGGACTTATTACAAACGACAAATGTGTCGTATCAAAATAGCTTTATTAACACTACTAATCGTGATTTATACAATGTGATTAACTAATTTAAATAACTTTATTAAAGCTAATATAATCACGCTTATACTGTGTGATCATACTAATTTACTTATTTAACTAAACATGTTTTATTCAACTAATCTAATCGCGCTTAAATGGTGTGATTAAATAATTAAACCTATTTATTACAATGTAATGCAACATTTAAACTAGCTGCACATTATTATTTTTTATTTTTCTAAAGCTTTTTCTCATCATATTTTTATTTTTTGAAGTGAAGTGGCATTTGAACTAGCTCACTTATTGGGGCTATTTTTAGTTTTTCATATTTTTTATTTCTTTTATTTTTTCACATATATATATCCTTTTTTTGTATCCCATTTCATTATGTTTTTCTTTTTCTATTTTCTATTTTTTCTTTTTCTTGGAAATAATTTGCAGGATGAAACATTATTTACAATATCTAATATAAAAATCAACAGATAATCATCAATTTATCGTATAAAATATAGGACCCTAGCAGGCAGAGCATTTTTTGGGTCATATTTCAGATGATTTATGAGATTGACCCTCCTTGCATGGATGACCAGGTGAAAGAGGCATTGCATTATATCACAAATTGGTTTGTTGCACCAAAAGGTACATATATTAGATGCTTCGGATGCCAAATATTGCCTCAACTTATGCCATGGTATGTGACTAACAAGGTGGTCCTGCAAGAAGTTGCCTATCAATTAAAAAAGGGTTGTCATGAGTTCTTCATATAAGGAAGAAGACCCCTTGGCCTACTTTCCCTTTAAGGATTGGAATGTATGAGCTAAAGAGCCACAAGGTGGTAGAATCCAAAATGCAAGAGCTAGACCTCTTGCACTTCACAATCAAGGACTTTCATAGGCATGACCCCAGGAAAGTGTGCAAGCAACATTGTGACAAGATTGGCTTCACTTGGGGATATACACCAATGACCACTTTAAAGGATGAAAGGGTGAAGAAATGGTACAAAGCATTAAGAAAGACACTCCCAGGAATTGAAGTAGGTTCTCCCCAAGTTCCAACAGCTCAATATGTGTAGACATGAGAGGCACCACAAGCAACAACAACTCAAGCAAGTACCGCGACTCCTAGGAAAAGGATCAAGCATGATCCAATAGCAAAAAGTAGAAGAAAATGGAAAGTTGACCCATTGAATAAGGGAGTTATTGAAGTTGAAGAGGAAAAGAGAGAAATGGATGCGAAGATGTAGAAAGAGGAAGTGGAGAAGAGGAATCAAGATGAATTTCTCAGAAAGAAATAGGAAGAAGAAGAGGAAAGAAGGAGAGTGGAAGAAGAACAAAAAAGGCAGTCATAAGAGGAGGAAGCAACACAAAGGCTAGAAGAAGAACAAATGACTCAAGAAATAGAAGAATAATTGGAGGAAGATGATGCCATCCAGCCCATAGATGATGAACCAAGTTCTCTAGTAAAGCCTCCTCTTACAGGTGGCCATCTTCCATTTGATGAGATGGGAATCACACCTCCACCAAAAGACAAAGTCATGGACGTATGTAATGTCACATTTGATCAGCTGAAGAAAAGGATCATGCAATAAAGGAGAAGATTCTTCCCAAATTATCCTCAAAATCCAGTGTTTGTATCCACGGAAAAGGTGATAACTACAAATACTAAGAGGAATCCCCAAGCAATCATGGTAAAAAAATGTTGTTTTTGCTACAATAACACAATATAACTCAGAGTGTTTGTTGAATGAGAATGCACGACTAAGGAAAAAGTTGGCTGCAATAAAGCAACAAGTGGAACACCTTTCTGCAAAAAATCAGTGACTATCTTCCCACAACTTCAACACGACAGAATGGCAATGAGCCATATAGTAAGAATTAGGGCCAATGGGGGATACCATGACGTAGTTGTATGATGAAGTGACACTTCTACATGAATTAGTGGCACCCATAGTTGGTATATAGAAGAAAGCACAAGAATTCCTAAAGATCCTTAAGGTGGAAAATAGAGTTGTTGATTAAATCTAGGAATGGGTTGCCAAAATCCAGATGTTTCGAAGTAGTTCGTTAGAAAGGATAGGATTGTTGCTGAAGTAGATTGAGTACAATTGAGACTCCATAGTCATAACTACATTTGTCTCAGTAAACAATTGACTAACACCATAGCTTCTTATAGTCGACTACATAAGTGTTTGGAGTCCCTGACATAGAAGCATGGGATGCCTTTAGTGGGATCACTTGGAGATAAAAGACGTAGGGATATCATCTTACGAGAGGTGAAGTAGTACATAAGTAAATCAAACAAACATAAGAACAAGCAGGCTTAGAGATCACTAAGGATATTATTGTAAAATATGTCATGGCACCAGCTAAAGCTCACATGAAACAGTCATGGTTGTAGAATAGTGTACAATATAGTTCCAAATCCATATTGACAGAAGCATTGGAGGTGAAGATACGGTTTGCGGCATATTTTCTAGTATGGATCAAAGTCATTGCTACAGAATTCTGAGCATGGCATATATTACCAATGAGCTCCATGAAGAAGCAAATGACTTATATATTTGAAAGCATTTTATCATATTATCGGTTTTGTCTTATATAGCCACAGTCTTATATGTATTTTGTCTTTTGTAATAAGTTTAATGTAATGAATTTCAAGAGACACATGTGGAATGTGTCTCAATAAATGTGGAATGTAAAAGGTCATGTATAGAATGTTAAAGGTTGTATGGAAGCCCATAGGTCATAGAAGTTGAATAATTGTGAGGAAACTCAAAATTCATTGTCATTTGTTATAAATAGCTCCTCATAACTCAAGGGGCTTGGATTCTTAGGATTTTGCCTTAACTTCTCTGTATTGCATAGGAGGTTAATCATTCTTTGGAGAAGAAAGTTGTGGCTTCATATTCCACAACTGGATCTAGTATGTCACATATGTAACAGTGTACTTGGAACCTTTCATTAATGATCATAAGCTCTTTGAGCTAACACTTCTTCATGAATATATCGTAAATATAGTAAGACTATTCTTGATGTGTTTACGGTATATGTTGGTGTAATACATACTAAGATTAATGAACTATTTCGTTGCTTAGTTATGGATATTGTTGAATAAGTGTTGCTATGCTTTTGCGATTGTTGTTTATATTGTGAACTAATTTACAGGTAAATCAACAAGTCTTTCTCTTCCACTCGCAGGTCTCTCTTAGGATATTACTATTACTTCCCTAACTAGAGACTTGTTTCCCTTTACGAGTCATGGAAGTTTTTGGTGCATTCTCCATTTGGTGTCACACAAAGATTATGTACTTGTTTCCCTAAAGAGGTGTTTGTGATATCTCATGTATGTGTTGTAACCAAGGCATACCTCTAAAACCTTTGCAAGGGTGGCCATACCATATAGCCGTATGGGACTCCTACATCAAACAATGTGAGGTCTAATTGGTACATCACATCGGTGAGATCTCGTGTATGTTAGTAGTATCCAGCACCGTCAACAGGCTTGTATTGGAGTGGTTTAAGCTTTTGATGGGCTCTAGCAAGGCATTCCTTCTGCAAATGCAACCAAACCTTGTCGTCCACTTCAAAATTATGTGGCACCCGATGTTGATCATGATGTTGTTTGTACTTAGTATTCGATTTATCCAATATATCATGAACCTACTGGCAGATGTGTTGAATGTGTTCAATATGCTTAATGACCTTATCAAATTCAGATTGAACATGTGCAAATTTTGTCTATATATTTGCAATAAACATTACAACATCAATGGGACATAATGGTTGAAATCTTAGGCCCACCTGAAAGGGGTTGCAGCTAGTTGAGTTATGGGGAGCTCTGTTGTAGTTGTGTTGCACATAGGGGAGACTCTCTTCCCATGTTCATTGATGCTTAGAGTTTTACAAGTGTAGTATGTGCACTATCATTCTATTGATGACCTGTGTCTGGCCATCACTATAGGGGTGAAATGCAGTTGATTTGGTGAGCTTGGTGTCTTCTGATGTGATAATCCTCTTGCAAGCAACCTCTATGGACATCTTACAAAATATATTAATGACCACAAACACAAAGTCATTACCATTCTTGGTAGAAGGAAGACTGGACATATAGTCCATGGAGATAGATTCCCAAGGTCGACTAGGAGTAGGGAGAGGAGTGTACAAGCCTTGCTTCTTAATGGTTGGATTTTCGATGGCACAAGTAGCTAGGATCTAATATATTTTCCAACATCCTGTCAGAGTTTAATAAAAATAATTCTACAGTACTGCCACTGTCTTCTCCACACCAAAGTGTCCTACGACCCAGCTATAATGTCCCTACCAAATTAGCTTGGCACACTCGCTTGAAGGAACACAAAGATATTCCATATAGAACAACAGTACATCCTCGAGGTGAAAGTCAAGAACTGGCTTTCCATCAATCAACATCTTATAGGTGGCAATGAACTCTAAGTCATTTTCATATAATTGCAGCCATCCAGAGGTCTCATGCCCAAAAGAGTTGAGAATTGTTCTCAGTGCCACAATCATGGGCTGAATGGGGCAGTGTGCGACGTGATTGGCGCTACCCTTCTTGTATTTATTGTTCAAATGGAATTATTGCAAGTATGTGGACAATTTTATGTACTTGTCTTCGTATCTCCCAATAGGGTAATATTTTTTCTTAACAACATCTCAAAAAGAATCCCAAGAGGGTGCAGCTAAAAATAGAGAGGGTTCCTCCTCAAACCTTTGCTCACAGCAAGTTTCCCACCAGTGCTTGACGTGGGGGGGAGTCTTAAGGAGCACAACAGTAATCTTCTCTCTATTGAAAAATTTATGGACCAGAAAATATCCTTCCAATAGATTTATCTTGAGCATCTACATCTATATGGCCTTCAAATATGGGAATGTCAAAATTAATTTGTACCTTAAAGGGGGGGTGTATCTGAAGTAACTATTGGATGAAGATGCATCGCCCATTGGTATTTGTTGAAGGATATGGGAAAAATTATCCATCATCTCGTTCCTTTGTTGCTCGAGGGCTTCTTGGAGCAACAATTTGGTAGGATCTCCTGCTCCCTTGTATTTATTTTCTTTCGCCATGGGAGGTTGTCGGGGTCGACAAGGACAGTCTTGCAATGGTTGAAGTTGTTTGAGACCCAACTCCTTATACCCTAACCTCACTGGGGACATGCACAGAAAAACAAAGAAAGAGCATACTACTCTGATACCACTTATCCAGATTTATGACGAAATGAAATGAAATAAAAATTTAAAACAGAAACACAGAGATATAATGAAACTAAAATTCAATTAATAAATAGCAAATGTTGAAAACTATTTACATGCATAATGAAAGCAAACTATCTCGGACGATGATATATTATCTCTAAGAAGAGATGTGACAGCTACAAACCTTTTGAACTGTGTTAGAATGAGGCTCAAAGGCCTTTTTATCATGAAGAAATAATGAGAAACCCTAAACATCCAAACACCAAACCCTAGGAGATGAAGCACTAAAAGGATTGGAACGCCAACTTCATGGGGTCATAACTTTGGAATATAATCTTTGTTTCGCATGCACGATAGCCCATTAGAAATTTCTATCCAATGAAAACAACTTTTTCCTGTTTCCCCGAAAAATTGTTGTTTAAGGCCCTTATGGGGTTAGTTGGAATGCCAACTTTCCGAGGTCGTAAATTTGGCATACGACCTTTGTTTGGCATGCACGATAGCCCATTAGAAATTTCTATCCAAGGAAAACAACTTTCAACTGCAAACATGGAACTAACATCCATGTTTTCCTGTTTCCCCAAAAAAATGTTGTTTAAGGCCTCAAAACAACTCTCGTAGTTGAGGACCTGAAAACTGCCCAAAATAGAAAACTGTAAAAATAGGAAATTGTGCTAAAAATAGGAAACTGATAGAAAATAGTGTTAGGAGTCCAAGTGGAATATGCAAGTGGCCACCAATATCCACATGGGTCAGATGAATGAATGAATGAAACATTGCAACATTTGGGGACAATTTTTCAAGTATTAAGAACCCCAATTCAATAAGTGATCCGAATTTAAACAGGAACGCAACGAATTACATAGATAACCATAAACACAGAGATGCAGCATAAATAATACTTCATTTCATTAATGTAAAATACTGAAATATGCTTACAAACAGAAATGGAAAGAAACCAGCTAGGGCGATGGTAGCGTATATCTGAGAAGAGATGTGGCGGCTACATGCCTCTAAACTTCCTTACAATGAGGCTCAAGGGCCTTTTTATTATTGAATAATAAGAGCAAACCCTAAACAACCAAAACCCTAACCCGAGGAGATGTAACACCAAGATTTTACGGGCCCCGTTGGGGTGAGTTGGACAGCCAACTTCCCGAGGTCATGACTTGGTCATATTATCTCCATTTGACGCGCATGATAACCCGTTGGAAATATCTCTCCAAGGACTACGACAGAAAAGATGATTTTAAACATAGAATTGCTAGCTGTAGATTTCCAAAAAAACGTTGTTTAGGGCCTCAAAACAACTCCAAAAGTTTAGGACCCGAAAAACTGTTAAAAATAGTAAATTGTGCTACAATTAAGGAAACTGAAAAACTGAAAGAAGCAATGGTGGGGGTCCAAGTGGAATTGGTGGGTGGCCACCAATATCCACCTGGATCATTCATCGCCCTTTAGGAAGCAGTGGTCCCCATTGCGTTTAGTTCCTCCATGAGATGAGGAAACTTTTGTTGAACTTGGTCCCTGGTCAGCCACTTGCCCTGGTGAAGAAGTTGGCCTACTTTGACAACTCGATACAATTGGATATTCTGCTGGTGAGTGTGCTTGATCCGTGTGTCCATGATCCGATTAGTTGCAGCTTGTTCCATGCAATCTCGATTTAACTCTGTGGGTGTGAGTTGTTTTGCAATGTCGGATGTGTCTAGTAATGGTGGAAAGTATGGTCGAAGGTGGTCCCCATTGAACATTGGGTGCAGGCCAAGGAATGGGGGAATGTTGAGCTCAAATGCATTTTCTCCCACAGCCTTGGTAATGGTGTAAGGACCATATCAGAGTGGTCTCAGTTTCCAATAGGCTCCAATAAGGCATTCCTTTTGCAAATGCAACCAGACTTTGTTGCCCACCTGAAACTTGTGTGGCACCCGATGTTGATCATGTCGTTGCTTGTACTTGGCATTTGATTTCTCCAGAATGTCATGGACCTGCTGGCGAATATGTTGGATGTGCTCAATGAAGTTGTTTGCCTTATCTATTTCAGACTGGACATGACCCAAATGTGCATGAGTCGCTGCAAATGGCATGGCGACATCAATGGGACATAATGGCTGGAATCCCAAGCCCACCTAAAAAGGGCTATGGCTAGTCGAGCTGTGGAGAGCCCAGTTGTAGCTGTGCTGAACATAGGGGAGGTTCTCGTCCCATGTGCATGGATACTTTGAGTTGTACATGCGCATAATGTGTACGATCATCCTGTTGACAACCTCTGTCTGTCCATCAATTTGAGGATGGAAGGTTGTGGACTTAGTGAGTTTGGTGTCCAACATCGACCAGAGACTGGACCAAAATGTACTAAGGAACCTGTTGTCCCAATCTAAGATGATAGACTGTGGGATCGCAAAGTGTACCCACACTCATTCAAAGAAGAGTTTAGCAGTGGCTTCGACTGTGATATTCTTCTTGCAGGCTACCATAATGGCCATCTTCGAGAACTTGTCGACAACCACAAAAACACAGTAGTTTCCATGCTTAGTGGAAGGAAGGCCTAACATGTAATCCATGGAGATGGATTCCCAAGGTTAACTAGGGGTAGGCAGCTGGGTATATAGGCCTTGCTTCTTGATGGTCGATTTGGCAATGGCGCAGGCAATGCATGATCTAATGTACTTCCCGACATCCTGTCAAAGATTCGGCCAATAGAAATACTTCTGCAGTACTGCCACCATTTTCTCGACCCTGAAATGCCCTATAGCCCAACTGTAGTGTGCTTCCCAAATCATCTTGGCATGCTCACTTGAAGGAACACAAACATGACCCAGGTGGCATAATAGGGCATCCTGGAGGTGAAAATTTGGAACATGTTGACCCTCTAAGAGTGTCTGGTATGTGTGGCCAAATTTTGGGTCACTTTTATAGAGAATTGGCCAATCAAAAGTCTCGTGCCCACAAGAGTTGAGCACGGTGGTTAACGCCATGATTGGTGGTCGACTGAGGCAATCTACAAAATTATTGGTGCTTCCCTTCTTATACTTGATATTCAAATGGAACTGTTGCAGGTATGTGGACCACTTCTGATGGCGATCATTTTACAATTTCCCTTGGGTCTGTATGAACTGCAAGGGTCGGTGGTCTGTGTGGATAACCATTTCCTTCCCCAAAATGTAATGCTTCCATTGTCGGCAGACCTGCACAATGAAATACATCTCTTTGTCATAAGTGGGATACTTCCGGACTATGTCTGAAAGTGTCTAATTCTGATATGCCATTGGATGCCTGTGTTGAGTAAGGACTTCTCCAATAGCATAGTCAGAAGCATCTATCTCGACCTCAAATGATTGTTGCAAGTCTGGTAATGCGACCACTAGTGCCGAGCAGAAGCGATCTTTCAACTCTGTGAATGCCTTATGTTGAGATCCAGACCAAAAGAATTTTGCTTTCCCTCCTCCCTTGGTGACTTGACTCAAGGGCCAAGTGATATGAGAAAATCCCAACACGAACCTGCGTTAGAAGTTGGCAAGACCTAGAAAGCTACAGAGCTCTGTCAGAGTGATTGGAGATGGCCAATCTCGAATGACTTGGATCTTGGCTGGATCCACATGCACCCCCTATTCATCAATAATGTATCCCAGATACTGAACCTAGGTCATGCCAAAAGTGCATTTCTCCAAATTGGCACATAACTTGTGTTGCCGCAGTGTTTGGAGAACCTGTCGGATGTAGTGGAGGTGCTCTTCCCAACTCTGGCTGAAGATCAGGATGTCATCCAAGTATACCACTACAAATTAGTTGCTGAATGGCCACAAGATGTCATCCATTAGCCTCAAGAAGGTTGCAGGAGCATTCGTCAATCCGAAAGGCATAACCAACCATTTGAGAAGGCCCTCCTTGGCTTTGAAGGCAGTCTTCCACACATCGGAGGGTTCGATTGGTACCTGGTGATATCCTGACTTCAAATCGATCTTGCTGAAATATTTTTCCCCATTTAGTTAGTCCACGAGGTCATCAATCCATGGGATTGGGTACCTATTACAGACAATGATCTTTTTCAGCGCCCAATAGTCAATACAAATTCTCCAATTCCCATCCTTCTTCTGTACCAACACGATCGAGCTCCCACAGGGTGATGAACTCAGACAGATGTGACCTTTATGCAGCAGCTCTTGAATCTGCCTCTTGATTTCATCATTCTCCATAATAGAGCGTCGATAGATTAATCCATTGGGCAGCGACGCACTTGGGGTCAGATCGATGGAGTGCTTGACCTAACAATGCAGATGAACCTCTATGGGGGAGGTGAAGATGTCCTCGTACTCCTCCACGACCTTGTCCATATGTAGTTTTCGTGTGGAGGGGCCTTGTCTAGAGGTTGTGGCTACCGTCTTCTTCTTTCCTTGAGGGCGTATCATTAGGAAAACAAATTTCTTGGTTTTGGAAATGAGTTTACTGCATCATTTTGCAGTAACCAAAGAGATGGCGATAGGCGGTGCTACCTCCGATATCCTATACAACTTATTTCCCAAAGTAAAAATAACAACACGGGGCCTTTATTCATACATAACATGCCACTTCCACAAGTATGGTTGTCCTAATAATACATCACAAACTTCAAGGGGAGCAATGTCACACAATACCTCATCCGTGAAGGGCTTGATGTTGTATGGAAGGCGACACTGATAGCTCACGCGAAGACCCTATCCTTGGTGAAGCCACCCGATGGTGTACGGTTGTGGATGTGATGTGGTCGGTAAGCCCAGCCGCTTCACGACTTCTGCCGAAATGAGGTTATTTTGGCTCCCGCTGTCGACAAGGAACTGCAGCGGGGAGCCCTTTACCCACATCTGGGAGTGGAAGAGACGTTCCTCCTCCTCTGGATCTTCGGGTTCCTCCTTCTGGATCTTCGAGGTGGCAATGGTGGCATTGGGCTCCGCATCGATAATCTGCTTCCCTTTGTCATTCCCCTTGTCGCGTTTTGACTCAGAGTCAAAACATGCATCTGATTCTGAAACCTTTAGCTCGGCCACCAGTGACTGCTTGGCTCGACACTCACTTGTGTTGTGAGTGGAGCTCTTATGGAACTCACACCACTTTCTCGTGTCCTTCTTCGGCTTCGCAACATTGTTCTTTGCTTGCAGCTTTGGCAGGTTGTCTTGGGCCACCCTGCCTTGGCTTTGTCATTTGTTCAGCAGTTTGGGGGCACCTTTCCCTTGCTTCAGATTCGCAGATCTGAAGTTTCACTTCTTCTGTTTAAACTTTTGCTTGACCTTGACAGCATATCGGTATGTCGTGCCAAGCGAGGAGATGTTCAGGAATTCTATTTCTTCCTGGATGTACTTGTGTAGGCAGTCGCGGTATTTAAGAACCAAATGCTGCTTTGAATCCTTGATACCCAACTTTGTGCGAAGGGTATGGAAAATATTGGTAAACTCCGGTACGTCTTGGTCCCTTCCCTACCGCAGCGTGGTCTACTTTATATATTGATCCTCATAGCTTCTGATAGGTTAGTACTACTCCTTGATGGCATCCCAGATGAATTCCAAGTGGGTGCAGTTGAAAATAGTGAGCATGTACTTTCATCCTTCTGCTCGCAGTAGGTTTCCCACCAGTCCTTGACGTGGGGGGCTGCTTTGAGAAGAGCGAAAATACCCTCTAATAGATTTAACCATTTATTGACAAAATCTGCGTCTATCAGACCCTCGAATATGGGGATTTCAAAATTAATTTGTACCTTAAACAGTGTGGCATTTCCAAAGTAGTTGTTGGAAGCCGATGCGTCTCCCCTGGGTAGCCACTAAAGGATCTGGGCAAAGTTGTCCATCATTGTGTTCCTTTGTCGCTTGAGGGCTTCTTCAAGCAAGATTTTAATAGGATCTCCTGCCCCCTCATCTTTCTTTCCATCCGCCATGGGAGGCTGTCGGGATTTGCGAGGCTGGTCTTGCAAAGGTTCGACCAGTTCAAGCCCTAACTCCTTATATCCCAACCTCGTTGGGGACATGCAAAGAAAAACGGAGAAAAAAAAAAGCAGACTGCTCTGATACCACTGATCCAGATTTAAACAAGAACGCAACGAATTATAGAGATAACCATAAACACAGAGATGCAATGAAAATAATACTTCATTTTGTTAATGTAAAGTACTGAAATATGCTTACAAACAGAAATGGAAAGAAACTAGCTAGGGCGATGGTAGCTTATCTCGGAGAAGAGATGTGGCGGCTACATGCCTCTAAACTGCCTTACAATGAGGTTCAAGGGCCTTTTTATTATTGAACAATAAGAGCAAACCCTAAACAACCAAAACCCTAACTTGAGGAGATGTAACACCAAGAGTTTATGGGTCCCGTTGGGGTGAGTTGGACAGCCAACTTCCCAGGATCGTGACTTGGTCATATTATCTCTGTTTGACGTGCATGATAACCCGTTGGAAAGATCTCTCCGAGGACTACAACAAGAAAGATGATTTTAGACATAAAATCATTGGCGGTTGATTTCCAAAAAAACGTCATTTAGGGCCTCAAAACGGCTCCGGAAGTTTAGGACCCGAAAAACTACTATAAATAGTAAATTGTGCTACAATTAAGGAAACTGAAAAACTGAAAAAAGCAATGGTGGGTGTTGGAGGGAATTGCTCCCCTAGGGCTTTTTGGGTTGAAACCCTAGCAGACTGAAAGTTGTCTATTCAAAGAAACATGCATTCATACAGCCATTATGCTATTATAAGCAAATTCTATGATAAGGGTACGTACCTTTGGTCCTACGTTTAAGAAGGCCCTTAGGGTCCAAACCCTTCTTGGAGTTCCCTTCTTCTCTTTTGTCCTGCAAAACAACCAATTCAAAGAACACAGCAGTATATGGACAAAAACTTATAAAGAAACCATCTTCATGTTGTAAAGCAAGGTAGTTAGTTATGAAATCCAAACAACCATTTACATATGAATTCTAAACATGAATATCATTAACATAAAGAAGATTCATTTTGGGAACCAAGACATGTGTTTCTTTTATTATAGACAAATAAAGTACATAAAAAAGGAATATTTTCACCTGAGTCACCTTCAGCAGTCTCCAAGCAAAGCTTCCTTCTGGATCCATTCCAGCCTCAAGCCTCTAACAAACTCCTTCCATGACTCTCTCCATAATGTCATAAATGGTGGATGAACATCAACACACAAGGAAACAAAGGTTTCCTGTACAAAATGGGGGAAGTGCAGAAGCCACAAGGGACTTCAGACCTGGTCAAGTGAAAAATCTCAGCATAATAACCTTTCTCTCTCTTCTCTCCTCCCTTTGGCCTTCCCTTTGAGGTCTTTTTATACCTCTCCCAAAGTAGTTTTTTAGTTGGGAGTTGGTTGGGAACAGTTGGGCCACGGGCACTAACAGGTGATCAGCAGGTAAAACCCGCGATCTCCGCCCGAAAATGAGGAATTTTATATTTTTTTAAGTGTTTTAATACATACACGCGGGTTGGGTATACACAGACCCACGTATACACGCGTTTAACTCAGGGCAATGTCGCGTATAAGGGATAAAACATTGTTTTTTAAATTTTAGGACCAGGTCTGGAAGGAGGGGTTGCCCTAGGCCATGAGTACAGCATCACAAACCATAGGAGTGATATTTGGAGCTATAACAGATGCCCCCTAATATATGAGGTCAGAAGGGGTACATGATGGCCGAAATATATTATACAAGTACATGGAAAGGAAGTCTGTCAAAAACCGAGGAGGACTTCACCAGAATTCAGCCTGCCAAGCCACCAAAGGAGATCAGAAAGAAACATTGTCTGAGGCGGGCATACCCATGCTTAGAAAAAGTAAAGCATGTCCACATATCAAGTACAAGCGGATCCACTAAGTATACAAGTATAAATGACTGAAAGATACATAATGGATCATCTGATCATAATGAACAAGTACATGTCTGAATATCACATATAAGACTATCAATGATGCTGAAAGATGCAACGAATCACTAGTATCAAAGACTGATCCCAAAAGGTACCAACTGAACATGATGGAATAGGATGGTACTACACTGCAAAACTCAGGTGCCAGCATATAGAATGTCGCCATGACTGACTACAACATATAAAGTGGAGTGGTATCAACTAGTAGCAACAGGAGCAACTGTCAAGTGAACCAATGAATGCTGATACAACTTGAGGTCTTCACCGACCGCCGTGGTACATTTCTACACCATGGGAATAAATGATCTAAAGTCGACCATGTGAGAAATCGTTTGATTACCGGTCATTGATATATACCGTTAACAAACGGGAGACTACTCACCGATAATGATAATGAGCGTCAAGGTACCCAGTACAATCTAACAAGTGTGAATAGATGAGCTGGAGTTGAACACCTGTAAGAATCTATCGATCATGAGACAATGATGGTTTCCCACTGTCGATAGTGAAGGATCTGCCACTAATGACTGCAAACCCCAAGGTACTGCCAAATGGACTCTAGATCTTTGCCCCAGAGCAATGAGTCGGAGTCGATTGGGAAAGATCCGCTATAAGGAAGGCATTAAGGCATCCTTCATCAATCTAGCGCGAGTGTAACCCGTAGGCCAATAATGTGGAAGGAATCGGACGAAAAAGATGTAGTAACCCAACCGAAGTACGTTTCTGGCGTACACAAGATGTGGCTAGCGCACGACAGAAACCCTCTGAACCAACCAATAATGAAAGCTGACACAGAGGCGAGGTATCCACCAATAGGGTCAAATGGAAACCAAGGTACTGCACAAATCCCAATGTGTGATAATGTAAGCTGATGTCGAACACAAGGGAAACCACTCAGTCAAAGACCCATGATACTGATCGATGCTGAGCACAAGGTGACCTATCAATAATGAAAATAGGGCCAGGGTGCAGCTTTAGGCCTGTCCTTAGAGCAAGGTGTCGTCGTCGATAAGGACAAGACCCGCCAGCAAGAAGTCAATGGGGACCTTCTCAAACCGGCACGAGTAAAGGACCAATATAGCTGATGTGATGATAGACATGACACTGACAACCAGGGATGGCCGACTGAAAAATGAGTCAAGAGACACCGCAGAAAGGCCGACTCAGGCTAACTTCCCTTGAACAAAAGCACGACTCAATGTGACTATGTGGCAGCATATGATGACTCTGTATAAGTTCGTCATGCAGGAGGCATGAACGAACCCACCATATGATTGGAAGAGATAACCAATCGGGGGAGAACTGACTCAATAACAAGGTTATGGCGTACCTAAGTCAAACTAAATCCTGCCCAAATGGAGGAGACTTTGTTTTGAGTGCTTTGTTCAAGGGCGACACGACTGACTCTAGCTGCCAACAATAAATGGAAATACTGTCCCGTTCCCGCTCTTTTTTGGAATATTTAATTTTTTTTGTCTTTTTCTGTTAAGCTGGAAAAAGAATAAAAGAATGCTATGGTACAGTGGAAAGAACGAGTGTCGGTGAAACAGATGATCTAGTTCCTGGGAATGGAACGTTCCTATGCTCAATGCAGGGAGGTGAAAACTAGTCAGTGACACTCAAAGGTGTGTTCCTTCCACGGGTCAAGGTGTGTCAAGCTGCAGAAGTCAAAGGTATGCAAGGTTGATTTTGCAGTCATCATGGTCAAAAGTTGGCTTAAACACGAGTCCAAGTGAAGCCGGCTCTAGGCCAAAAGGTGCAAGTGGTCAACATGCAAAGCAGTAGTACAACTCAACACAAAGGAGCCCCTAGGGTATAAGGTCAGAACGAAGCGGAGAAGCTAAGAGGAATGAGTCTTCAACGCATAAGTCAGGACGGGACTACAGAGGACTCCCGAGCCTACTCAATGGAGCAGCATGGGCAACAAATGTCAGTGAGGTGCTAACTACGATGCCCATGTAAAGGATGGCTCTACCATCGTGTCATGATTTAAAGAATCGGCGAGTGAAAATGGCTTACGAACCATAACACGATGGGATCGACCCTATGGCAGATGTATCGGCAAATGGAGGCTAGTATGCATAATGCAACGGAAAAAATGGTGTCCCTAACCTATATGCCAGTGAGAAAACGATACCTGCCATGACGGGTCAGCAGTCATGGAACCGTCTCGAAACTGAAAAACGTCCAAAATGTCCTGAAAAACAAACCATTCTCGACATTCCAAGCTCCCAAGTTAAAAGCCACATGAGGCCAAACAAAATAAAATTTTGAAAAAAAATTACATTTTCAAAACTTATAAAAAGCATTTTGGACTCACCATTTTTACCATTTGAGTTTGAGAGCAAAGGTTTTGGAGCAAAAGGAGCAAACTTCCCATAGCTAGATTCAACCGTTCAAATTCGTCAAAATCCTCCAGGTAACTCTTATACTTAGCTTGCAATTGATTGTGACAGGTTTCAGGATAACTGTCACGTGGCGCGAAAGAGAGCACGCAGCAGTTGACAATGAAGTTATGAACAGTCCAGAAGCTTTAGATGCACTACGGGGATGCGGTTTGCTTAAATTTTTCAAATTGCCAAATATGAAAGCGAACACGCGTCTGCTTGAGATGCTCATCGATTATTGGGACGTCGAGGAGGAAGCCTTTATGATCGATCAGATGCCGCTCAGGGTAGAAGTGGAGGATATCTATTTTATCACGGGCCTTTCCCGAAGGGGAGAGGTAGTACATTCCCGGGGCAGGACACGGAGTAGCCTCACGATAGAGGACTATGTACAGATCTACTGCCCGGGACATCCCAAGAAGGTTGGGAGCCAGATTTCCATCACACATGTGGCGAGTTTATCACTTAGGATTATCCTGTTCACCATGGCTCGAGTGAACGGATCATCCTCGCTGCATCAGGCGTCACGGCTAAACATGAGCGTGGCAGTTGACTGTCTCACTACTGTGTTCGACTGGTGTACTCCTCTTCTGGCCAACATGAAGAGCCAGCTCACTTCTATCCGGAGGGGACAGACCAAGAACTTTGGATATGGGACTATCTTGTGTACTTTCTTTTTCGAGAAGGTTCCCGCACTCCGCCCCAGGGTAGCAGTTTCCATCAGCACCCCACGCGATCCACGCATGGGCCGGTGGGCTGATCTGATGAAACGTCTGGGGGGTGGGGAGGTCCCAAGGACTGCCTTCGATGATGACTTCTTCACCTGGTGGGATCAACAGATCATCGCCGTGGATGACTACCCCTATGCTGGGCTGGATTTCCGAGGAGATCCTGATCTAGCATTACCACCGAATGCAGCATGGGGCGAGATTGGTAAGATTTTTGATTTTATGATTTTTTTGGATTTTTCAAATATAATGATGAATTTTGAAAAATATTTTTTGATGAGATTCAAATGACTGATATGATGATCATGTTCCAGACGTTGGGCCAGTACGACCAGATGGGTTCCCGCGGCATGGACGGCGCGGCCGAGGAGCCGAAGAGGCAGCTGCTAATACAGAACGGACTCTAAACAACGTCCAGCGACACTTGGCGAGACTGAGTTGCCGAGTACCGATGGCCATCATAGAGGACCTTCCTGAGGATATGCAGCGTCATGTGGTTGGCATGCCACGTGACTGGGTTCGCACTTTTCGGCGTGTGGCCACTGCGATAGTTGCATACTTAGATGCTCATCCTGAGCCGAGGCATTAGATATGCCAGACATGATTATGGGCATTTGAGTCCCAATTTTGTATATTTTTGGACACACATATGTACACTCAAGACGCTTTATGATATATATATATATATATATATATATATACAATTTGACTTTTTGATGCTTAATTTTATTATGATGAATGATTGATGTGCCAGTCTAATGCCTGATTAGCGATAGAATCAGCTAACCAATTATGAGATCTTGGAATGTGCAAATAATTAATATAAATAAATGATCTTTGCAACAACCTCACCCTTAAATATTGGCGATATAGAGATGGATCCCGTACCCGATAAATGTTATTTAATTGAGACACTATCAATTGAGAATCAAGATACACTACCAACGAGTCGATCCCATGAGAGATTGCCTCGGATAATAAATTAATAACGGCAGTATATTCGGCCATATTGTTTGAAGCAGGACCGATACACACACCTCTTGATGCCATCAATTGACCAGTTGGATAATAGAGTACCCAAGTTGCGGAAGCGAGATTCCGAGTGTGCCGACTAGCACCATCGGCGAACCCAAAATAGACCAAATCATCCATCAACACCTGCCACAGTAGACCAAAAAGTGCTGATATCAGAAAACTCTCGACGATATATGTACAAATATACATAAAGTACAAAGAAGCCATTGCCTGGCCAAAACTAAGCAAAGTACTTCTTTAGGTAGAGCCCGTTTCGGGGCTCCGCCAGCTTGTTTCCCTCGAAATCCATTAACTCATACGATCCTTTTTCTAAAACTCGTTTAATAATGAAAGGACCGTACCACATAGGCTTAAATTTGCCTGCCCCAAGGTGTCTTTATCTTGGTCATAGACCAAGACAAGGTCACCTTCAGAAAAGACTCGAGGACAGACAGACTTATCATACTGTGTTTTAACCCTTTTCTTATGAGCCTCATTCATCGTGGCGGCATCTCGACGCTGCTCATCGAGATGTTCCAAGTGAACTAGGCGCTCTTCGAGACTCGAAGTCTCAGGGAGGAGCTCAACAGCTAACTTAAGAGATGGAATTTCACATTCAACCAGAAAGATAGATTCCATCCCATAAACCAACTGAAAAGGTGTAAAACCAGTAGCCATTTTGACGGAGGTTCGGTATGCCCAAAGAGCCGAATACAACATAATGTGCCAATTGGACCGATTTTTATCGATTGTCCATTGGAGTATCGTCTTAAGAGTTTTATTGACTGCCTCGACCTGTCCATTGGCCTGAGGATAATAAGGAGATGAATGCTCTTGGCGGAAACCCAATTTAAGAGCCAATTCGAACATTAGTTGATTCTGGAAATGACTGCCATGGTCAGTGACAATCTCTCCTGGGATACCGAATCTTGAGATAACCTGATTGAAAAGAAACAATGTTGCCGTGTCACTATTGTTCTTATAAGTAGGCATGGCCTCAGCCCACTTTGTAAAGTAGTCTACTGCCACGATAATGTACCTGTGATTCACCACTGAAGGCGGATTACAAGTTGTAAAATCAATACCCCACTTAGTAAAGGGACCGATGGTGACAACGGGAAAAAGAGGAGCTGGATGCGCGTGCATCTTGCGAGTAAAAATTTGACACGGGTGACAACGTTTAACTGCTTCCACACAGTCTTTAGAGAGTGAATGCCAGAAATAGCCGGCACGTAAGATGCGCTGGGCTATAGCAAGCCCTGATTAATGACCACCA
This sequence comes from Pinus tabuliformis, assembly GCA_031772625.1. Classification (NCBI taxonomy): domain Eukaryota; kingdom Viridiplantae; phylum Streptophyta; class Pinopsida; order Pinales; family Pinaceae; genus Pinus; species Pinus tabuliformis. The sequence goes on along the minus strand of CM062805.1, from coordinate 566,421,399 downwards.
CAAGCTCCATTGTGGCAGTCATTTAGCACTAACTCTGCCTCCTCTAAGGTTAAACAGCATCGAAGGATTGAATCAACCCCTCGACGGTATAATGTGTCACCAATGATAACATAGTTTTTAGCCAGGTGACGTAATTTTCGACGTTCATCCTTGGAGAAAGTAGAGGGAAACTTCGAAGTCTGGAGATAGACAATGATATCTCCATACCAAGGGTCGAGTGAAGAGATGAGGAATAAATGTTCGTCGGGAAAACTTTCCTCATAAACAGTATCCTCTTCACAAGGTAGCTCAGAAATTAGCTACGCGAAAACCATGGATTTCTTAGACTTGGCAGACAAGAACTCGAGATCGAATTCTTGCAAAATGACTATCCATCTATTATATTTGCCCCCAATCACTCGCCTACTGAGGACAAATTGAAATGGATTGACTGTCGCTAAGACAAAAGTTTTGCATAGCAGAATATAATGACGGAGCCGCTAGACAGCATGGACAGCTACCAAGGCCAACTTCTCAACCAGAGAATAGCGAAGTTCAAGACCTATTAAGCCTCTGCTCAAATAATAAATCACATGCTCGGTGAGAGCATCGTCCTCCTGAACAAGAACCATACCAATGGTTGATTCTGCTGCCGCGAGATATAAAAGGAAGTCTCTACCATAATCCGGTGGACTCAAAAGCGGGGCAGATACTAATGCCTTTTTCAAAGCATCAAACGACCGCTGCACAAAGTCGTCCCACACAAATGGAACTCCTTTTCGTAGCAAACGCATGAACCCTTTAGTGATCTCGGCATAGTTTGCTATAAACCGTCTTAAGAAATTAGCCTTCCCTTGAAGACTTTGAAGTTGTCGAATCGAGGACGGGAGAGGCAACTGAACTATTCCCTCAACCTTGAAGGGATCTACCCGAATCCCTTCATTGGACACGATGAACCCTAACAACCGACCGGACGTAACCGCGAAAACGCACTTGTTGGGATTCAACCGGATTTTATAAAAACGACATCGCTCAAAAACCAATCGAAGATGACTAGGGTGATCAGTTCTCTTCTGAGAACGAGCAGCGAGATCATCCAAGTACGCCTCGATGACATGTTTGATGTCGTGGAAAGCATATGACATAGCCCGCTGAAAAGTGGCTCCAGCATTTTTAAGACAAAAAGGCATCTTTCTATATGCAAAGGTACCCCAGGGACATATAAAGGTTGTCTTATGTTGATCTTCAGGACGGATAGAAATTTGATTATAACCCGAAAAACCATCCATGAAGGAAAAAATCTCATTACCCGCACACTCGTCGATAATCTGATCAATGAATGGCGTGGGGTAATTATCTTTCGGACAAGCCTTGTTTAGGTCCCTAAAATCGATGCATACTCAGATTGTTCCTTGCTTTTTATCCATAGGGACTAGATTAGAAACCCAATCAGTAAGAGGAACAGGGTATATAAAACCCGCCTTTAGCAGCTTCTCAACTTCAGCTTTGATAGCTACTGCTTTCCTAGGGTTAACCGGCCGAAGCCTTTGACGAACCGGTTTGGCATTTTCATACGTCTTGATCTCATGCTGAACTATAGAAGGATCAATGCCAGGCATTTCCTCATAAGACCAAGCAAATACATCTCGAAATTCCTTAAATAGGTCGGTGTAAATTTGAATTTCTTCAGGGGAACACTCAATTCCGATGAAGAGATTCTCGACGACGTTAGGGTCCCTAGAGATGTTTATAGGTATCGTTTTTGAAATCACCGACATATTTCCTTCGGCACGAATGTGTGCTGGAGCCAAAGGGTTTGATACCGTACAAACATCACTAGTACAGAGCTCAGAGAATCTAGATTCTACTTCTTGCAATGGAGGAAGAAAGTATGAACGATGGTGTAAGTCTTCCCAAGGTCGATCTATACCCATCATTGCTTCGAGGATTGCTTCTTCAGAAGGTAAAACTGTGTCTAAGCAGTCCAAAGCAGAGGTAGAATCAAGGCTCCAAGCTGGGGCCACATCACCATCTAGCTCCTCTTCGGAAAAAGGAGCAGCGTGGTTGTCTGCAGAGTCTACGATAGACTGATATCTAAGCTCAGTTGCAGATATAGGAAATGCCATTCCATTTACTTGTCTTTCAACTAATGTGGTCGTAGGTGAAGGTAAGGTCGAAGGGTCTGAAAAATAACGAGTTTGAAAGAACTCTTCTCGAGGAGACTCCTTAGATGATGAAATGGCATTGATTTTAGCGAAAGGAGAGGGAAGATCAAAGGTACCCATCAATGAGGAATACATTCCCACTCCTAAATTCTCAGTAGGCAGGCGAGGGCTATCCATTAACGGGACAGTAGAGTCAGAGCTTGCTTGAGGATCGACTGGACAATAGTCCAATTGATCAACCTTAACGATTTTCCCCTCATGAGGAAAGCAAATAACACGAAACGGAGTCGAAACAACGACGTCCATTTCGTATACCCAATTCCTTCCTAATAGGAGATTATAGTCTAGTTTAGCATCTATGACCTCTACTTCGATATTGACGACCTTCCCTCCAACACATACAGGAAAGGCCAGGATAATCTCATGCTGCTTATGAGAATGACCATCAAATGCAGTCAAGACGGTGGGTGAAGGAACAGCCGAAGGCGATCCAATGGCCTTCCAGCATGACATCGACATGACGCATGTGGAAGCTCCTTCATCTATAATGGTGCGAAAAATATTGATTTTCTAGTATGTAGACTTTATTTGGAAATCCATATGATGAGGGAGTCGCTTTTTGACATTTAACATGTCAAAAGTGAGCACTAAAGAATTAGCTAGATCGATTGCTCCAATCGCGGAAAGTAAAGCACTTCTCTGAGCCGGACACGACTGGAGAACCTCTAAAGCGGACATGGCGCACAGACTCTGAGCCAGATCCTCCACAATGGAGTAATTCTGGGCGGCCCTAGCATTAGGATTAATCGTTGCGCGTTTAGCGGAACCTTTCGGTATTCGTGGTATAGTCTCGACAGGGGGTCGCTCAATATGAAGGTCAGTACTTCCGGGAACAGTCTTGTCCTTGGAAGTTTCGGCTTCACCATAATCACGTGACCAAGTAGCCACATGGACGTTAGAACCCATCATGAAAACATTCGATGATTTTTCCCCTTCCTGGTTTCCCCCTGCGGAGGTTCCAGGGTTTGAACTCGCGCCAGCAAGAAGTTGCTGCCCTTGGGGAAACGGGTTAGTTAACACAGCTTGAGAACTAGAAGTCCCTTGCTGTCCTAACAAGCGCTGAGCGTCTTCAATCTTAGGGCAGAGATGAGTTAAGTGGTCTCCACTGCACAACTTGCATGGAAACTTGACTTTCTTTCTCGGCTCATTTCTACCACCACCAGCGTTGTTGCCGGATTTATTTGCATCAGGCTTCCCATCCTGGTTCTTTTTCTTACCTCGTCCTTTCTTTTTCCCATTGGAATTTTGATTTCCTTTGGGGTTATTAGATTGGACGACATTAATTGAAGAAGTTTGGGAAGCCGGGGGATTAGACGATGTGACTTGGTTGTTAGAAGCAGTTTGTAAGGACAACTGCTGCAATTGATTCAACAAGTTCACGGTAGTTGTGTCTACCGACCCAACGATACCATCCGCGTGGGGACCTGGCTTCGACTTAGCAACATCAACCTTAGACCCAGGAGCATCTGGCAAGTATTTTTGTAGGATCCCAGACTGAGAGTAGATCAATTCTAATTGTTGGGCCCTAAAAATGGCTTGCTCCTCAGAATAGACCCCAGACATGGAGACATCCTTGGAGATCTCGGGTTGTAATGATTTCAAAAACCACTCGAGACGGTACTCCGAAGGGATTTCGGCTTTAATGAGCCTCTTTCTCCGTCTCCATTCCTGAATATGGTCAGAAATGTGGGTTGCCTTATCCTGACGAAAAGTGGCCAGAAGTTCAGTTTCGGCATCATAGCGGACAGGAAACTGGAAATGATTTAAGAAAATATTGGCTAAGTCAGCGAAAGATGTAAAGCTGCCCCCTGGCAACTCTATATACCATTTGGCCGCATTGCCAGTCAAGGTGCGCTGAAATAGTCTCAACCTAATCGAGTCGTCGATAAGGGAGTTAGATGAGCACCACAAATGGAATGTGGTTACATGGTCGCCTGGGTCTTCACCACTCTTCCCTTCGAATTTTGGAATGTCCGAAGGGAGTTTGGTTGGGACTGGAGGCTAGGCCGGATTGTACTTGATTGGGTCATTTGTTAACTTAGTGAGATCTGGAAAGTTCAACGTTTCCAAAAACGGAAGCCTAGGAGGACCTTGGGGATTCCACCCAGACTAGGCAGAACTCCCAAAGTTCTGAAAAGATTGTCCTAGAATTTGGGAGGCACCAGGCTGCCTGAAGTAACCAGTAGAACCGGCTGAACCAAAAGGCAATCCTTGTGATCCAGTAAAATTCAGAGTTTGACCAACTCCGGCGGCAAAACCTCCATAACCAGCAAAGTTTCCTCCTAAAGGATTGTAAGGAGTTGATAACCCCTGATAAGGATTCCAAGCCGAAGCTAGGGGAGGAATACTTTGAAACGAACTAACCGTGGAGTACGGCCTATTCCCTTGTTGGTCGATAAACGGATTCCCAGTTCCTGCGCCACTAACCCCAGGGTTATTCCAACCTTGGAAAGGATTGCTGCTTTGTCCTACAGAAGAAAAAGGCATGGATCCTATCGTCGGGTTGGAATGTGGTATATGACCACTTCCGAAAGGAAAACCCTGGAATGAAGCTGATCCGCCCATCATGGACGTAGCGGCACTAAACGGAACCGATGGAATACCCTGTGAGTGGGTGCCAAATGGGAAGAATCCAATACCAAAAGCATTGGTTTGGGAATTTCCACTCATGGACAGAATGGAGGTAGACCCAACTAAAGATGTGCTAGCAAAAGATCCAAACAAGGAAGCAGAGGAGATGGAAATCGTTCCTCCTCCTTGCACCGATGTTGGAGTTTGCATAGTCGTAGCACTTGTAGAAGCCATGCTTCCAGTAGTGGTCATCGATGGTAAGCGCATAGCGTAACCTGGACTTGACGGTCTATGCGTCGGAGTCCCAACGTATTGCAATACGTCCGGACAACTAGATGGCAGCGGAGAATTCGGAGCCGCTAACGACTCTGAGATTTCTTCTACCTCTATGTTATTCTCCGCTTGAAAGAGAACTCGAGAAAGGACTGGAGTGTCCCTCTCTTGTTCAGAAGTGCCAGGCCTTGCTTGGCCACTAATGCCCCCGAGAGGAGGATCAATCCCCGATGCGTCAACAGCTGTGGGACGAAACCCACCAGTAGTATTACCTCTGCGCCTTCTAGGAGAAGGCTCTAAACTTGGTGGTGAAAGACCACGAAGTCTTCGAGACCGTCTGGGAGATCGGTCAGCCACTTTGAATTTTTTGTTATGATCTAACTAAAGACTCAAAAAATTGAAATCTAGGCCAACTAAGAGCACAGAGCACACACTATAAAGTCCCTAAAGATACAGCCAGTCAAACAACTTTCAAGTATTTCCGCTCCGGGTGATTAGGACCGGACACCAAAATACGAGAAAGTGAATTAAGGGGCCTTCCGAAGATAGTCTGGGATGATGAGGGCCCAGTCCTATCAGCGAAGGTATCAGAGGAAGTTACGCTGACCTCCTAACAACAGCCTGCGCCGGTGCAAGCCCCCAAGCTTCGCAAGGGTGCCCTCCAGTAGTACTGTCGAGAGTGATGCAACGTCAACCTCAGGTGCCACGGGATTCCCCTCCGCAGCCACCTGTGTAGATCCCTAGGAGTAGAAACTATGGATACCAACTCGTCGCAGAAGCCAGGCAGAACAGTCGTGAGGTAAGTTCGGACAAGTAGGAGAGGGGGTATCTCTCTTCCCTGTCTTCGCAAACCCTCGTGCTTAACTCCCAGATCCGGAGCTTTCCTGGTCTTCCTAACTCTATTGGATTTTCTCTTGTTATTCGGACTCCTACGTTTGACGTTTATATGGCCTTGGAGAGTTAACTCTCCACTCGCCTAATCCAAGGCCCTAAAATCCTAAACTTGTTGGTGTAACTGACTAAGACAAAAAGTTCTAGTGAACTTTAGTTAGCGCTTGATTTTAAATTAGGCTGTTCTTTAAGTCACAAGGTAATGGAAGTGAAACTAGTGGTGTTTTTTGACGCAAAAGAAATTAATAAAAACTTAACTACATGCACATGCACTTTTTGTTTTTCGATGAAGAGCAATTTCTATAGGGTTCAGGGGAACTTCTAATAAAACAAATTTTCTTTTCTTTTCGTTAATTCACGCTTCACACTCACAAAAGTTAACAAAGCTATGTATGCCTAAAAGAGGATGCAAATCTATCCTAATGCAACAAATATATGCGGATGCAAGATTTTAAAACTACTCTAAAAACAAAAAATGAAAGTTGCTTGCTTATCAATCTTTATCTTGCCACTTAAAATGTCTAGATGGAATATGAGATGCTACAATTCATTTCGTCTAAACACTAAAAACAAGTTCTAAGACAAACATAAAGCACTTTCACTCACTAAAAGGAAACCAAATGAAAACCAAGTTCAAGAAAGCAAAACTAAGATTTTCACAAAGATTTTCTTCAAAAGCAACAACAAAAAGAGTCTTTTCAAAAAATGCTCTCAACAACACTGAAACTTGTGATTGAAGAATAGGCAATCAAACACTTTTGCGAATCGACACCACTCAATGGATGAAAACTCAACAAAAATAAATGTGTTTAAAATCGCTCTTAACAATCAAAAGCAGCAATGAAAGCTTTGGCAATGAAAACCAAAAAGATCAAAAAGACAAATTCCAAGAAAGTGTCAAACAACAACTTTCATGAAACAAAGAAGTGGATGGTCACAAAAAGCAATTTCGTCACGCAAACGAAAAGTCACCAAAAGTAAGGTTAACACAAAGATTGTGATCAATCTTCCTGCCCTGATGGATCAGAGCAGCCAAGATTCCTAGCAAGAAATCTTGCGTGCTTTAGCAAAAAACGATGACGCTTGCAATCAACAAAAAACAAGACCAATACTCCTTATAATCAGAGAGAATTCAGAACAAGATGCTTGCTGTAAAAACAAAGACTGATACTGGAAAGTGATTGTTTCAGACTGACTCAAACTACCAGACAAACCTTCAGAGACACAAAGATTTACAAATTTTGAAAATTGATAGCTATACGTGACTGTACTTATGTACAGAATGCGTGTATACGCTACTGTAACTAAGGAAACCTGTGTATACGCGGGTTCGCTTAAAGAAACATGCGTACATACGCCTCTGTAACTAAGAAAAACAGCGTATATGAAAAGCTTCAAGAAAAATAAAAAAGAAACTGAAGAAACTGGCAAAGCTTAAAGTTCAAGAACAGACCAGACAGTAACAGCAAGCAGACAAGGCAGCTGAGCCCTGATTGGCTTGAAAAACACCCAAACTAGGAACAACAAGAGTGTTGTCCCCAGCGGAGTCGCCAATTCTGTTGGAGGGAATTGCTCCCCTAGGGCTTTTTGGGTTGAAACCCTAGCAAACTGAAAGTTGTCTATTCAAAGAAACATGCATTCATACAGCCATTATGCTATTATAAGCAAATTCTATGATAAGGGTACGTACCTTTGGTCCTACGTTTGAGAAGGCCCTTAGGGTCCAAACCCTTCTTGGAGTTCCCTTCTTCTCTTTTGTCCTGCAAAACAACCAATTCAAAGAACACAGCAGTATATGGACAAAAACTTATAAAGAAACCATCTTCATGTTGTAAAGCAAGGTAGTTAGTTATGAAATCCAAACAACCATTTACATATGAATTCTAAACATGAATATCATTAACATAAAGAAGATTCATTTCGGGAACCAAGACATGTGTTTCTTTTATTATAGACAAATAAAGTACATAAAAAAGGAATATTTTCACCTGAGTCACCTTCAGCAGGCTCCAAGCAAAGCTTCCTTCCGGATCCGTTCCAGCCTCAAGCCTCTAACAAACTCCTTCCATGACTCTCTCCATGATGTCATAAATGGTGGATGAACATCAACACACAAGGAAACAAAGGTTTCCTGTACAAAATAGGGGAAGTGCAGAAGGCACAATGGACTTCAGACCTGGTCAAGGGAAAAATCTCAGCATAATAACCTTTCTCTCTCTTCTCTCCTCCCTTTGGCCTTCCCTTTGAGGTCTTTTTATACCTCTCCCAAAGTAGTTTTTTAGTTGGGAGTTGGTTGGGAAAAGTTGGGCCACGGGCACTAACAGGTGATCAGCAGGTCAAACCCGCGATCTCCGCCCGAAAATGAGGAATTTTATATTTTTTTTAAGTGTTTTAATACATACACGCGGGTTGGGTATACACAGACCAGTGTATACACGCGTTTAACTCAGGGCAATGTCGCGTATAAGGGATAAAACACTGTTTTTTAAATTTTAGGACCAGGTCTGGAAGGAGGGGTTGCCCTAGGCCATGAGTACAGCATCACAAACCATAGGAGTGAGATTTGGAGCTACAATAGTGGGGGTCCAAGTGGAATTGGTGGGTGGCCACCAATATCCACCTGGATCAGTAAGCCATTCAAGAGATAAGATACCAAAGTAAGTTTCAGTCCTATAGGGAAATCCTATCATGCATATAGCATATATGAAAATCACTCAAGACAACTATAAATACAGTAGCAAATATGCTCTTATTTTCTTTAATACAACCATTAAATCACATAACAATTTAGCTTTAACTTATGTCAAATCAGTAAGACACATGAGTGTTGAAAATTACAAAACCATGAATAAGTATGGTCCAAAGATGATAAACAAGAAATAACCATCATAAAACAATTTGTGAGTGTTTATCATAATTTCAAGCCTTATACGATGAAGACCACCTTTTTCTTAGCTCTTAAGAACATAAAGTAACAAGTCAACAACATATCATTCCAGAGAGTACATCTAAGCTAGCCTGCTGGAACAATATATATGTCCCCCTCATATAGTTATTATGTATATCGATGGACCAGATAACAACTTCATTATTTAGATAATCCATCAAAGCTTAAATCATTTCCTATCCCAAAAGAACCAGGTAGCAGGCAAAGTGGGTAAGCTATTGATCCTCCATTTTGATAGGAACTTTCTTATTAGAACTCCCAACCACATGTACATAATGTAAAAAGGTGTGATGTATAAGGTAGAGCTCATATGGAAAACTACAACATCAAGATGAAAAATAGTTGCAAATAATATAGAGATGTCTAATGCCTTGTTGTTACATACTATGGTACTAAGACATCACTAGTTAGTTTGGATGCTCCAAATGATCATGTAGTCACAAGGAAGCCTAAGATGATTTGTTGCATGGTGTTCCAACATTCATTGATTCAATGTACTTTCGAGAGTCTATCTCTAGCCTTATTGCCTAAGATATCTATCTATATATATATATATATATATCATAGCCAGAATTCGCAACATATCACATATAGCTTCAAGCACGTCCATTTACTATTTTCAATTGGAAAACCCTACAATCCTCATTCTAACTCATAAACAATTAGAACCCAAAACTTGTAATGTGAGCTTCAATAAATTCAGGGCCAAAGAAATAAAACAAGGCTTTAGTGCCAAATAACAAAGGAAATCCTAACTCAGAGTAAGAGTTTTTTTTGGGTTACTACCAACAACTACCCACACAAAATTTACAAATAAAAATCCAAATCCTAAGAATCCAAGGCCCAATTAAACAACCTCGCAAAATCCCAAACCTAGCAAGGTATTAAGTGTTAAAATGGAAAAGAGTGAAAGGAAAATAATGGTGTCCAAGTCCACAATAGATTTGGGGAAACTTGTGGGACTAATCATTTACCACAAACTAACAATGCTTCAGTTGTCAATGGCCAAAGTTTAGAGCAGAAACAAACTTTTTAAACAGATTGCTTGGATTGCTCGCATTGAGACATTTCAATTATCCACAAGTTTACATGCTTGAGTTGATGTATTCTAGTGCCGTCATAGTGAGTTTTGAGAGCCTATCTCATTAACGTTTTGGCATGGTTAGCTATGTAATAGCAGGATGAGGCAACACAGAAAATTGCATTAGGCAGTTGTTTCATTTAGCACCCGAACCTCAACGCAATAATGGTACTACAAACATGTGGAAGGGAAAGGTAAAGGAAATAACAATTACAAGTTCACAAGCTTGATCTACAACCTCATCTAAGTTTACTGGACTTGTTCCTATCACTGGAAATCTCTCTGTCAAGGTTTGAAGTAAGGAAATGTGTTTTACCATGCTTTCCTTATAAGTGTATTTGGTGTTCAGAGGCCACATTCACTATTTAAAATTTATTTCATGTGTGAGGACCTCAGTAATATTAATTACCTGGAATAAAAAAACATATAGCATAAAAGACATTCCCACAAGGACATTCTTGCTTCGAGTGAAGTAGCGCTCTAAATGAGCACCAAGCTTTAGACTCTAATGATTTTTGTGCATATTTTGACACCTACTAAGATGTGTTTCGAGATTCTCTTGGTCCCGGGTTAAGTGATAACCTATTTCAAAACTATATATATACACATATTGGTTTGTAGGACAAACAATTAAGTTGAACTTTGTCCAGGATTTAGGTGGAATTCATCAGAATTTGAGTATATTTCTCCTATAGGGCCAAGATCAATTTTGAAAGCAATCTCCACTGCAAAGATTATCTACATATACAACACTATAGGTACATTGTATAACATAGAACCAACAACCACAAAATCATCAACCACATTTCAAATATATATAAGCAGTCATAATACATAGTTCGTCCAGCACATTGGTAACATCAGTTCAATTTAATGGGAGAAGGAAAGAAACTAACTTTGAAATATGAGTAGAAGAGACCGAAGTGCAGAAAATAAAGACCAGAACCTTGTAAGGAAAATCTCGATAGGCATAAAGTTATGATTAAGAACGAATTACATGATTGAATTTCCAGTGCCACCTGTAGGATTAAAATTCAAGCAACCATCAAGAGCCCAAGTAACCAAGAAACACATTGTCCCGGGTATTTGGTTCGGGAAACTAAGATAGGGACTATGATTTTCCACCCAACCGTAGACGAGCTGCAATCAGATTCACTTGTTGTTGTCACCCCCAAGCCGAACTCCAGAGGTTGAGCGAGGGGGGTTGCTTATGGAATTAAACCAACTTATCCAACTAGAACAGGGGCTTCAGGGGCCCGGCAAACTCCACCACCCGCAATATCATGGCATTATCCCTAAACTATGTGTTATCTCTCCTTTCATTACCTTCTCCCTCTACTAAAAAAAAATTCATCGATCCACCTGCACTGCTACACTTCTCTCCCCTTTTTTACTTTACATACCTACATACAGGGATCATTATTTGTTATTGAAGGTTTGTTCCCATGCTAGTTCAGTCTTGAATGATTTTATTCTTTTGTATGACTCCTACAAAGGTTCCTCAAATCCCACCTCTCTGGTAGTTGTTTTTCCAGTATGACCTTGTAATCCTTTTGACCAATCCATGTTGCTCCACCTGTCCCTTTTCCCTTGATTTTTTTTTCTATTTGTTTGCTCTTTCATCCTTGGTCTTCCTGCTAGAATCTTGCAAGCCAATCACCATGTTGCCACTTAGTTCCATATCCCCTTACTTGCCAATTGTTAGCCTCCATGGTTTCCACCATACTAGTTAACATCCCAAGTAGTTTTCCCCCTCCATCTCATCTCTAGAGTCTATGTCCCCAACTCATCCCATCCATTCAATTAAATTTATAATGCTCATAATAATTAGGAAATGAAATCTAGGGCAATTACACATGAAAGGCCTTCATCGTCTCACAGATGATTTCAAACGTATCCAACTGCTTCTTCATTGATTTCATCGAACCTTGAATTTATTCTTTGGCGATCTACCCATTTCTTCCATTGACAACTTGTAAAGTCCTCCTTTTTAGTTGATCCTTGAAAATCCTTCGGTTAATCTTTGTATGTTCGAAAAACTACAAATTAATCTTTATTGTTTGATCTCAAAACTTCATAATCACAATAGATTGGCGAATTTGACCATTCTAGGTCGAATTCAATTTTGCAACTTGTAGATTGACAACTTCAATAATCTTCCTGATGGCTCTAAGGACAAATTCACCATGGATTTGCTCATAAATTTGGGGGTTTTACTCCCTTTACACGAATTTCCCCAAATTTGACATAGACCAAAACTTTATAGTAATGAATTTCTCAAATTCACTTTTGCATCTGGCCCAATATGGTTTAACATTAAACCATAGTTTTGATACCACTTTGTAACACACCTAGATCATTGTTTGCAACATGCTACTCATAAAAGAAAAAGAAAAGAAAAAAGACTCTAACATAATTTTTTTTCTGTAAATGTGTATGTGCAATATATTAGAAATGTCCATGTAACAATAAATCTAAAAGTCATGAATGCAAAGGAACTAAATATGCACAATAACATGTAATTGTACATAACATGAATTAAACACATCATTCAAGTATTTCAACATAGCATTCAAAGTGTAAAACACACACATAGATGAATACTTATCTTTAAAACAAATTCACACGGCTAGTTGCAAACATTTGACATTCCTCCTAGTTGTGGACTCTATTGTTCCAATTCTCTCAAGAGCTAGTCACTCCTGACCTATGGCAATGAGTCCACAAGGAGGAGCAAGATCCTATGGGTATCTAATATCCAGTCTTACGTCTTAATACCTATTAAAAACACAATGACATGATTCTTATAGTGATTCCAACCATCCAACTCTATGCCCTATCAATATGCACGAGCCAAGGGATGGGGTTTCCTTTTTTGCACCATAGTCCCTCATATAATCTCCAACCCCTCTAAGGCTCCAACAAAATATTGGCCAATAATTTTTCAACTGGGTACTCCAAAAACTCTAGTTATAGGATTACTCACATAGATTTTACATAGGTTGTTGGGTAATTTATGATTTAGAACTTTTGCCATAACAACTAGAGTACCTAATGCCCTCAACTAAAATATTTCAGAACTTCTCTTGGGAATAAGAGCTTCAAAAATTTGTCTTCAACACACAATCATAGATTTCTGCTCTTCTTGACACTTCAATACATTTTATTCACTTCTATTATTTCCAAAAATTGCCTACACACTCGACTCAAATTTCCTCTTCCATACATGGGTTGCTTGACTCTCACTCTCCCCAAAGATTATTGTACTAATCCCATGTTGTCATAACTAAGAGACTTGACTTTTTCATCTACCTCTTGCATGAGTGTGCTTACTCTCGTGCTTCATTAACTAGTTGAGGTGACTCTTCTACCAACCTCACACATGGATTCAATGAGTGGTCTTTAGTAATTCTAATGAGGATTCACGTGGTAATGATAATTAATTTAAGAAAATGACATGGGATTATGAGCATGTGGATTTCCCCTTTGGAGACCCTTTTCATCCCCCTCACTTATGGAATTATAGTGCCCTATAACTTTGTTCATGTTATAAGTTTGTCTTGCAATGTTTCAATATACAATTTTGACATGTTGCATTGCTTGGACCTCGACCTTTCATAATATATATATAATTTATACATTGTTAATATGGGGACCATAACTCGGATGTTACAAGCTCAAGCGTTGAGCTCTCCATTTTATAGGATGAGAGCAATATGCCCATGAACATGGTCACCAATTTTACCAAGGGAGAACACTTTAAGGCTTCTAATTAAGTATAATTAGTAAACTCCAATTATGAGGGCTAGAAGGAAGAGGAAACAATGCACTAGCTACCAAAAACAATAGAAAACGTCAAGCTAAACCTATATCCTAAGAATGCAACAATGGAAGTAGTTGACGATCATGCCTTTTGCTAGCTAAATGTATTGCAAAGTTAGTAGGATATCATTTGTTTCTATAGAATATATGCCACTAATAAGTATTAAGTTGTATTACTTAAGGATTTGGATAGGTATATCCACATTGCAATATATTAATATTTCTATTTTGGTTTTCACTGGAAATTTTTGAACCACACTCTTGATATATCTTCATTGCGAGCTATGTAGTAGCTTGTAATTATAAAATCTTCCAATTATGGTTTAAAAATACAAAACAAAAAACATACAAAGGTTTAAAAGACTTACAAGCATTTGGAGATTCCAAGATGTTGATTGGTTACGAAAATAATTGTTGCAGAACTGGAAACATGTTGCCATGTTCATCAAGAATCAAGTTTTGGAGATAAAATATAGTTTTGAAGCTTTCTATTTTACTCATGTTTATAGAGAATTCAACTCAAAATCCAACCAACAATAAAAATATTTGTTGATATAGGAGGGGTTCCTTTTCAACCAAAAATTTAAAGGGGATCTTGAATTTCAATCTGAGAAAAATATATTCATTGATATAGGAATTAGATGTTTTATTTTTTTCATATGTAGTGTTAGTGTCATGTTTTCATGTTTTTTGTTAGGTCCCAAGGGTCAGATAGAATGTTATGAAAAAGTTGTTGAAATGCCTCCCAAGAGGAACCATGGATAACTGTAATAATTTGTAATCGGATAAACAAAAAGATTGTTTTAAAACAATTGAATGGTAATGATTTTGTTGTGCCTATCAAGGTAGTTACATGTATGTTATGTTTTCATACTTGAAATATCAAATACACAAGTTTTTTCTTGGAGAAAAAAGTTATGTTTTGTAAATTATTATTTATGTGATGTTTATAATAATGATAACTATATTTTATAGCCCCCTAGGGGCAACTCAACTGGTGATGGTCGTAAATGAAGTATTATCTGCGAGGAGGTTTGGTGTTCAAATCCCCCCAATTCACTTGTGTGTGAGGAAGGGGCATACATATGCACATAGAGTTTATAGTGGTAGCGATTGGAATTGATCATGTGTCACGCGAGTATAGACTGACCTAGTTGTCAATTCCTCTAGTAAAAGAAAATGATATCTATATTTTATGTTAAACTCAAGAGGTAGGTACCTGGATGGGGTGGTGCATGAGTGCAGAGTGGCACCTAAATGGTGTATGGCGGAGGTGCCTAACATGTGAGAGGTGAGGGGGGTTAATCCCTATAGCGCATGGAGTTTAGACTCATATGAGCTAGAGTAAGGCAAGAACATAACGAATGATGGTTAGGACGTTATGTCAAGAGGGAGGTTGGTGTAATGGTAATAGGGGAATTTTGGTCATTCAAGCCATCAAAATTGAAATTAGAATAAATATTCTTATTTGAACATGTAGATAATGGAAGCATTATGTCAGGGTTAGGTATAAGCACAAAGTTTCCCTATGACCCTCTAGACTTGCTACCCCTCTCAACCAACTGAATCGATTTATAAGTTCATTAGTTTGCTCTATATTTTGTGTTGTTATGTGTTATTGTCTCTATTTTGGTTTTACTCTAGTTATGCTTCTTGGTTTGTATATGTGTATTGTGGGTCCTCTCTAGCAAGGGAGGTTATTTGTATCTTTGGTTTTGGATGAAAGTAGTAAGGAAAAATCTAATTTGGGTTATTTTTGTGAACTATTATTGGTTGGAGGTTCATTGGTATTTTGTCCATGGCTATGTTATGATCTTGTGGGGCATGAGCCTACTCCTATTTATAGGCCTTTCAAACATTCCATTCATATCTCACTTTCCATCCCTAGGGTTATCCACCCTTTCTCCTTCACAACCCTGTGCCCTATCATCCCCATTACCATTGACCCTCTATTTACCATGGAAAAAATTTCCATCGATGAAATGCTCAGAGTTTAGAAAAGGGAGAATGCAATGGAGAAAGAGATCCTCTTCCTGCATCCCTCGCTTTAAATCTCCATCCTAATATATGATGCATGCATAGAAGATTTATCATTAAGCAACAAAATTTTTAAAGAGAAATTCACTTATGATATTAAGGAGGAAGTGGATGAAATGGAAAATATTATCAATCAAGGGAGAAGGCAAGTTTCTAAGGAGTAGATTGACAAAAAGTATAGTGGCTAGTTTTCTAACTTTAGTTTTCTAGAATCAAAGACAAAAAATTATTTTAAACAACAAAGCTATATTGGCTTACCAAATCCTCTATGGCTCAAACCATGGAGGAGAAGGGAGATCGAAATCAAGAAATCCCCACTTGGTTGGTGCTTTTGGAAGCTAAGTTCAAAGTGGTGCTCATGGTGGTATTTTGGGTTAGAATTGAGGAAGACTCAAGAAAGGTAGGGGGGTCCTTGGTTCACAAGGAACCTCCTACATTCTCATAATCATAGAAGAGGACAATTATAGAGGTAATTCTTCTCAGTTACAATATTTAAGTTTGATTATCCCCACGGGGGTGTCACACAATTATGACATGGTTTAATTAGATGTATGTGGGAGGGGATTAGGGACTCAACCCCCTGCACACTTGGCAATCAAATGATATGATAACTCATACATGCACGTTAATGATCAACTTCATAATGGTTGGTGTCCAAAAAAAAAAATTCAGCAACCTCCTTAATGCTTGATACCTCGAAGCCAATACTCACAGTAATGGCTTCACAATCATGGTGGAGAAGGTGGAGCTCGATTGGTTGGACGATAATCTATGGAATACGTGGGAAGGAAATATGCCTATATTTGGAATTACTACCTCCTTTGTATTCAAATTTTCTAGTCAGACAAGCTACCTATTAGCTCCGAGGGAAAGTTTGAGGTGATTTCTTTGATATGTTTCAAAATTAGGTTGAGAGAGGGGTTCATGAGGTAGTCTCGGGCTAAGATAAGCAGCTCGACTTTTTGGATAGAATTCTCTACTCCATAGTACATGAAAATTCTCCTTCTTTAGCCAACCTCTTTTGAATCACAATATGTAAAGATATCTTCAAGAGGTTGGTTCTAGTGTCTTCTCCTATCTAGCTTTATTTTTGGTTTGTTTTGTTATATTAGGACTCTGGCTTTTCTCTTCTTAGTTTTGTTTTATCTAAATTATTATTCTTGGATCACCTTTAGGCATGAGGTTTTCTTTAAGTCTAGATTCTTCGTGTTTGATTTTATGGGCAAGCTTGATAGTTTATCTTCCTTTAATTGAACTCTGGGTTGGTTTGTGGCATATGTATGTATTGCTAATAGTGGGGCGGTGGAGTTGTGGTCCATTTGGGTCCCTCCTTGGTGGCTCTCTGCTTTCATTTGGTATCTCTGTTCCATTGGTGTCAATAGGTTGGTTGTGTTTCCTCTAGTTGATTATACCACCTTGTCTCTTCACTGCTCACCCTTACACATCACACCTCAAGTTCATCATCCCTTTAGACGTAGGGTTTTCCATGGGGTTCAACCCTCCCCTTCTATGATAGTTCAATTTGTAGCATAACATTTTGCTTCAATCTATGCAACCAACATCCCTTTCGAAATTCATAGGAAAATACACCAAGTAGATGAGGAAGCTATGGTGAAGAGAAGGTTTATCTTTGATGTTGAAATTTAGAAACAAGTAAGTAGTTGGATTCCTAACAGTAGAGATACTCATACTAGACATACTCATTACATGAAGATTGTGTATTTGTATTAACAACTGAAATCTAATATGGGAAAGGTACTCCTGAAGAGGTTAGAGGCCCAATAGGAAATTCTCCTATGCATGGATGAATCCATAGGCAATTTAGAAAAAATGACGACAAGGTATCCATGTTAGTAGAAAGTTGAAAAACTAGAACTCTCCAATTCAAAAGAGGACACTGAAGCACCTAACACTATACAAGTGGACTCTCCATCAAGTTAAATGTTTATCTTGTTTGCATTTACTTTTTGTTTAGAAGTAACAAGATTATCACACACAGGTTAGATATAATTCAATTGTTTGGTATTATTTTAGATGCTATTATACTCTTTATCAATTTTGAGAACATAATATCACACATTCTAATAGTATGGGCAAATACAATTTTCTTGTGCTACTAGTTTAGTTTCCCAAATGATAAGCCCAAAATAAAGCACATTATGTTTTTTTTTTATATATCATAATATAATGCTATGCGTAACCATATAATATTTGTTTTTTAATTTGATTGTAAATGTCCAATTTATTATTGAAGTAAGAATTAAAATTGCTTAAATAATTTAAATATATTGTACAATGGAAATGTTGCCACCTATGACTTATGACTTGACATGAATTGATTGATGTCATAGTTTACTCTATATAAATATCGCTGTTTTTTTATATATCATAATATAATGCTATGCCTAACCATATAGTATTTGTTTTTTAATTTGATTGTAAATGTCCAATTTATTATTGAAGTAAGAATTAAAATTGCTTAAATAATTTAAATATATTCTACAATGGAAATGTTGCCACCTATGACTTATGACTTGACATGAATTGATTGATGTCATAGTTTACTCTATATGAATATTGTTATTGGCTATGCATATTGTTCTAGATCTAAGCTAACAAACTTCACAGGACGAAGAAATATCTATGTTCAATTAATTTTATTTTCATTTCAATAATTTATATGTTTATATTAATATTATACATAATGACCATGTTATATAATTTTTTTGACTTTTTATTTGTTATGAAAATACGAAATTTTTTTTAAAAATAATAATTACTTTTCATGCGATTTCTAAATATAACTTTGAAGTGACCAGTAAAATAATAAGGATCATTGAATTTTTGACAAAATAACATCACTTCATAATTTGTAATTTTTCAAACAAAATGAAAAGTAAGGCAATGAAAATTATAGATTTTTTAATAAAATAAAACATTTTTTTAATCAAAATTTTCTGAAATAATAAATATGATGATAAAAATTATGAAATTTTCTTACCTAACATGATACATAGTACATTGCACTAAACATTGTACACTTTTGAATAGACATTGCAATGTAAAGTCAATTAATTGTACACTTTTGAATAGACATTGCAACGTAAAAGTCAAGTAATTGAATTAAAAATAAATTGAAAAAAAATAAAAATAAAAAATAAGACTTTGACTATAATGTATCACAGAAAACAATAAAATATTATTTTTAAATAAAAATAAAAATATACCCATTTTAAAATTCCTCGTCATGAGATCAATCCATACATAATTTAGGCCATCTTTATGTATGACTAATACACAATAACCCTCCAAACTACATGACACACCATTGTGTGTTTTTCTAATAACATAAAACTAACTCTCCTTAGTATTATTCCCCTCATTTTTTCAAAGCCATAATTTTTCTAATAACACAAAACTAACTCTCCCTAAAATCATTCCCCTTGGTTGTTTCAAAGTCATAAACACGAGATGTTTACTGCATATTCAAGTTTATGGAATAATAGTCATACACGTTTTTTTAATTCAACATGTTATATGAACCATAAGCTAAAATATTAAGTTTATTGCAAAGTATCATAAACAAAATATATATATATATATAAAATAGTCATGCACATTTTTTTTATTCAACATTTTATATGAACCATATGCTAAAATATTTAAGTTTATAGCAAAAGTATCATAAACAAAAGTTAAAATAAATATATATATATATATATATATAAACCTAAGTAGGGAGTACTTGACACATTTTATGGAATGATATTATAATTGGTTAGAGCTAGTATTTAACTGTTAGCATGTTCTTAATTGCGATTGAGTTGGGAGTGTGGTTATTTAATACAAGTCAAAGTTATTTGTTAAGATTTGTCACTAGGAGGCTAGTTGTATATACACTTTCCTCTTTTACAAACTTATAATATGGTTTGTTATCACTATATTATGAGTGTGTTGATTTAGGATGTCAAATTTGGTGGCTTTTCACTTATGTCACATGACATCCCAATTTAATATTGGATTGTTAAATATTTTTATTTTTTTTATAATTAAAAAAAAAAATTATATAAATAAAAGTAATGTTAAAATAGTTAGGTTATTTTATTAATGTTTTTTCAATTAATTTTTTTCGTTGAATATGTTTTAGAATCTTGTGATGATGGATGGAAACTAATTCTGTAGGCTGAAATATATTTTTTTATCTCTTATATATATATAAAGGTTTTATAACCACTAGGGTTTAAATTTATACTATTAAATATATAGATATATTTTAATAAATTTTATATGAGATTAAGTAATTTTATTGGCCAACAAAATTTACATTTCATTTTTATTTTCTACGAGATTAAAGTAATAAGTTATAATAATAAGAGCTAATTATATGATGGTAGGACCCAAGTCATGGTTTAGTCTATTAAATTAGATCTCGTCTTTTTTCCTCTGCATAAAGGGTTGGTTACCCCATTGACTCTTCTTTCAACCATTCACTTTTTGCATGCATCATTTTCTCTACCGACCTTGTTGCACCTCTCACTAGATTGTCTTGGAATATTGATTTCCATTCTCTAATATGCAAACTTGAACTCTCTTAATTGCAACTACATCACATAACATAGGAGAAAGTGTTGTTCAACTCTACCTCCCAATCCCTACATAATTGGCATAACCTTTCCTCTTACAAGTCCTCGAATTGTTCCCATCTCACCTAATGTAACTTAGAAGATTGAGAATACCATCTATTATTTTATTTTTTCTAAATTAGGCTAATTCTATTAAGTAAGAAAACTATCATACACAGAGGCTGAAGCTTGTACTTAGCTATGCCAGAAGAGAGGCATCAACCAGCAAAAAAACTAGAATTGAACTGCCGAGAAGGGAAACTAGTTCTTAACCCAAGGTTTTCAAAAATATAGTTTTGCTGCCCACGCAGGGGAAACTAGCGAATTAACAAGTTTTGCATCATTGTATCTGAAAAACTGAAAAAGGAAAACCCAGCTGAAGAGCTTAAAATTGTAGTGTTCCCCCAAAAAACCATTAAAAGACAGAAACTGAAAAACAAGTCCCAGTGAACCTGAGACACGTGGCGGCTGAGCGGCAGTTTACTAGGCAGGCACGTGGCACGTTGAAGGTCCGCAAGGTGGCAGTCCAGGCGGCGAGCACAAGTCATCGAGGTGGCGGCTAGGGACGTGGCGGCGATGGAGGCTGCTCCTCCACAATGAAACATCTGTAATCTTCCATGGCGCCACTTGTCAGTGGCTGAGCTTCCATGTCACCTGCCTGCGTCTCTGGTTTCTCTTCCTCGATGATGCAGCAGTAATCATTGATGACCCAATTCATCTTCTGAGCCGGTTCCATTTCCTTCCCTGCGCGTCTGGTTGGCAGTTCTGAGCTTCGTTCCCCTGCACCCTGAAGATTAGACTGAGCCAATTCCGTTTTGGCCTTGGATTGGCTGCTCCCCGCAGTGGTGCAGCCTCCCACTGCAATGCTAGAGAGCCTCATGGCTTCTGTGCGGCCCTCACCCATTGCTCTGTGATCCTTAGGTGTTGCAATTCGAGCGCCAACCTCAGAGTCTTGAGCCTCCAGATTTTGCTTCTCCTCATGAAAACTGATGGTAATGGTTGCAGTGATGAGGGGCTGGTTTAGGGCAGAGCGAAAGGTAAATTGAGAATTCTGGGAGTGTGGCAGAGGAGCTGTCAGAGTGCTGCTGGGAGAAGGGTCGGAGGTGGAGGGAGGCGTAGCAGAGGCCCCCGAATGGAAGCGTCCTCTGCCACTACGAGTATTGGGGTAGCGGCTTGTGTGCTGCTCAGCCAAGGAGGAGGTGGTCTCCGAAGCTGGCGAGTGCCTGGAGCGGGTCAGGCTACCTCTATTCCCACCTCTACGGCTGCGCATCCTATGGTGCACCATGCTTTCGGCACTAGAAGGCCGCCTGGAGCGGGTCAAGCTACCTCTATTCCCACCTCTACGACTGCGCATCCTATGGCGCACCATGCTTTCGGCACTAGAAGGCAGGTTGTGGTCTGAATTGGGCTCAGAGGGCTGCAGCGTTGCAACGGAGCTGACAGGCAAATCAACAGAAGGATGAGCTACCAGGGCCGAGGGGATGTGAATTTGCAGATTCAAGCTATGGGTAAAATGGATGCCCGAACCAAAGTCGATGCAGCAATAAAGATAGCATCGTCTACCAGTGGTTGTGCGGGAGTTGGGCACCGCCACTGCATAAGGGCAGAGGCATTGCAGGGGCTGAGGTTGCAGAGGAGGAATTGTAGGAGCGACAGAGGTATTTTCCCAAGAGCCCATCGTTGCTTTGAGCCGAGGATGAGGTCGGTTATCAGGGTGGCGGCAGTATTCATTCAAGGCGCATTCATTGTTGTAGTTAATGCCATCTTTGAATTTCTGTGCAAGCCATGTGTGTTCTCCACACGCCAACCCAGTTGGCAGCCACCTCAGCGACCGCCATTTCCACCTGCATCCGAGGAGAATACCATCTATTATTAAAAAACAAAAACAAAAACAAAAAAAACAAAAACAAAAAACAAAAAACAAAAAACAAAAAACAAAAAAACAAAAAAACAAAAAAACAAAAAACCAAAAAACCAAAAAAAAAAAACAAAAACAAAAGCAAAAAACAAAAACAAACAAAAACAATTTTATCGTGTTTCTTGTTAAAAAAAAGGAATTTCAATACAAGCAATCATTTATACAACTTGAAATTTAAAGGCCCCTGAAAATGATCTTCTAATAGGTTATTTTCCAATATATAAAATTCAAAAAGTATAAAACCGTATAATAACTCTATCTAAGCTTATATTTTTTTAATCCAGAACAAGCACATTTTACATTAGAAAGTTGCTACAATCGCATTGGTCAACATAATAATAATGCAAAAATATGCATTCTCCAAAAAGAGATCTTATAACTTGTCCAAATTTTGGAGCTTACTATCTAAAGAAACATGCCAATCTCTTGTAGATGATTTTTAAAAGACACCACAAATATAAATATTGTAGAAAACACCTAAGACAAAACAAAATTTGTTAAACATGAAACATTAGTACTGGATAAAACAATGATGGTTGTAAGCTTCCTCTTGCTTGTTTATGATGGTTTGAAAGTTCTAGTCTACAACCAACATTTCCACATTTCCTCATGTTGTTGTAGAATTTCGTCTTCCTTGACTTCTCAACTATTGACCCAATACACAATTCGGCATTTGAAATAGCTTAAGGGAGACTTTCTGATCCAGGTCCGGGTGTGAAGAAGGACCCTTCCAAGACCTTTTACTTTCATAATGTGTTAAAATTTCTTTTTAAAAGAACATTAATGAATACATCTGCATGCAGAAAAGAAGAGGAACATAACAATCATCAACACATGAAAACATAAGCGTTGATAACGAAGTTCGTCCAGGAGGGACTATGTCTCCGGGCCTCGGTGTCAAGATGGTGTAGACCACTGCATTAAGTGTTGTCAATAAAGTGATGTACACAAGAGATGATGCCGCAATCATGCAAGGAAAAATGCCCTCATGCAGGAGTGGCTCTAAGAGATATTCCCAACCGGAATTCTCAATCAACCTCCTATCAGTATGACACAAAAGCATGCATGGTGAGAATCCTACCAACATGGCACAAAAGGGATGTCAAAACAAAACACATGCATGGCGACAACAAGAGTATCCCAACAACATACAACACGGGATCTCAAAGCATAACATGAAGAGTTAGGACAGCAAGTACATCATATAGAATATTCCACATCAAATCAAGCAAGGAATCATGACAACATGGAATAAACAAGATCCTGCCTCAATATCAATCAAGGATCCGTGCAACACCATATATAAAGAAGAAGTATATAAACACATCATATACCTCACACCACGGGCCATCTAAAGAAGTGGATAAAGCAATCCATGGTGAACAATTGTTCACATTGTCGATGCGCAGGCACAGCCCGATACCGATCTGGACTTCGGCTCCCCATGCATCGATAGCTTTCTGGCCTATTGCAATCTGGGCATCTGAAACAGTTGCTGTCAAAGTGCTGCAACTTGCTCGGCCATCGATCTCACAACATCGATTTGAAGAGGGAGACTGTTCTGGACTCCTCGGGCTCTGTAGCTCTCTGGCTATCTGGCTTCACAGCGTTCTAGCTATGTCGTTGCAGTTCTGCGGCTCTACCTGACCAATCTGGTTCGTTGGCTACCTTCTCGCACTGCCTCAATCACGCTCTGTGGCTCTCCATCAGGCGCAGCCTCCTCATTGGGATGATTTTGGCACTCAGGCTCTCGCACACACTCTGGCACAGGCTCTCGGCCTCTCGGGCACTCTCTGGCACAGGCTCTCTGCCCCTTCTCTTCCTCTGGCACGTAGCCTCCCGGGCACTCTACCTCCATCGTGTTTTATAACACGTTTGGGACAAGGCCGCATACAAATTGGAGGTATGTTGTTTAGGAATAGAATTTTGTTGAATGGAAAGTTCGGTCGGTTTAACAAAACCAAGGAAATACCTTTTTTCTGTTAAAACAAACAAATACACTAAAAAACTGAAAAATCCAACCAAACCATAAAATACTGGATCTCAAATTTTATTAAATCAGGCTTATAATTCCCATCGGGTTCGTGCCTAATCGCTTATCGCTATCGCTTCTGCTAATAGCCCTGCATATCGAGGGATCGCTGATCGTTCCAGTCGCCGATCATTGATATGCCGATCGCCGATATCAGTAATCGCTACGACCCGGGGTCCTGGTCCTAGGCCTTTCACCAACCCGATCCGACACTCCATCGTCGATTCGCAAGCGCCGATCGCTGCCTGAATAGCGCTGATATCGGCATCGCTTGCCTCCAATTTCGATTTGCCTTTTAAAGGCTTAAAAACCATTTTTAAAGGAAAATGCTTCATTTTCCTAAGGAACAAAGCAACCTTCTTTTCGCGATAACTTCATCATCTGGGCTCGGATTGAAGTGTCATTTGCACCATTGGAATCAAGACAACAAGATCTACGCTCTGGTCTTGGATTGACATCATTCTGAGCACTTTGATTTTCGAGCGTTCATAACCCTCTTTGCCCTGTGTGTCTTTCTGGAGCCACCTGGATCAATCCTCCCCACTGAGGAGCTTTTGGTCCTCCAAAAGCATGAAAAATAATCTACAATTCTCTCTGTACCCTGTCTACATCACAAGCATCCTGAAAAGGTCTTGCTTCCATCTCCTTCACCTTTGTTCTTCGGAGCCTTAAGCGACGAGCCGACACCTGCTACTTCTGCAACCTGTAGTACATTGTTTTGCAAATCACATGCTTGAATGATATGACCAACTAATGACCCAACGTCCCACGCTTGCCACGAGTTTATCACATACTCGATGGTCAAGTTTACAACAAGATGGACGTAATATCCCAGCTATGACAACAAGGCCAACCTATCATGGTTGCTTCAAAAAGTGATGGAAAACACATCATCACTGCAACACATGATTTGCACGCATAAGGCCAAACACTATCATTTTGACAAGTGATTGGAAACATAACATCACTTTCAGAGTGTAAAATACGACTCAAAACATGACTAGACATCTTTGTTGTTGACTACGTGATGGAAACACATCATCACGTTTACATTTTAAAATGCAACAAGTGATTTACAAAAGAATGACCATGAAACGACAACATGTCTAGAAACCATTTCTCACTTATCTTTGTGAATGGGTCACCTCCTTGAGGTGGTTTTGCTTGTCGAGCAACTACTTTTCTTGGTTCATGCACCGACACTTTGTCTTTAAGGTGCTGCTCTAGATGGTGCTTCTAGCAAGTGGCACTTTGATGGCCATTTATGTCGCAATGACTGCAGTAGGCTTTCTTCCTCCATATTTTCTTAACCTGTTTCTTTTCATGCTATTGAGAGGGTCTTTCATGCCTCACGAGTGTTGCCATTCTTTTCCAACACTTGGAAAATGTATGGTTAGGTAAACCACAAAAAGTACATGTTTTTCGATGCCTTGATCTTTGTTTATTATTAACAACATGATCATCATCAAAATGAACATTCGAAGATCGAAAATGGTTATACCTTCCTTTGTTTTTTCTGATGTTAGTATGGCGATGAGAGCTTGCCTTAGATGTCTCCCTGCAATGGAAACTGCCATGGGATGATGGGGATGTCTTCCCATCATTCTCTTTCCTCGACAATGTCTCGGACGAATCTAACACCTTTGAGCACTCTCCTTTAGTGTATCTCGAGCTTGCAAATGGATGTTCATGCACAACCTCCAAAGGTGGAGTTATGCCTTGGTTATTAACACCAAGTCCTTCTTTCTCCTCGTGCCTCATCCTTGTAAGGAGACTCATGTTTGTCCCTGTAATTAGGATCTCCAAATCTCCAACAAACATCATACTATGAGAAGATGAAACCGAAAGGAAATCAACATCTTTTACCTTCTCTTTCGATTTGGAAAGCACTAAGGAGGGTTGCTCATCATCCATTGTTGGTGGTTCGCTAATTGTCTCAGCGCATTCCCCAACTTCTTTCCTAACATACCCAAGTCCTGCCTGACGGGGTAATTCCTCTACTTTGATGGGGTTGACAATGCCTTGGCCATTATGCCCAAGCCTTTTCCTTCATACCCCATTCTATTCAATAGTTTGGAGCCAATTCCTGTGGTGTGATTTTCAAACACAGCGAAATCATCATCAGGAAACATACATGAAGATGGAGAACTACTTTTTACCTCGCATGGGTTATGCTGCAGCTTTTCTAAGGCCTCGTCCTTTACTTGTAGCTGTCGTAGCAAACTTTGTTTTTCCTCTTTCTCTTCATGTAGATGCATCTTCAATTCATCGTTCTCTATTTGAAGATTATGTTTGTTTTGCTTCAGTTCTTCCATGGCCTCTTCTGTGGCTTGCAACTAAAGCTACAATCGCTCCTTTTCCTCTATCCTTTTTTGTAGAGTTTCATACAGGATTTCCACTTTCTTGGAAATATTAAGCATGGTCTCGTACATTGCTCTTTCATCCTCTGTCATTGCACATTCCATTGTTCACGCTGCAATTCACATACACGTAAAGATCACTTTGATACCACTTGCCTGACCAATCTAGTTCGTTGGCTACCTTCTTGCGCTGCCTCCTCATTAGGATGACTTTGGCAATTAGGCTCTCGCGCACACTCTGGCACAAGCTCTCGGCCTCTCAGGCACTCTCTAGCATAGGCTCTCTACCCCTTCTCTTCCTCTGGCACACAACCTCTCGTGCACTCTGCCTCCATCGTGTTTAATAAAACATTTGGGACAAGGCCGAATACAAATTGGAGGTCTGTTGTTTAGGAATAGAATGCTATTGAATGGAAAGTTCAGTCGGTGTAACAAAACCATGGAAATACCTTTTTTCTGTTAAAACAAACAAATACACTGAAAAACTGAAAAATCCGACCAAACCATAAAAGACCGGATCTCAAATTTTAGTAAATCGGGCTTATAATTCCCATCGAGTCCACGCCTAATCACTTATCGCTATCGCTTGTACCAATAGACCTGCATATCGGGGGATCACTGATTGTTCCGGTCGCCGATCACTGATCTGTCGGTTGTGCTGATCGCCGATCGTCGATATCGGCAATCACTACGGCCCGGGGTCCTGGTCCTAGCCCTTTCGCTGACCCGATCTGCCGATTCGAGACTCCATCGCCGATATCACCGATCACTGCCTGAATAGCGCTGATATCAACCATCGCTTGCCTCTGATTGCGATTTGCCTTTTAAAGGCTTAAAACCCATTTTTAAAGGAAAATGCCTCATTTTCCTAAGGAACAAAGCAACCTTCTTTTCGCAATAACTTCATCATCCGTACTTGGATTGAAGTGTCGTTTGCGCCATTAGAATCAGGACAACGAGATCTACACTCTGGTACTAGTTCGACATCATTATGATCACTTTGATTTTTGAGCGTTCATAACCCTCTTTGCCCTGTGTGTCTTTCTGGAGCCACCTAGATCACTTTCGACTAGATTCACAATCATTTGCCAAAGACTAACACACTCAATGTGAAGAAATTCTATTTGCCTATGTTAATTATGTAGGATTTCCATGATGAAGGCATATTCATTGTTTCTACTTTCTTCCCGACAATGCATTCTACTAGCAATAAAGAAAATCAAATCCCTATTATCGGTAATAAAATATTCCCATTCCTTTAGAACTCTACGAATATTAGTGATTTCACACATTGGAGGTCTCCCACAGTGGAATTGGTCCATTTTGTGGGCATTACATAACACATGCAAAATCCTCTTATCAGTTCCCATCCATTCCACTACTAAACTACCATATCCACTGCCCAAATCGTTTTCCATTATTCCCTCATACAAATGATAATAGAGTAAGAGATTTTCCATTTTGAAGTTGTTCCACCAACCTTTTGTTTTCCAATAGAGAGAGACATGCATAGGAATATTCAAAAGAAAAAACAATAGATGAATCATGATTTTAGGCCATCTATATCAACCCAGAAGATGACTAGTTCTGAAACCACTAAGCCACCAAACAAGACCCTTAAGTGAACTAGAATAACATAGGAGTGAACAATATGTTATGCAACCAGCTCATAAAATAGAAGAAAAGATAGATCAACGACTTCAAAATCAGCCTCTTCGAGGGGGCAACCTCCTTTACATTACACAAATGAACAATTCTTGGATGATACAAATGACAAAACCTCCTTTCTATATATAGGAGTCTAAGGGGTCATAATATAATCAAAGTTGACATAACAATAATAATATAAGGGCACAAAAATAACAATAGTGGACAATTTCTATGGGGCACACTAATAACAATATAGGGACAATAGGGGCACAACAATAATAATAAGGGATACAATGACAATAGTAGTGGGGGAATCACTAGTATTATAGGAACCTAACATGCCCTTCCCCTTCAAAAAAGTGTTGTCCTCAATGCTTGAGTAGTTCTGGATGCTTCTTTATAAAATTCTCATCCTCCGATGTAGAATCTTCAATGGGTAAGTTCTTCCACTTGATGAGATACTCTGAAATTGATCGATTTCGTAGCTGTCGAGTTCTTATTTCTGTGACTGCTTCAGGTTCCAACATGATTTTTCCTTCCTCATCAAGTTTTGGCAATATTATTTGAACTGGGAGCTTGTCATCTATAACCTTCTTTAAGCATGAAACTTGGAAAACTGGGTGCACTCGGGAAGTTGCAGGAAGCTCTAATTTGTATGCCATAGAACCAATCTTTTACAACACCTTGTACGAACCATAATAATTTGGTGATAATTTATTATCCTTCTTAGCTTGCTTGAGGGAAATTTGTTTATATGGTTGTAGTCGTATAAATACCCAGTCACCTACATCAAAACTGCTTTCGTTGCGATGTTGATCTGCCTGTTGTTTCATTCTATTATGCGCCAAAGTGAGGTTATTCTTTAAGAGTTGGAGAACTTGTTGTTGATGCTCGATGTGATCTTCCATTGCTCGAACCTTAGAATTTCCTCTTAAATATGATGTGATGGACGGTGGATGATATCCATAAAGTGCCATAAATGGGGTCATTTTTGTTGCAGTATGGAAGGAAGTGTTATACCACCATTCAGCCATAGGCAACCATTTACCCATTGTGTCTGTTTATCATATACAAAGAAACGAAGATATCCTTCCAAACATTTGTTTACTATCTTAGTTTTCCCATCAGATTGAGGATGATAAGATGAGCTATGAGCTAACTGAGTACCCAGACAAGAAAATAATTTTGTCCAAGATTTTCAAGTGAAAATGGAATCTCTATCACTTACAATAACCTTTTGGGTTTCCATGTAGCTTTTGAATTGTTTCCATAAATGCAGTAGCAAATGTACTCGCTTTAAATGGATAAGATAATGCACAAAAGTGTGCATACTTGGTAAGTCTATCAACTACCACCATGATGACACTCTTTCCTTTAGACTTGGGTAAACATGTGATAAAATCCATTAAAACCTCCTCCCAACGTTGACTTAGAATGGATAAAGGTTGTAATAGACCTGGTGTCTTAATAGTTTCAACTTTATTTTGTTGGCAAACCAAACATTCCGCCACAAACTTTTGAATATTAGATTTAAGGCCATCCCAAAAAAATTTCTTCCTAACCCTATGGTAAGTTTTTAAAAATCCTGAGTGCCCTCCCAAGGGAGAGGTGTGCAATTCCATAAGGATCTTTTGTTTGAGTTGGGAATTCTTACAGAGGTATAAGCGATCTTTGTACCATAATGAATCATTTTTCCAGCTAAATGTATCAGATGTATTGGGATCTTGTTGTAACGTTTGAATGAGTGCCCACACTTCTTCGTCATTCTTCCATTCATCCCTTGCTTTGTTTATCCAATCTGGTTGGATAATAGAAATGGCAAAAAGCAATGCTTCCACATCCTCATCCTTTTTTGTAGATGATTTCAAAGTTAGCCCAATATCTTTGTGACCCATTTTTTGTTGATCTTATGAAGATAATATTTGTTCTAAAAAGTATTTAAGACTATTATGATCCATTTTTACCTTGAAGTGTCGTCCCATTAGGTAGGGTCGCCATTGCTTAAGTGCATGTAGTATTGCCAACATTTCCTTCTCATAAATAGCTTTGTGTAAATACTTTCCTTTGGTTGGACAACTTTCAAAAGCAATGGGTCTTTCTTCTTGCATTAAAACAACACCAATTCCATTTCCTGAGGCATCGCATTCCACAATAAAGGTTTTTGTGAAGTCCAGCATAGTTAGGACCGATGCTTGGCACATTGCCTCTTTAAGATGTTCAAAGGCCTTCATTGCTTATGGAGTCCATGAAAATTCATCTTTCTTCAATAATGTTGTTAGAGGTGTTGTTATTCTCCCATAATTCTTAAAAAACTTGTGATAATACCCTGTCAACCCGAGAAATCCTCGCATATGCTTTATGGATGTGGGGATTTTCCATTCCTTAATGGCTTTAATTTTGCCAGGGTCTACCTTAACATCGTCATGAGATACACTATGACACAGACATTCCACCTATTGTACTCCAAGGAAACATTTGGAGATTTTTGCATATAATTGTTTCTCCTCCAATAGTTTGAGCACTATGTCAACATGTTGAACATGATCCTTCCAAGGCTTGTTGTAGATTAGTATATCATCAAAAAATACTAACACAAATTTTCTAAGGAAGGGTTTGAAAATGGAATCCAGCAAACCTTGAAATGTAGAAGGTGAATTGGTAAGGCCAAAAAGCAGGACCAAAAATTCATAATGAACCTCATGAGTTCTAAATGTTGTTTTCGGAATGTCTTCAATGTTCATTCTGATTTGATGATATCCTGAATGAAGATCCAACTTGGTGAAGTAAATTGATCCATGCAATTCATCCAATAATTCATCAATGACGGGAATGGGAAATTTATCTTTAATAGTGAGCTTGCTGAGCTCCCTATAATCCAGACACATGCACCATGATCCATCATTCTTGTGCACCAATTCTACTGGAGCAGAGAAAGAACTTTGACTAGGTTGAATTTTACCAGCCTCTAGCATTTTTGCAACCATACGTTCAATGTCAGTATTTTGGGAATAGGGATATCTGTAAGGCCTGATGTTTGGAGGAACACTTCCTAGAATGAAATGAATAACATGATCATGATCACGAATAGGTGGGAGGCCTTTGGAAGTCTCAAATACCTTGGAATGATTGTCCAAGACTTTTTGGAGATCTGGAGAAATAGATGATTTCGATGTGGGAGTCTCTAGCGAACATAATTTTGCAATTACACATCGTTGTTTTTTCTTTAGAAGATTTGTCATGTTGTTAGAGCTAATTATATTTCTTGGTTTCCCTGCGATACCCCTTAATTCAACTTCCTTTCCTTCCGAAAAAAATTCAAGAAAAGTTTTTGAAAATTAAAAGTTATCATACCCAAAGATTGTAGCCATTGGACTCCTAGTACAACATCAACACCACTCATTGGAATGGAAAGCATTGGGCTATTCAATACATATTCTCCCATGGATAGCTTGATATTATGGCACTTTCCTGAGCAGTTTATGGTTCCTCCATTTGCAAGCATCACTTGACACTCTGGTGCTGGATATAGAAAGCAATTCAATTCCTTGGCTATCTTACAATGAATAAAATTATGGGTATTGCCTGAATCAATCAACACTATTACCTTTTTCTTCTTGATATGTCCTTCTATCTTGAGAGTTTGAGGAGTGGTAATTCCAATCAATGCATTACAAGATATGGTCGGATTCATTTCTTCTTTCTCTAGGGTTTGTTCCTCATGTATATTCTGTTCTTTTGACGTTCCTTTTCTTCCTCCTACTCACAATCTATGTAAAATAATTTCTTCTCAGCACACTTATGACCTTTAGTGTATTTGCTATCACAACTGTAACAAAGCCCTTTTGCTCTTTTTTCTTCCAATTGTTGTGGTGTCAACCTTGTAGGTTGTGGAAAGCTAGGGGTAACAACACTTCCATCTTTATAGTTGTGAGTGGTAGGCTTCCTTGTTGCCATAATTTTGCTTTCAATTTTTCTTGCTAACCCAAATGCCTTCTCCAATGAATCATGTTCCCAAAGGCGAACCTCATGTTGGATGTTATCCTTTAAAGTCCCTATGAACACATCAATCCTATGCTCCTCTGGAATATATTTTACCCTTATATTCAATTTTTGGAAGTCCTCAATGTGCTCCATCATTGAACCCTTTTGTTTGAGATTTATCAAGTGGCTAAAAAATATGTTTCTTTTTGTATCCTCGTAATGTGCTATAGAGAAAAGCCATCGATACCATACAAACTGATTTGGTTCCAAATATAAAGTTGCAATGCGTACCTTTTGTGTGTTTTGCACATTATGGAGATTGAAATATTGCTCCATCTATAGTGTCCATGTTACGGGATCCTTGCCATCAAACTTTCTCATATCGATCTTTGGAACACAGTGGATCTTCAATCCAATGTTAGAGTCTATGAAATCACGATTAACATTTCTTTTGTTCTCATCATGAGTTTCATTTACTACCCTTTCGCCATTAGTAAGCATTTCTTGTAGCAACTTTGTTAAATCTATCTTCAAATCTTCCATGCTGTCTTTAAAATTTGCTTATATACCATCCATCTTAGCTTCCATGCCATCCATATTAGATTGCACGCCATTCATCTTAGCTTCCATGCCATGCATCTTAGCTTCCATGATTTTCTTTAATCCATCCATCCTAGCTTCTGTGACTTTTGTGAGAGTGAAAATTGTTGCACTTGGTCTTGTAATTTTGATATATCATGTTGCATTTCTTCCTCTTCTTCATGAGTCATGGTAGAGCTTTCAGGTTGCTTACTAAGTGTTTCCATTTTCTTTCTTCGGGGCATCAATTAATGATAATTATGCCTCACTGTGCCCTTTGAATCACTTCAAACTAATTTTTCAAACTAAATTTATGCAAAAAAAAAAAAAAACCTACACACCTTTTTTTGCTTTGTAGGAGATCAATATTGAATCCATTGTATCTCTGAAATTTCGGATCTCCAAGGTCTAAAATTTCCACCTGTGGTAGCCCTCTGCATCCTCTTTCCAACGCCACCACTGTGATCGAAATTAGATTCTCCAAGAAAGAGTTATGCCCAATCTCCTAAGATGACCTCATTCTATACTCTTTCAGTAGAGCGAACTTGTACGAAGTGTCACGTGTCATTGTTTCGACCTTTGGACCTGAAAACAATACACAGAAAACTACAGTTCGTCCTCTTTTTGTAACTTCTTACGAAACTTCAATTTGATGCCCAGAGAGAAATTTATGAAGATTTTCCCAAGGTCACCTGTTTGGAATGTAATTTGGGAGCCTGTAAAAACCCTAACTTCCTTGGATCATATCTCCGAAAATATCGCGAGAAAAATATGAAATTCGGACTCAAGGTTCATCAAGATTTCGGCTCAAATTGGTTTTAATTTCAGCTTCTGAAACGTCGTAGAAAAAAAGTTATAGCGAAAATGCCACGATGACTTGTTTGGAGTAGCGAAACCCTAGAATCCAAAGCTCTGATACCAAATGTTATGCAATTAGCTCATAAAATAGAAGAAAAGATAGATTAACGACTTCAAAATCAGTCTCTTCGAGGGGGCAACCTCCTTTACATTACACAAATGAACAATTCTTGGATGATACAAATGACAAAACCTTCTTTTTATATATATAGGAGTCTAAGGGGTCACAATATAATCAAAGCCGCCATAACAATAATAATATAAGGGCACAACAATAACAATAATGGGCTTCTATGGGGCACACTAATAAAAATATGGGGACAATAAGGGCACACCAATAATAATAAGTGATACAATGACAATAGTAATGGGGGAATCACTAGTATTATAGGGACCTAACATAATAACTCTTCTAAAATCTAGAGGAAAAACCTCAGTTTGAATAAAAAAGAATTAGAGCAAGAAACAATAGAGACTCCCCAACTTGCATACTCGACACCGAATCCATTATCTCACCCATAGAAAAATCCAAATTCAAATGCAATTAATGACCTTACTCCAAAATTAAATGCAAAGTGTGTGGGATACTGTAAAAGTTATACACCTTGAAGATTATGTTATAAAATTAAATCATCAATATCATTTGATATCATTTGTGCCTCATGCAAACAAATACATATCTATTATCTGAAACTTAAAAAATAGAGAAGTTGACAACTCACTTTTAGTTCTTAAGACTCCACGATTCAACTAAAAAAAGATGTTAGCCATATGATTTGTTGTCTATTTAACTCCCTTGAAATGTGATACTATTTGAGCATTTAAAATATACTCACTTCCTTTTGTATTTTCCTAACAATTTTCATGAATTTGTCATCGCTCAAAATGAAAATTATACACATCAACTTGATAACTAATATTAATCCTTAATTTCAATTAAATTTATAATATAACTTGCATAAAAAGAACTTTAATCCTTAGAAAAGAGCCAATGCCTCCACGTGGTTATTTGACACTCTACTCAAATGCCATCAAAAGTAATTTCATGATTGCCCTCGTTGCCACTCACGCCCCCCAAGTCCACACAACCTTTGGTAATAAAATAACTAGCAATTGTCCCAAAAGGTACAAAGAGAGGCCGATAGGATTATTAAATTGGAATTGTTGAATTTTTCTAGAAGAGTTAATTGGTTTGTGGAAAACCTTGTTTTCTTGGACCGGATCATTGTGCAATTACTTTTCTTTAGATGTTTTGTTTATATCTATATTACAAAGAACACATCGAATGTCTTATTTCATTTTAGAGTAAGTTAATTACCCAAAATCAAGAAACCTCTATGGATGGCCAAGCATATACGAAGAATACATCTCATTCATATGCAATACCAAATCCATCTTTTCTTTTCTCTGAGTAAAATTTCAAAAGCATGAACTATGTGGTGTCTAGTACCGAGGCACATTTTCCATTTGGTTCTGAAAAAATCACGTGCCTAATCTTCCTAACAATATTTTGCACATCTCTATATGCCTTCCCCACCAACAACACCAGTGTCTACAAGAAGAATACCTACAACAATATCTAAGGCCAATCATCCTTTTAGTGGTTGACGACGCCTTTCTAACATGGCCTATTCACTCAAATTCCAATCCCTATCTACCTATATTTTCACCTCGCCATTATTATAAACCACATGTTCCATTGTGGGTAACACCAATTATGTCTAGTCATACACTAGTTTGGTCATCTTTGGTTATTATAAGTCCTTTCATGGCTCTGAGGCTGCGTCAAGGTAGTTGTCGGGGTGGTGTGACAAGAGCATCCACTTCTTGATGTCGGTGTTTATTTGGCTAGAACTCTGTCACTTACCATTTTGAATCTATTCCACCTAAAGTGAGGAACAATATCCTTCAACAGGGAACAAGGGAATTTGGTGGCAGACCATATTTCTTTGATATTGAAATCATTGGAAACATCTTCAGGTGGACTCCCGAGCCTAGGAAGTTTCGCAAACGAAGACTTCACTTTCTCTATTCAGTGGCTTTGCACCGTCAACTCGAAACCAAGGCAACTCCAATGCTCATTTTCAAGTCATAATATTAGACTAATAGTCTATTATGTCACTTGGTCACTCACTTTTGTATCTGCTATGTTTAGTTCTCTTATGTTCTATGGCGATCCATATGTCTTAGAATTCTATATATGAACATTGTTTGGTTAGAATTCCCACCAAGCATCAATGCAAGTAATTGTCAATGGCTACATAATTAAACAATTTCCATATATTTTTTGATGTCCTTTTTGGCTAAACCTCAATGGAGGAGTAATGGTTGCTAAATCAAACTGTTAAGGGGACCCACAGAGTTTTTGGGAAAACATTTTCTCTTAACGTCTTTATTTAACTTTTTAACTCATAACAAAATATACTTCTTTAAAACACTTCTATTAAATTTTGTAAATACAAAACTAAAATTGTAAAATAAATAAATATTCATTTATTTATTTATTTTAATGATGTGAATAACCGCCATCATTATTAAAAAAAATAAAAAACAAAAATTATATAAAACTTTACGCTTATGATAAACGAAAATAGTTATAATGATTCATTGGTAAAATTCAGCGTAATCAATTAAATCATCCTCTACTTAAATAGAAAGGGAACGAAGCCCATATTAGAATACCACGAAATTAAATTAAAGTCGTTTTATTGTTTTGAAACCACACATTTTAGATATAAAGACAGGATCAAATAGCGCTCAATTTCAATTTTTTTCCCTTCCGAATTTAAATAACTTCCAATTTATACGAATAATTTTGTATAAATTCAACTAAAACATTTATAAACTCAGCTCAAACATCATGCGTCATACGAGTGATAAACATGTGTGAGAAGGTTCACCATCATGCAGTTATTTACCGATACGGTTCCCCTTCAAACCTTCTAGGAAGCTCTCAATGTTTATATCCGAAGATCCTCCTCTTCGCACCGCAGTCCTCGCATTGTCTCTTAGAGCCTCGACATTTTTCTTTACCTCCGTCCCTTCGTCACTGAACAATTTTCTGATAGTTCTGGATATCTCTTTCTTTAGTATCAGTCCTTTCCCACCACTCAATCTGTATCCAATTTTCCATTCATCGACCATGAGCTTGCTGTTGGTGAATTGATCCGCCCAAAATGGAAGCCCTACCATGGGAACTCCACCAGCTATGCTTTCAAGCATTGAGTTCCATCCGCAATGAGTAACGAATCCCGCAACGGACGGATGGGATAACACTTGCAGCTGATTGCACCATGGAACAACGAGCCCCTGCCCTTTTATCTCATCCAGAAAACCGTGGGGTAAGCTGTCTGAGACTGTTGAAGAGACTATGTCTGGACGAAGAGCCCAGAGGAACAACTGCCCACTGTCCTTCAAAACCATCGCTATTTCCTCCAGCTGAGCTTTAGTCAATTAGGCTTTGCATCCAGCCACTCGGAACAGTCACATTCTGTCCAAATGCTCGTTCCAACTCTCATGTCCTTGGAATGTTCACCGTTCAAAAAACCAGAGGGAAGCAACGGACCAACATGCAGTACCGGAGGGTTCAAATTCACTTCCTTTCTTTCGAGATCGTCAAAAGAATTGCCAAGAACAAACTGCGCACAGAACAAACCACAACAGCGAGCAGAACCCATTAGAGAATTTCAGGGTATCCAGCGAAGAGCGAACCCAATTAGAATTATGGGTATCCATACCAGTTTAAGGAAGAAACTATTGGTAAGAATCGATATATTGAGTTGGAATCAACCTGAGAGCCGAACAACCAAAACTTTTGGTGAAATCCTGAGCCTTCTGACTGCCAAAACCCGCGTGTAGGTGAAACAATACCCCTGCAGTCCAAAAACATGAATTCAGTTACCATTTGTAGAAAGAAATAGAGAAAAAAATATATATATATATATTTAACAACTCTTATCTAGAGAACAAAAACACGTGTTTATGACAATTTGAAGGAAAATAAGCACCTGTCGGGTAATGGCCTGCAGATCGAGCCGAGATTTCTATCGTAGGAGAAGATGGAAGCTGACATAGGTTGAGGGGCCAGTGTAGAACCCCTCGAACAACAACAAAATTCTGTTAAGTCAGATGGGTCTCGGCGGAATATAGTGAGCTCAACATAAATGCAAAACTGCGCCCAGAACAAACCACACCAGCGAGCGGAACACATTAGAGCAATCAGAGAATGGAAGTCAAATTTCGAAAAGCTCTTTACAGAGCTTCAAACCGCGGCTTTGGGGGTTTGGGGATTAAGTCTAAAGAGTTGGCGGCAGGTAGTTTTAATGGGTGTATGAGGTATATAATTTAATACTAATTAGTGCTTGCCAAAAGTCAGGAAGAAGAACAGTGCTTGCCAAAAGCCAGGAAAGAAGAACAGCAACAACAACTGGCAAACCAAAGAAACGGAAAAAGCAGTAAAAATATCTTCAAGAGTAACATAAAAGAATGGGAAAAAGCAGTAAAAATATCTTGCCATGCTGGAAAAAGCAGTGACACTTCAAATCAACGGTTGAAAGTGTCTGACCTGATCAAACGGAGCAGGATAAAAGTGTTGACGAAAAAATTGATGCATAGGAAGGCCTATCGACCTAAAAATTACTCAATATAGTATATTTAAATCATATTTTATTGCATTAATGTATGGCAAATGCTTTATATATTTAACACGTATGAAAAAGTGTAACTTTACATGAAAGTATAACTTTGAATAAGGATGATGTGCTTTATGTCGATAAAAAAATTAATAATTTAAATCACTGTGAAAAACTAAATAATAATAATAATTATTACAAAATAAACTATTTTGTTATAATTAAAAGGTATATACACTGTACAATCCATTATTATAATAATTATTATTATTTTACTAGGATGATAATAATAATGCAGTTGTCTATAACGCGACTTTTTGAAAGCTTTTCCGATGGGTTTTTCTGGTCGAAATCCGGCAGGATTTTATTGGAATCGCAAGTTTGATAGCTAGTTTCTGCACAATGAAAGCGTCCCAGGGGTTTTTCAGGGTGCTGAATCCAAATATGCAGTTAAAAAACCATTTTAACTGCAACAAATCAAGATTTAAGCTCAATTTCTTCCGCCGGATTCTGTCACCGGAATCTCCAAAAAGTCGCATTATAGACAACTCCAATAATAATAATAATTATAAATTAAATCATTTTAATATTTTAATTATAAGTGAAATACGACTTATACTCGATTATAGTTAGGGTGTGTAAGATAATATAATTTTAATTACTTAATGTAATAATAGTAATTTAAAAATAAAAATAAAAATAAATCATTTTAATATTTAATTTTAAGTGAAATACAACTTATAATTCATTATAGTTGGGATATGTAAAATAATATAATTTTAATTATTATAAAGGATTATAAAATAAAAAATATTGATGATAATGCAAATAAATAATATAAAATAAAATGGAGAAACATTTGACCATAATAATAAAAATGGATATAATATAAAATAAATAATTATTGAATTAAATATTATATTCTAAAAATAATAAAATATTTATTGTAATATCAAAATAAATAATATTGAGTAAAAATAGGAAAATATATAACTAAAAACTGATTGATTTTAATTTGAATGGAGTAAATATATACCATTTATTTATTTATTTAATATTTAAAAAATTGAAGTGAAGTCTTACTAGTACAACCCATTGAGGATGAGCTTCGTGAACAAGGTGACTCGGGATTAAACTTCACAAAGGTTGTTGCGCCTGTACTAGGGTGAGAAGACACGCTAAAATTCAGTTAGCTTAGGGTTGGTGTGGCCCAGGACGGGTGCGATCCCCGGGTGACTTTGACATCTTATATACTTATGGGTCGCGGTTTCTCAAGCCATAGATCAAGCCCGAGGAACACAAACAACTTGACAAACAAACAAATAAAAATATTTAAGGAATTGAAATTAAAATAAATTAGATTAATAGAGATTGTTGTGGCCATTTGTATTTCATTATTAGAGGCGAAGTTCTTGGATTTATGAAACAATTTGCCTACTCCATGTGCGCCTGCTCTTCCATCCCTTTTGTAAATAGTGTGCTCTTAGCCTTAATTGGATGGGACGTGGTTCTTACGCTATTGGAGTTCTTAAAGCAAGCTTATGCTCTGAATACATTAGCATGGAATAACAAGATAGGAGTTTGGTCCTATTCTGTTGGCCTTCGAGACAGGGATAATATAATATTAATTTAATCACTTTTCTCCTTCTTCCATTGTCTCGTTTCTCAAATTTCTTTCCCCTTAACTTGTTATTTTAATATTATTATTATTATATTTTTTGGCTTATTTTTTATTTTTATTTTTAACCGTTAGTTTCCTTAACTAACTGTTTGTTTTTTATTTATTTTTATAATATAATATGTTAAACCAAGACTCTATCCTAACGTTTAATTTTCATTAAATTATTTTATTTTTTCGTAACGACTAATTTTGGAAGTAGATGCATCTCTGCTATTTAAACATCATGATAGATTGATTTTTTCACATTTGTCTTGGGGATGAACCACATTAGATGGTTCGAAACGTTGACCAACAATCAATGTTGTGATTAATCTGAAAGACAATCTCATAGTTAATATGGATCACAAAAGTCTAAAATCGAGTAATTTTATTCCATTAAATCATGAATAAGGTATACATATCATATCAAGTAGTCTCCTTATTGTTGTGGTTTGTTACAGGGGAAACCATATCTACAATAGTGGGGGCGTTGTATCAATGTTTTGTCTATCAAAATGAGCAAAAATAATCCTACGCGATGAGCATCCTTATGCATAAACAAATGTTTGGCACCATTCACAAATTCATTACATATTGTCTATTGGATAATAGTGACATACATTAGTTGTAAATTATATAAGAAAATAAAAGAAAGTTCCTTCATCATAAACAAAACAAAAAATGTGTGCATGGATCAATAATCAAAGGACATTGTTGGAGTTGGATCCTATGCTCTCGAGCCTGCTAGAGAGTGACACCCATGCTGAAGATGCCTTTCAATGTGGGCTAGTCAGGCATCCATGCTGACCAAACAAGAGCGCTAATGTCTTTGAATTTGTTGGATGTTGTTGAGGTAAGCTATAATTTCATTGTGATCCTCATGTTTTTCTTTGAGGATGCAGCCTAATAGAGTTTTCATTTGCTAGTGAAGGGTGATGAAATGAAGGTATTGGCTCCTAATATGGCTAGGTTTGGGGACCCAACTAAAGACCTCAACTTGAATTTTAGAGTTTGAATGGGATTTTCGGTCTATAGTAGTTAAGGCTTCAAGGTGTTGGATTTCTTCTTGAACTTCCTGAGAGGTGGCAAAGAGGTAAATTTCAACAATTGACTAAGATTGGGATTGGGCTTTGGGCTTACCCGAAGAACCATGCTCCCCAGACCCACTCCCTGTGCACATTCTTTGCCTAGAAATGACCAAAACCCTACAATGGGTACTTCTGGAGAAGGGTGTGGGGCAATGGATAAATTATGGGGAGATCAGAGCAGAGTAAGCTAGAGGGGAAAGCATTGAGATTGAGTTAACCAGAGGAGTGTGTACTGAAGAAACTAGATAGATGAATGTAGATGGAAGGAGCTTTGGATGAAGGAGAGAGTCAGGGAGATAAAAATAATACTAAAAACCATAGAGTAATTAACGTCAGTGATGCAACTCAAAATCCTAGGCTCAAGAATCATAAACACAATATTAAAAAATACAATACCAATGAGAGGTTATGGCCAACAGATATTTCACCAACTTGTGAAGTGTGTGCTCGCTCTAGTCACTACCTATTGGTTTATGGCATTGACACCCTCATTGGAGTTCGCTCAATGTCCCCTCATGCATCCAAGATGTCATGAATGGGTCATGAATTATCCAAGCAACAATGCAATAAGAACAATGGAGGTCTAGGGTAGGAGGCCCCAAGCCTTCCTTCACTGGAGCATTGAGGAGCTAGACAATGATGGGGGAAATCCCACCTACAACCTGGAAAAAATGTGGAATTGGTAGAAAATGACGGAGTAGGCTCGAACAATGTAAGAAGATTCAGAGGTCACATGGTTTAACATATTAATTTATTGTGTTTTCATGGCTCATAGCATGTGTGATTGTATGTGGGGAGTTGGCCATGCCATCCCCTCTTTAATGCCTTGAGAGGTGGCGGGGTAGTGGGCCTTCTCTT
Organism: Pinus tabuliformis; assembly: GCA_031772625.1. Classification (NCBI taxonomy): domain Eukaryota; kingdom Viridiplantae; phylum Streptophyta; class Pinopsida; order Pinales; family Pinaceae; genus Pinus; species Pinus tabuliformis. The sequence continues at coordinate 566,379,336 of CM062805.1, read as the reverse complement.
CCTCCATTGGCTCTGTTTCCAACACCCTCATTAGAGCAATAATTAGTTAATATAATTTCATATAAATTTATTAAAATAAAATTTATTTTACATACTTAAAATCTAAAACAATTAAATTATATATATATATATATTTTTTTTTTTCTAGTAATGATACAAATTAACACTTTAACACTTTGCAATTGTAATGATACAAATTAATTAGTAACAAATTGCATAATCAAATTTCCATATGGAATCTATAATGCAATATATGCAAAATGAATACTAATGTATCTGTCTTTTTTTGTGTGTGTGTGTTTTTTTTTTATTTTTTATACAGTGGGAAAACCCACAATAGTTTAGTTGTCAAACCAATTGGGACGCCCATTACTAGATGTTATTTGTTAATGTAGCTTGACTCATCACCGTTATTCAAGAAAACCATAACACCTGGAATTACTCGTTGGTGGTCCGTAAGGGGGAAAAACTTTCACTCCCACTAGATGCCTCTGGGTATGGGTTGTTAACCTATTTCCTTTCGTTGGAGGATAATGAGCTCTTAACCAGGCAAAAACAATTTTAGGGCATACTCGAGGCCCAATATCACAAATGTATCTATAAAACAAATAGGTGCCACATAAGTTAAATTGAATTAATTTTAAAATTATATTTAAAATATCTAAACATTACACTGAATAATAAGTACTAAATTTTAAAATATAAAATCTTCACTTGAAATCTTCTTTGATCCTTCTATTTTTTAAAAAGTTGTACATTCAAATCTACTAAAAAAATCAATTCATATTTGTTTTTTAACAAGAACGAAGAATATATTTTGATTTTAAGTATTTTAAGTAAGTCACTCATCTATGACCATTTCCATGAGAGGTAGTCGTAACTGATTAATTTCTCATGATTTTTGAATAGTCCACTTAGCACTTATTGCATCGGGTGATGATCACAGGGGTGAAGAAGTGTGATTGAAACTAGTGAAATGGTCATAGATGAATGACTTACTTAACGCAGTTGAATCCAAAAATGATATCTAATATATTTTGTATTAAAAGATATATGGGCTAAATGCTCAGAGTGTTTACACATACAGAGATATGACAATACATTCCATGAGCTTAATCTGAACAAACAAAAGCTCTTTCATCCACCTACATTTTTTTTACCTATTTCATTCACACAAAATAAATTTGTTTCAGGACTATTCCACTTGTAGATACACCAAAACTAGTTTAACAAATATCAAAATTTACTTATCATATTGATTCAGTTTCTTTAGTCATTTGAAGAGATCTCCTCTTTTATTGATCTTTGTTTTGACCAAGTCCCTAAGATTTAGAAGACATTTCTATTAAATCAATGAATCTTGGAGCTTTTTGGGAGTTGGAATTTTGTTCTTTGTGGTCCTTCTTACCTCTTATCAAAGGGGAGGACGGACTTGAATTTTTATTTAACACTCTTGAAAAAGATGGCGAGGAGATAAACATCACCTTCTTCAACCTTCTTTGCAAATGCAAAATCGCCATCCACCATTCTCTCCTTTTTCCAAAAGTGGCTTCTTCTTTTACCCCTGATTCCTTGTCTCAAGTTTGTTTATGGACTATTTGAAAGACCTATTCCAATGACCTTTGAGAACTTAATCCTTTATCCTTCTCTGCATATGTATTCTTGACATCTTTATTTGTGTGGCGACCTGCTTTCTTATGTGATTTTTCATGGATTGCATTTTCACTCTTCAATTTTTCTTTTGAAAATCCAAAAGCCAAAGATTCTTGAAATTTCCTTGTGTTTCTAGGTGAATGGAATACCTCTTTTCTTGGGCCCTCAATATCTCTTTCCACCTTATTTTCTGACTTATCCTTTCTTGAGACAAAATGTTCTTATGGAATGGTACCTGCGTTCATAGACATGTGATTCTCTAGTTCTTTAGATCTTTGTTTTTCCTCTGTAGCTTGGAGCGCAGGGTCCTCTCCCATATGTGGGGGTCCTTCTGATTCCATTTGATATACATCTTCTTGCTTCCTACGAGCATCTTCCTTTGTTGCTTCCTGAGCTATATCTCCTTTGTCAATATCACCCTCCAAAGCGGCAAATGGGTTCACTGATATGGGGTTTTTATCGGTCCGCTGGATTCTTGCATGAGGAGGCATGAGGCTACCGAAAGGGCCTTTCCTTTCTGATATTCCTTCCAATTCACGCCTTTTCTCTTTCTTTGAGTTTTCCATTGTCCTTCATCTTCTTGGATATCTGCAATTTTGCCCTTTTTTGGGCAATTTTTTGCGAAGTGCTCATAATCATGGAATGCCTACCTTTGAATGGGATCTAATCATAATCTACAGGTTGGATGGATAACTAGTTATTTAGAGAGAGCTGGATTGCTCCAGGAAGACCTTTCTTTGAATCAACTTCGACACAAATCCTAACACATGCATACATTGAATCTTTAACTATTTCCCTATCTATATATTTTCCCAATGCATTTCCAACATTTCTCAAGGTGTCTTTGTCCCAATAGTGAAGAGGGAGATGGGGTAATTTGACCCAAACTGGAACAACATATGGGACATTGTTCTCTGGGATAAAATCCATTGTCCATCTGTCCAAATATAGCGCTTGAGTTCCCATAAAATACGATCCATTTCAGAAGATCAAATCCCTATCTTCTTTGTGCTTAAAAAGGAAAGTGAAGAAGCCTTTCTCACATAAAGCACATTTTATTTGTCCCTTAACCAAGGGCTTCCATTTTCTGTCCACCCATTGCCTGAGGGAATTAGGTGATGGCCAAATTCCCATAAATTGCCCTACCAAACCTCTTTCAACAAGATTGAGAGTTGTAGCTCAAGATCTACTGGGATTTACCTAAACTTTCAGAATACTTTCTAGTCTCTTCACAAATTTCTCATTCTTGGTTTTAACCCCTTTCAATCCATTCCAAACCAGTGCATTGAAGGCAATTGTTGTAGGAGAAAACATGGTGCATGAATGAATGGATGTTGAAGAGGAGGGCGGGGGGAGTGGATCCCCCTACAACAACTGCCATTGTGTAGATCCCTTGTTCTTGTTTAGCCGTGTCAACTATTATTTTCGTCAAATTTTGGTTCACGAGTTTTAACAAATACTTGGCATGCATCCGATACAACAAAGAGCATTTAATCGGTTGAATCCAATGTTCGTTGTAGTCACAAAAATAATTGACTTGATGCGATGTAAGCTCTGACCATGAAACTCTTTAATCAATACAAATACTTTTATATGCATGAGATTAGGAATGTTTGTAAAACTATTTGCTTTGGTCCAACTATGAATACAAAAGATCACAACTCCAGAGTTTTCAAAATCTAGACACCTAATGTGAGTAAACAAAAGCCTCCCCACCATATACCAGAATTGTTGTCAACAAAGCGAAAAAAATTAAATCATATTTTGTCATATAATATTATTGTAATAAATGGTAAATGCGTTAAAAAGGTAAGCAACTCAAATCATAAATGGGTTGAAAAGTATAATGTAAAACCCATATATATAAAGACGTTTATTTTAGAACAATTTTTTAGAATTTTAATTTGATTATTAGTAATTCTTATGTGGATGGTGGAGATTTAACCTCTATGGAATATGTTGGAATATTCATAGTAGTATACACGAATGTATAGTTAAGATTTATCTAGTGGCTATGTTCTTTTAGTTAATTTATCTCAAATTAATTAATTAAAAAAATGTCATATCAACATATGCCATATTATATATGTAGTATTGATAAACCATTGTATTGTAACAAAAAAAAAAAATGTCATATCAACACATGTGAGATTAGGTATGTAGTATTGATAAGCCATTATATTGTAACAAAAACTATTAATATTTACAAGTTGAGAATTTCCATGGTAAAATGAAAGTGAATCTCCATGGTTAAGAATATTATTTAACTCATATATTAATTATGTGAAACAATTTCGGTAGAAATAACATTGGAAGAGTTAGGTCGAAGAGTTTTGAACCAACACAGAGGCTTGATTTTGAATATCATACATTAATATTTTTATACTTAATAATAATAATAATAATAATTTAATCTAGGCAATATGAGATATATTTTGGCATAAGCATTTTGATGTTTACAATGAATCGATGTCTATTTACCAACCATTTAATTTATATCATTGCTTTAATTATATTTTTATATTAAAAAGAATTTTAATTTCATTTATTTTTATATTAAAAAGAATTTTAATTTCATTTTTTTTCCTTTTTATTTAGTTTTAATTATAATTTTTTTAAAAATTAATATAAGTATATGTTTCTTTACACATTTTCATTTTTTCCCTTCCAAATTTTACCTAAAATATTTTTATTTTAAAAATTAGCTAAAATTTTATAAATTCACTAAATTTAACATAAATTTGTATCTTTAAAATTTTCCATTATTTTAACTTTTTAAATATTAATTTGATAAAATTCGCCACAATACTTTAAATTAAAATTAAAATTAAAATGTGAATTGAAAAAGAGCATTGACAATCTTTTCGCTTTCACGAGGAATTCAATTGTCTTTTGACAGTCCCGCAGTCTTCGCTGGTGGGCTGCAAGTGGACTGGAACGCCATTCAAGACTAGACCAAGGCGCTTCAGTCCAACCTCATGCCAACTAACCCCATCCCATTATTGTATTTGTGCTCTTCTTTTAATTATCCAATTTTTATAATAAGCTGCCGACGTCAGTTCGATTCATTGATAGTGTAACATCCAGATAGACCTGCTCTATTTTTGGCTATTTAAAGACAGATCAGGAACGGGGGAGCTTCAAAAACAGCATTCCCCATTTTCTACAGGAGCGCTGGGCATCCTCCGATTAATTAGCAAGCCCGTTGGATCAGGGTAAGCTCAGTACTAGCAAGCCGGGAGGATCAGGGTAAGCTCGATACATTTATATTTTCATTGAAGAAAATGTATAGATATTTTGCTTATAATTCTCTTGCATTTTGTTGGATGTCATCTTGCTTTGGTGCCAGGTTTTCTATTTTATGCTTTCTACTGTGTCTATTTTTTTCTCTTACCTGATCCTTCCATGCTGAGGGTCTTATATACCAGGGTTTCTGTATAAGGCAGCTTCGTTTGCATTTGCGTTATTTTTTGGGTGATTTTTTTTCTTCTCAAGTATTTTTGTTTTTCGCTTGTTTGTATGGAACTCATGAATTTGTATTTTGGATCCTTTGAAGGAATTTTAACGATGCGATTAGCTTTTTACTACTTTGTACTGGAAGCATATTCCATGCAAGTTATAGTTCATGATACTGAAAGTCATCCCTTTTTCTTTTTGTTAATTTTAAATTTATTTATTTATTATTATTATTATTTTAAAATTTTAGATTTATTTGGGATTTAAGGTGCACAAATCAGTCGATAAAAATAAGGAACAACCCTACCCTGGCTTAACGGGCAGTTACATGAGAATCTTAACAGGCAATTAATGGCATGTCTCAACGGGCATCCTAACCCATGAATACCTGAGAAAAGCCATATACTTCGGCTTGTTCCTAGGAAGGGAAGAAGGGTGAAGGAAGGTAAGGATCCTTATTCCAAGAGTTAGTCTCTCAACAAATGTCCCTTAACCTTGGAACCAGCTCTCGGCACTGGTGGGAGGAAGGTCGCACAATCAATAATAACAGTGTTTCTTGTCAGCTGTAGTGCTTCTCTTCAGCTGCAGTGCTTTTCTTCAGCTTAAATGATAATAACTGGGGATGGACTTAACAATAGTAGGGTGTCCTGGTTGCACGTTTGTTCATAAGTATAATCAATTTTTTTGGCAAATTCCGCATACCAATCGTTAGATCGCACTGTTAGCTTGGTTATTTCATATCTATGCAGTGATGCAAGTAAAATTGTTTTACTCTGGCGAAATAGTGGCTTGCTGGGTGGGTGAAAATGGGGTTCTGTTATTTCTCCCACTAGGGTTGAAATCTCTGCAATGAGATGTCTGTGCTCATGCTTGTGAAAAATGGGCGGGGCAGGTGCAAATCCTGGGCAGCTTTGGAGTAGATGCGACCACTTGTGGCCTCTTAGTTGAAGGGTGACTTCTGTAGTATGGCAATATGTTTCTGCACATTAAATAGCTCCATCTAGACCAATTGTTGCTTGCACATGTTGATAAGAGGCATTTAGTAAAATAAAATTGCTTTACTTGAATAATTGTGCACAAACTTGCCATCCCACTGGGGGCTTTAGGTGCTTTGATGAAGTGAGTCTAGTAAATGTTAGGTGGAAAGAAGTTATGGGTAGTAATTTTCTTCCAATTCTAGAATCTATGTTGTAAAGATATCAATTTTCCCAGTACTTTTAGAAAGTACATATGGTTTGTACGATTTATTCAGTAGCAATTCTTGTAAACAGACGGGATTACTGTCAGTCAGTCGAAATATTTGCAATTGGTCATGTTTCCGTTGATTGTGTTGATTTTGTCTTAGTTGGCTTATTGGTTGTGCTGAGAGGCACATTCTACAGGCCAGGTAAGGGTAGAGGGATCCATAAGGTAAGGGCAGAGGGATCCATAAGCCTCTCTGTGAGTGTGTAACGATGTAAAGAAGAAATTTTAAGAAAACAACCTAGCTGGACCATCCTTTATGTGTTTTGATGAGTGTTGCAAACATTCTGATTTTATTGCCAAAAAATTGCTATTTTTTGGCCTAGCTGATGTTGGCCAATTTTTACAGATGTTTTGGTGGTATCTGAATTTGGCCGATATTTGCTAATTTTACTGATATTTTCCCGATTTTTATGATTTTTGGTTTTTCAGACACTTGCCGATTTTAATGTTCTCTTTGTAAGCTTGGTCGGACTCCATTTTCATTTGATTTTACTGATATTTTCTCACCCTGATTGGGGGATAGCACAAGATTTCAACCCAAAACTTCCGGTTTGGTTTGACTTCATTTCCATGGCCATTGCCAATTGAACTACCCAAACGGACACTGGCCCTCGCCAATTTTAATGTTTTTGATAACATGGAAGTTCTATGAATTGTCATACACAATGGAAATATACGGTCTCCAGAATGTGTTCCTATTTGCTCAGTTGTGTTCTCCATGCATTTTTGCGTGGGTTTTCAATGTTTCCTCTTGCATGTTTTTGTGTATGTTGGGTGTTGGTAATATACAATGTAGCAAAATCTTTGGGCATGGAGAGATGTATCAAGCGAGCTTACGGGGAAAAGCTTACCGTGCGACAATTTGCATGTTCTTGTTATATTGTCAGGAAGTTAGTTTCTTTCAAGTTTGTTTAAGAACTGCCCCTTCTCCCATAATTTCCTCTTAGAAAATTTCCTTTGTTCAACTTCAATGGTCCCTGGCAGCTTTTGGATATATGTATTTGCTGGGTACTCACTACACTGTAACTAAAATTGGAAGATAATTGAACTTGGAAGCTAGGATCTATGGACACTCTTGTCTTGTTCAAGGACGTCATCTTGATATGTAATTACCTCGGATTCTTGAAAAATAACCTAAATTGTGTATGCACGCCAAAAATGAAATAAGTGAAGTCATCCTGTATTTATTGACTTTTAACAGATCGTGATGTAATTGTTGATTGCTTTCTGATTGTGGTGCGCAGGCCTGCTCATATCTGTTTCTTGTGTTAGATATACAAAGACTGAAGTATGGGCTCAACTTCAGAGTCAGGCTCATTGAAGCCTCGAGGTACATTTTAAGCAGCGCTTGTACAAAATACTAAACATTACTGAATAAGATAAATGAAGGCATGAAAAGTACTAATGGAGCATATTTAAGAAAAATAAAGATTGATTTGTGCTGATATTTTCCAAACGAAAGTAGGAAAAGATTATCAATGTGAATGCAAAGTCACCACTTGAATTTGATTTTGTTCTATTGATGTCTGCTTCTGAAACCAATCGAAATCTTGATGTAAATAGATGTGTGCATTGTCGGTGTTGCCCGTACACCTCTTGGAGGCCTGAGTGGTTCTCTTTCGACATTGTCTGCAACGAAACTGGGATCGATAGCTATTACGGGTAAGCTTTACAGGCTGTATTGAAATAAAGTGAGTTATTCCATATTGAAATGCACGGTTATGCTTGTTCTTTTTAATTTGTTTGAAAAAAATGGTAACTATTTGATTATTAATTTGTTTTTTGGTTCTGATCTTTTTGGTTCCCATTTTGTGGATCTGTTTATTCACAAATATAGTTGAAATGAATGATTACATGCTAAATATTCTCTTTTAATCTTTGTAGCTGCTCTTAAGAGAGCGGGTGTTGAATCCGGAATGGTCCAAGAAGTATTTTTTGGAAATGTTTTGAGTGCAAACCTGGGTCAAGCTCCTGCTAGACAGGCAGCACTGGGTGCAGGGATACCTAATTCTGTGGTATGCACTGCAATCAACAAAGTCTGTGCATCAGGAATGAAAGGTATGACAAAATTTGACTACTATTTGAAGATGGGAGATACGGAAATTTATAGATATTGATGGCAAAGCTACTTGATGTTCAATTATGCTCTAATCTCTTAACTTTTCATAGTGTTAAGGACAGCGACAAATATGTAAATAAAATCAATTTCTTGTGAACAATTAATCTTATGAATTCTCTTCCTTAAAAAAGAACAACATTAGAGTGAAATTTTTCAATACTTTCCAGCAACAACGTTAGCAGCCCAGAGTATCCAGTTAGGAAGCAATGACATTGTTGTGGCTGGAGGCATGGAAAGCATGTCAAACGCTCCTTATTACCTCCCTGATGCCAGGTATATCAATTGTTTAAGTCTTGATAATTAAAGTTGGTTTCTTTCTCTTGTTAAAACAATTTGCTACAATTTGAATGGAACTTTATTTTTATGGATTCATTTATTGTCTCTTAATAGAAAGGGGTATCGACTGGGACACGGATCTCTTGTCGATGGAATGATGAAAGACGGACTCTGGGATGTTTACAATGACATTGGCATGGGAGTATGTGCAGAGTTATGTGCAGATAATCATAACATAACAAGAGAAGAACAGGTGTTTGTTCTTCTTCTCTAAATTTAGTTAGAAAAGTAAAGATGCTTTTATAGTTGTTTTAATGATTTCAGTTTGCACCAGGATTTCATTGGTGCATGTTTTCTGGGTTGGTACTTGTCTTCTAGCTTGGAGTTATACATCATCCAACAATGGCTTTGCCTTATCTTTCCTATGCCATGACCTAGTTTCAAGTTATGATCTTCCATTAGAACCTACAAATTGGATTCGAGTTTATCTGCAGAATGGAAACTGTACCATAAAATCAGATGTGTTACACCTTATTGTATTTAGATTCTAGAATGCATGTATCCATTGGCCCAAGTGCTCCCCTTGTCATTGATGGATATTTAATGCAATTCTTTTCTGTTGATGGATTATACTCTTCGTGCTTCATTTAAAACTTTGATTTGACTTGATTATTTCTTCATCAAGTTGGTCTTGTGGAATGACTTATGATTTGTGGCATTTTTTGTGTTCTTGTTTGTTGACACAAGTTGGCTGATTTTCTTAGTTTTCTTGTGCATCTATCCCTTGTCTCTTGAACCTTGGAACTATTCCTTATTGTCGCACATTAGCTATTTGATCTTATTATGTTGTGGTTTTTCCTTCAGGATTTTGATGAGAAGTGTATTTTGAGTAGTATCACGATTTTACTATTTCTCTAGGATCTTGACTGTCTGCCGTCAATATGTCGGTCTTTTGTTGTGTAGTTGTCTATATATATGATTTTCTATGCTGTTGTTCGGTTTGTATGACATGTTATCATCATCTCTATTATCATTTATAGTGCCTAATTGTTTTTTGAATTGTTGCACACATCTTGTTTATTGCTAGTTGTCTTATTTTGTGTCATGCATTTATTTACTTGGAATTGGGTTCCATGTGATTTAATAAATTAATTTGCATATGTCCCATGTATATGTTCATCTTCAATTCATAAGTTTTAACCCAGTGGAACATTAGTTGCGGATCTTATGGCCTCAGTGAAATCCATTAGCTGAAAGGAAACCTGATCGGCTATCTTCATTTAAGGTGGTTGGGATTGCTTGGTATCTTCTGAATAGCCGGAGACATAACTTGTCCTTGGTTCTAAACTTCTATGTTTATAATAGAATGACTTGCTATAACTATTACCCTTGGTATCTAGTGAACAAACTTTTGCAATGAGATGAGATCTCTTTGGATTTTATTAGTTTGTATCTTCCTTGGATAAGAAGTTGATTATGTTCTTCTCTATATTCGTTGCCTCTATTGAATAATTTCTGGCTGTTCAAGTGTTCTTACACTGATTTTACCATATTTTAAACACGAAGAAACTTGAAACATGTGGACATTTTTTTTCTGTATACTGAGACTGTTGGTGTACTTCGTAACTGAAGAGCCAATCCCTATAGTTACACAGTATATATGGGTCATCACTGAATGACATGTTGTTATGTCTTTTGTTGGTTCTGGTACTCTCCACAAGCTTTTACAAGTAAGTGGTATGCATTCTTGTTTTGTGCTAAGTAACAAGATTCTTTGGATTTTGACCAAAGAATTACTTGGATTTTGACTAATGAACGTTGATTCGAGATTGCTTGGTTCTTCTGAATAGTCAGAGCCTTGTCCTTGGCTCTAAACTTTATGTTTATGACTGAATGGCTTGTCATAACACTTACTTCTGATATCTAGTGAACAATCTCTCGCACTGAGGTGAGATATCTTTGGTATTATGTGAGTCCATATCATCCTCTGATAAGAAGTTGATGTACGTTAATGTTTTGTTATTCCCTATATTCCTTGCAACTGGTGAATGATTTTTGGTTGTTCAAGTGTTCTGACATTTATTTTGAGTCTTAACCGTATTTTTAACATGAAGAAATTTGAAACTTGTGGACCTTTTATTTGGCATATGCCAAGATTCTCGGTGTAATTTGTAACTGAAGAGTCAATCCCTGAAGTTACACAGTATGTATGGTCCATCATTGAATGACATGTTGCTTACATTTTGTCATTGCATCTTTGTTGGTTCTGGTATTCTCCATAAATTTCTGCAAGTAAGCGGAATGGATTCTACTTTGATGAAGTTTGTTTTGTGCTAAGTAACATGATTCTTTGGATTTTGACCAAAAAATCACTTGATTTTTAGGAATGTCGTATACAAGTAGGTCTCATATGACAATTTGGCATCTAGCCAGCCTCCAGGCTGCCACCGTAATTATATTATTATTACTATTACTAAATGGCCTGAACTTCTTACTTTTTAAAATATATATTCAACACTTGCTGCATTGCTTCTATAGTTGTGAAAATGCCTAACATGGAATCCTACAGGTGCTCAATCTTATTGATCCATCCTCCAGATTTCAGGTTCCATGTTATCAGCCACAGCCATTATGGGTGTGCTTAAAGCAAGCCATTGATGGAAGACAACTATAGCTTAATGACACTCTTTATTAATTCCATCTTGTTCAATCCAAAAAGACTTGACAAGACATATGCAGCAAGAATATAATGAAAGGAGAGCGGGAATCCGTGGTATTCACTCTTTGAAGTTGCAAAAAGATTTGGTTGGGAACCAATTCATCATCTCAACCATACTTTATAGTAACATCATAACCAAACCATTGCTGATGGTTCTTTTCCTGCATGCCACCCTTTATCAAATCCACCCTTTCCAACCAAAGGTAGTTTGACAGGACAGCTATAGCAAGAATGTAAAGAATCCCTGACATGTGCACCCCTTGAAGTTGCAAAAAAATTGGTTAGGACATTATTTGTTAATACAACTAAATTAATGGTGCACTAAAGTCCATTCATGTCTATTAGAAGTTGTCTTGATGTCTAATTGAAGAAACATAGATTGGACCTTACTTTTCCTGTTAAGTGAAAGACCTCATCTGCAATTGTAACACTCCGTAGAATCTTCCTTCCAACCACAAAATCTGTTTAATTCTTTGACACAAGCTTCTACAGAAGTGATTCCACAATTTTTTTGTCACTTTCTTTACACAAAGACACAGGCTTTTAGTCTGCCATGACCTCCAAGACTCTATCTTGAGTTGAGGGATACAAAAGTTGCATTGTTAAAGAGGTGCACTCTTCCTATCATTTGGGCTTCCAATACCATTCCCTTCCAAAGGGGAGCAAGTGCTTTCAATTTTCTAAACATGAAGCAAATCAAAATATTATTAACAGAGGGTCGTCAAAAGAGTTGGTGTATTAATTGAATTCTGTGACATTCTTTTTTTTTCAATTATTTCAGGTGAACACAAACTTGAATTTGAACCTTGCGACTTTTGTAGGTTACTTAGTTCCAGCAGTATCATCCTTCTCCATCACTTTCTCTTGTTCCTAATTGTCTGCTGGTTGAAGTCTGAATTAGTTTATAACTTTATACCTGTCTGCTTCCTTTCTTGAATTTACTTCTAAGTTTTATATTGTTGTTCCTAATTTTGGCTTTAAAGACTAAAGTCATAGCCTTGAGTGCAAAGTTCACCTGGCCAATGATTTTTTCATGTTTTTATTCATGCTTTATCACTTGGCTGCCTCCTGCAGTTGCCCTTTGCAGACCATTCAACATATAAAACAAAACCCCAAGTTAAAAAAAACATGCCTATCAAGTGTTATGTTGTGGTTGAAGAGATATAGTTATTTATCCTACCTAGTACTTTTTTTTTATCTTGCTAATTGTGGCTACTAACAAGTGAATAACAAGCATAATACCTGTGAGAACAAATATTCTACTACAGTATGTAGTATGGAGAATTCAACTGTACATTACTTGTGATGTTCATTATGCATTGGTGTACATTTTATTTACCCTAGCTAAATTACATCAGCTAATCCCTTGATATTGGCCTCAGGACAACCACGCAGTTCAGAGTTTCGAACGTGGAATTGATGCCCAGAACAGTGGTGCTTTTGCGTGGGAAATAGTGCCGGTATGAATATGGATTTATGCATGAAATGCCTAATGACCACATTCTCAATTTTCTAGCAGCAGTGTGTGTTTGTTTTCGGATTCTGTTTAATCTGTTTGTTTTCTTGAATCTTATATGCAGGTTGAGGTTTCTGGAGGTAGAGGAAAGCCTTCCACAGTTGTTGACAAAGATGAAGGCTTGGGGAAGGTTAGATTCCTACACATGCTTAGAGGTTTTTAAAGGGAATGCACTTGTAGACATTGAGGTCTACTAGATGCATGAATCTGATCTGCCCTTTTCACTCACTAATACTATCTTTGGATAGAGGCCACACTTGTTAGGAAAAGAGATTTTACTGAATTGGTGTTATGGCCTTCTTATTCATAGTTTGTTCTGGATTTCATGTATCTATTTTATCGAGATATGAATGAGTAAACTAGACATTTCTTGCTTATATTCTTAACTTCTTTGATGTCAGTTTGATGCTGCAAAACTAAGAAAACTTAGACCAGCATTTAAAGAAGGTGGAAGTGTCACTGCGGGTAATTCTTCAACAATTAGGTATCTCTTTCTCTCCCTCTCCCTTTGTCACACACATGGTTTACTAGCATGCTTTGAGATTTATATTCAAAATGTAAACATCTACCACGTTAGAAGGTTTTTGTCTTAGATGCAGGATTAACTCAATAAAGAATAGTGAGCTACCTTCGAGATCTTAGCAGTACTATAGATTTCAAATTGTTTTATTACTTTGATTTGTTCATGGTTTTCTAGTAGCTTTTTGCTTATCAACTTATCACATATAAGTTAATAGTATTGGCAGGTCATACACATAGAAAATGACTGTTATAAGCAGAGGCATTGATGGTAAAGTGCATGGTTGTAACATGTCGTGTCTAATGGTAAAGATCATAGATGTGATAAGGTTAAAGTCCATGCTAAAAAACACTTCAAGGCAAACCATCTAATTTTCTATTGCAGGAATGGTGAAAACATCAAATTGCTACTGTAAGACAATCTAATAAATATGTTGAGTCAAACAATCTAATGCTGTCCACTCTTAGTGGGGCACCGGCAAACACAATGAGGACTGAAATTTATTGTAAAATTTCTGGCATATATAAATCTGTCTTTATTGTTCCAATAAAACTAACACATCATTTAAAAGGTCTAGCTTCATATATGCTATAAACAGTCAGTCAGTTGACTTAATAGTAATGTGCCATGATTGTTTCTAAATTCTTTATGCTACTTTCGTACTGTTTTTTTCTCTATATCCTGTAAAAACTGTGCTGCTGCTATTTGTGCAGTGGATAAATTTAGAACTGCATGGAATTTTATAGCTTTCATTAGTAGGGATAATTCCCATTACAATTTTTTTGATATAGTTAATTAATTGTTTCAGAACTTATGCCTTATGATTGTGTAGAGAAGAAAAGACAATTGGGACAATTAGATATTTCCACATCAATTTCAAAAATTATCTTTATGTTGAGGATGGATTGACACAATCTTGTCCGTTTTAGAAATATCTAATAACCTTTCTTTGAAAATCAATAAAGTTCCTCCATATAATATAATATATATACTTGTATGACCTAAAAGCAACTTCAACTCCTTGTAGATTTTGTGTGACTGAGCTGTTGAACATTGCAAAAATCTACAGCATTTCAGTAATATTGTGCACTTAATAAGTTTGAAAGACAATCTTGAACACTTTGTTGACTCGTTAGGCATTGAAATTTAATCCAATCTGTTGCATCTTATGCATGAAACTTAAGTTTCCATAATGCCAAAAGTCCTGCAGCTTATCGTAGGAAGCATAATGCTTGGGTTTGTGGTTTTACTATGTTATACCTTCTGCTTCTGGAGTGGTATTCCCAATAATAAATTGAAGTGAAGGGTTCATATCTTCTAGGGCACATATCCACTCGGTGAGCTATGTAGTTATGAGTAGGTGGTTTGGAATCAGCATGATATGAATGTTAGAAGCTAATGTTCTTGAACAACAATGATTGGTGGTGGCCCATGGGTTTGCTTATTGATTTGTTCGATGCTTACTTGATTTATTGTTCTCCCTTTTTGTGCAGTGATGGAGCAGCTGCTCTAGTGTTAGTGAGTGGAGAGAAGGCTTTGGAACTAGGATTACAAGTTATAGCAAAGATCACAGGATATGCTGATGCTGCACAGGTGATTCTCTCTCTCTCTCTCTCTCTTTATATCTATATATATGTTTGATAATTTCACATGATACCCATAGCAGTGTTGGCTGACGAAGGATTTATATTGCAGGCACCTGAACTGTTTACAACTGCACCGTCTCTAGCCATACCAAAAGCTATTTCAAGGGCAGGCTTGGAGGCTTCGCAAATTGACTACTATGAGATCAATGAAGCATTTTCTGTAAGTTTGATCTCTGGACATGCATTGTTTGCTGCATCAGATGAGTTTTGAATCAAGAGAAGTAAGACACTCTTTCCTGGAGGGGAGAGATATGTATTTGTGTGTGCATATGTAATGTCAAATAAAAAATATGAAAACATAAAAGTAGACTCTCATATTTCACTTACTTAACCTAATGCTAAAATTAAAAAAGCCGAACTCTATATTTCTCTTACTGTATGTAAACAACAATTAGAAACTAGCACATATCCATCTTAAGCGAAGTGCATCGCAGCTATTAAAAGCTAGTATAACTACATATTGACAGGGGATCTATTAAGAGTGAAGAGGGATTAGAAGGCTTTGGGTGTAAACTTCAGTTTTTTGCATCGTTAAAACTAAGTATATTGAGGCTAAGTATATGCGGTCTGCGGATATGATTCTTTAGAGTAGGATGTTAAAGGAGTAAACACATTTTGTTTCAGCCAAGTCTTATACAATTAGTCCACTAATTGAGACTAGAGCCAAAAGTTTGTATTTGAATTTTGAAATGTCTTATATTTGATTTTGCATCATTGATACGCTGTGTTGAAACTGCACTGTAAGAAAGAGCTCAATTCATATTGCAGATTAGGTAAGGAATTCAATTTTGTTCTAATGGAGTTGATTATTTGCAGGTTGTGGCTCTTGCGAACCAGAAGATACTTGATCTCAAGCCTGTACGCCCCTTTTAGAACTGCTTGTATTTTGTTTCAATTTATTTATAAACATTGCATCAATGAGTTCTTTAGTAAAATAAACCTATGGATGTTTACTTGTGATTTCATTGCAAAGCTTTTTGAGTTTCAGTTATTCTGTTCATCTACTCTGAAAACTTTATTTAGTTGATGTTACGACTGTAAATAGTATGATTCTGTGGCTAATTGTAACATGACATCTTTTTTCTATATCATTTACAGGAAACTGTAAATGTACATGGAGGAGCTGTGTCATTGGGGCATCCACTTGGGTGCAGTGGTGCTCGCATTATGGTCACACTTTTAGGGGTTGGTTTCTTATGTAACTGTGTTAATAAGTGGAATGTTAGTACATTGTTTATGAGGAAGCAGGAACAGTTTGGATGTTCAAAGATGGATTATGAACTTCATTTCTGTTTTTGCTTGTTTTGCTAGTCCTAGGATGCCCAACATCATGTGCATTTCTATTGTAGGCTGATTGAGAAATATTTTGACAGGTATTGAGGCAAAGGAATGGGAAGTATGGAGTTGCAGGAGTTTGCAATGGCGGTGGTGGAGCATCTGCAGTGGTTATAGAGTGCATGTAAGCATCTGTTT
The DNA here is from genome assembly GCA_031772625.1 of Pinus tabuliformis. Lineage (NCBI taxonomy): Eukaryota > Viridiplantae > Streptophyta > Pinopsida > Pinales > Pinaceae > Pinus > Pinus tabuliformis. The sequence goes on along the minus strand of CM062805.1, from coordinate 566,362,713 downwards.
CTGGTAAGGTTCCATTGCTTGGGGAGTTTACAGTAACATTGTTGCTTTTGCCTTCAAACTCTTCACATTGAAGACAAAGTTCATTTAGATTGGAATATGCTGGTTGTTACTCCCGCATATGCTTTGTTCCATATATGCATGTTTTCTGCATTTTGTTATGTTTTCAAGCAGTTATCTCACTCTTATTTGACTTGTGACTTTATGCAATTGCAGGGATCACTTAAAAGAAGTACGAGCCTCTTTGTGAAGACGTACTGATGGAAAGGTCATGTTTGTAGGAGACATAATTTATAGGAGTTTCTTATTATAATAACCAAGAAGTCAGATCCTGGGGACTCATGGTGTATAGTCGAGTATAATAGTCACTGTCATTAGTAATTTGGTGTGGTGCTGTTTGACCTGCCTTTCCTTTGGAGCAATTGATTCTTGAGGATGGAAGAGGTTATGCTGAGGCTCAAGAGATGATTGTTTGAGTTGTGGAAAAGCAAAAGGTTTCCAGATGTAGTCAGATAGTAACTTCTATGCTTTTAATAAAATGTAGGTCTGTGGGGCATGCCCCTTTTTGCTGCAACTTTTGAAATGGTTTTTAAGCCTTTGTATGCTTCCTATGGATCCCTATGCATTTATGGACACAATTAACATATTGTGTAATGTGGCACTTCACTGACGTAGGCAAATAGATCTCATAACTATGCATGAATTTTATTGGTTAGTATGCATCTGATTTCATTTTAACATGCCAAATATTTGGTCTGTCATTGTGATTTGTAGCCAGGAAAGGAAGGGGCTGAATTATAACGTTAACTGAAGGTCACTTGCACTCTATACTGATAAAATAAAGAGCAATCAAACAAAATAAAAGGCATTATCACAAAATAAAGTAGCACACATCACACATCTCCCTGTGGCAGAATAGAGAGCCTTTCTGTTTTTATAAAGGGCAAGTTATTGGTCAATTAAAAATGACCCATCCGTTTTAAAAGATTAAATACATGTCGCTAGAAACTAATCAATAAGTGCACAATAAAAAACAAAAGAAAATATAAAAAACTATGAAGTGGTGCCATCATCAAGTGGAATGAGAGGATGGATGCTATGCAATTCATGGTAATGTAAAAAGATGTGCTATATGCCAACACTCTTGCATACGACCTAGGTTTTTGGCAGCTGGGTTTGACAACTTGAGGCTGTCGGCCACCACAGCAACTGGGCCCTTCACAGTGGCCACCCACAACCTGTGATGACTTTGTTGATTGGTGCCTATTCTCCGCCAGGACACCTATCTTCTTGATCTAGCACAACTCTTCCTTGTCTCCTGCTCACATACACGCTCGAACCTTGAACACACAGAATCCACACAGTCACTATGACAGTCAAGCACCACACTTCTCAGCATGCAGCAATGCCACAAGGCTTCCAAATCTACACAGGCCAAACTTTACATAGGCCAATGCTACAACGAGCCTGCATCCTGCACCCATGTGGTTTGTCGTCTGTTGCTGCCAATGCTACAACGAGCCTGCATCCTGCACCCATGTGGTTTGTCGTCTGTTGCTGCTCCATGGAACTGCGTCTCTCCACTTTCAAGCCATGACTGTTTGCGCCGCCCCTAGCCGCTGTCTTTGCCTCAGATACTCTTGCTATTTTGGTCGGTAGTTTCTACAGCGGTTGGTCCTTGGCAACGTGGCTTTGGTTGAATTTGCCTAGCTGCTTAACCATCTGCTACTTATCATTCTTTGTTGACCAGTTTGTTGTGAGCTGTTTGGGCTGGCACCTGTCATCCACTTAGCTGCCCAGCTCCCGCTCCCTTTTTTTTGTTTATCTTTTTTAAATCATTAACCTTTATGGGCCACAATAATTTTCGGCCTCTTTTTGTCACGAATTTTTTTCTTCAGCCCGGTTACAACCTATTGAGATTTGTAGCTTGGGAGGTACCCGAAACCCTAGGCTATAGAGTTTTAGAGGAATTGACGTCACAAATAGTCTTGTGGGCTAAGAACCCAAGCGTGTGGGTTTAGAACCCAAGCGTGTGGGTTTTGTACCCAAGCTTGTGGGTGTGAAACCGTGCATGGACTTGGACACTTGACACTTGGAGATTGTAAGGCATCCTTAAAGGAGCAAGGAGCCATTTGTAGCACCGAGAGAGGCCTTGTGGATTATGAGCTAATAATTTTTCAATATTTATGAGTGGGCTTATGTCACAAAAATCAAGTCGGCCTTGGTTTAGGACAACCCTATAAAAGGGCTAGTTGTGCCACCCATAGATCATATTAATAAGGCACATGTGAGACTCATTTGATGTACATCCAAGTGTGAAACTTTATCTTTGATCTACCCACAGGTTGAAGGGACTCCAACGAAGATGGAAAAGAGTAGCCTGTTATGTCTTTCCTTGATTGTTTGGAGGTTCGAGTTCTTGAGGCAGGAGGCGGAGTATTCTAGGAGGAGATTTGGGCTGGTTGGGCAAGGTTTTGTGGCATATTCTCTGTTTATGCAGGTTGCAGTCCCGAGGAAATTGCAGAAGGTGTCGAGGTTCGAAGGAGGCTATTTGGAGGAGCTGAAAGGCCTAAAACCAAGAGCAAATCACTGTATGGGAGCAACAAGCTAAAGGAGGAAGGCCGCAACTGTAGGAAGGGTTTAGAAGCATTTGGATAGGGTTAACAGGGACAGTTAGAAGCCCTAACCAGGCAACCAAAGCTACAACAATATACACAACAACCTAGGACAATAAGGACAATAGGAAGTTGAGAAACAAGGTATGTTTAGCCTTCTTGTTGTGATGATTTGCTAGAGGATGTAGAGTCCTAGTTTGGACAAAATTGGAAGGTCATCTTAAGGCTATTAGGAGGGCAATAAGTAGATGGTCTTTGCGGCCCTAAATTAGTTGGCAAGAAGGACTTTGACAACTGTAAGAAGGGTGGAGTTGAAGGAGCCTAAGGGCTTGTCTCTTGAACAACTAAGGGCAACCAAGTAGGCCTATGAATCAACCCTAGTTCACTGGCTAAGAAGGACATTTGTAGTTAGTAGAAGCCTGAAAGATAACCCTCCATGCTCTAAGTGTGTCTTCATTAGGCAGCACAGGAAGGCACTAGTGGGAAGAAAGTCCCTAAGAGTTGTGTCCTTGAAGGACTAAGGCCCAACTAGTGGGCAAGAAGTCCCATAGGTGTTGACTTCTTGAAGGGCAAACGAGAAGCAAATGGGCATATGTGAAGACCCAAGGTGTTGAGTCATAGATGGACATATGATCAACTAGAGGGTAGATTGGAGCCGTGTTCAGTGGCCTAAAGGAGCTGGTACATTGATAGAGGTGAGAGGTGTAGCTGCAGATCAGAGCCAAAGGACCACACATATGTGTTCAAGGTACGTGGAGTGAAAGGGCTGTGTGTGGGCACCATCAACATCAACAAGTAGGTCAGGTTGTATCTTGTCCAAGGTAGATTGGTGGTCACACTTGGTGACACCAAACCCTAGTTTGTGTCTTGTATCATTAGATGTATGAGGGCCACTATCCCTAGTACGGGAGCCCTAAACAGTGGTATTACAGTGAGTTAATATAATGAAGTCAGGTTGTTGAAAATTGTAAAAAGTTGTTTATATTTGTGCACGTGTTGATTTACTGTTGTTTATATTCTGCTGTGCAAAGTAGTTTGTTGTGGTATATGGATTGGTAGTGTCAATGATGCGAAGACCCTAACCTAGATTCCAGTATCGTGGAAAAACAACACAACCAATTTCTTCGGTGCTAATTTTTTATTCTTCTACTTCTAATCTATTAGTTGTTTCTTGCCTCATATGATCGTGGCCAAACCAGGCCCTGATGATCCCTATAAGAACTTGACACCTTGAGATTGGTTCTTCTAGATCTAGCTCTGGTAACGTCTATAAGATTTCCTGAACCCAACACCCAATATTTAATTCCTAGCACAAAACTTATTGAATAAACACACAACTAGGTTCCTAACAAAATATTTAGCGAAAGCACAATTACACAACCAATCTCAATCACATATGACACAAATTTATGCCCAATCAAATCAGTGCATCATTAAAGTGACTTAGAACTTACTTGGACTCTTGTCCTAGGATAATGGCCCAGCGAAGGAATTACACATACAACAACAAACTTGAGTTATCCACTTAATCAGGCTCTAGATTTGCCCTTCAATCTTCCTCGGTTGATCTAGATCTGTCTCCCTCGCTGCTCCATGCATCTTGTGCCCCCCACACTGGAGAATCACACTCCTCTTGAGGCTAGTGCCACTGTGTGGTGTATTTCTCCCTCTTCCTAGCGTTGCTTTGTATAACTTTACATTGACCAAAAAATCTAACCCTAACCCTAGTCTCAAAGTGATTGACAACTGAGATTAGATCTCACCGAACTTGAGATCAATGACTAAGATTAAAACTTACTCAAGTAAATTACTTTACTTTCCCAAGTTTATTTTAGTTCAATAAGCCAACATATTAATATGTGTTTTTTCCTAAGTTACAAAGCAACTTGCTCAACCTAGAGGAAGTATCATAAGGAGATCTTGTGGGCGACTTTTGCACGCCTAGACACTTAGGCTTGTGCGAAAATACCTGCTTGAGCTACAAACTTCAACAACAAGATGTTGCAAACCTTTACAGATATTGGAAGTTACACGCTGTCTACATTTAGGTGCAAAGTACAAATATGTCTACGTTTTCATAGACACCATTATCTAGTGTAACTTAGGTTGAGCAAGTTGCTTTGTAACTTAGGAAAAATTCAGCCTCATCTCTACAATTTTCAGTTGAAAGCAATCCTTAGTTATTAATGGCATACATCATGAAAGGAACCCAATGCTGGTGTTGTCGTTAGGTTGTAACATTGTCGTAATTTTGGTATGGTGATTGATCAGTGTCATCTCTATCGTTTCTTGGGCTCATGTGTTTTGTTATCTTGTTGGTAATTGGTTGAACCAAGATTGAAAAAATGATATAGATATAGTGAAGATCGAATGATCACTGTTCAACCCACACTTCTATGCACTTAAAATACTAAATGAATCTAGAGTCTAGACCATTGACTGCAACTGGATGGCAATTGAGATCCCACACCTGTCAAGGTTTGAACCATGAAGTAAAATTGCGAGATGCAACGCGAGTTGTTAATCTCCCTCTAATATGATGGTTCTCGGGAATTTGAAAGGGGTTTTGGTCCAAGTGATCCGAAATGGATTTGAACTGACGAATGGGTGTAAGGCTTGATACCTACAATACAATTCGAGTATTATTCGACAATTAACAAAAGTTCAACAAACATTGTGAAACAAAGTAAATGTAAGGATGATTGAGACAAAAGTGAGAGAAAATTAAAAAGAATTAAATGTACAAAAAAACGAATAGGAGTGAAGGCTGAGGAATGTGAAGTGAAGGTACATGGCTATTGGCCTTCCCTGTCCCACCCAGCTCTCCCATTTTCCTCCTTTAGTCTCACTCTGAAGGGGTTTTTCGGCCAGGAAGAGGAGGATGAATGGCATTGTAACCAAAAATTGCTGAATGAATTGTTGAGCCCTTGTTTGAAACTTGTTTTCCCATTTGGGTTTCCAAGTCAAATTCCTGATTGAAATGAAGCATTTTCTATTAGTAATGCTAGAAATCCCCCTCCCATTCATTTTATGTGGAAGCCAACAACTCTTTGATGATCTCCGTCCAATTAATAGAACCCGTGAGATCGATGGATATTAAAACAGAGCTGTTGCAAGATATATCGAGTTTCTAATTTAGGATTTTTGACTGTCGGACATTTTTCTCTCCTACGAGTTGTAACTTTTCCTCTCTGAGTCAATTTAAATTACCTGGGCCAATTCTACCTTGCCTGAGGCCAAACAAGGAAAAGTCAGGCCAAATTTGTAGAGATGAGGCTGAATTTATCAGTGTTTAAATTATTTGCTGGGATGAATTTTCAATTGCTGAGTTGAATTTCAATTGTTGGGACGAGTTATTAGTTGTTGGGAAACAAGTGCATAGTTTGTGGGAGGCCATATGCAGCGATACGGTCGTCGTATGGGCCATAAATACTAAACACTATGTGAGCCACCTATTGTTCACTGGGATGAATATATCACTGCTTGTACCATCATAGCTCTACCCGAGTGTTTCATTATCTTGTTGGTTAATTTAATGACATAGCTAGCTGATTATGTGACTCCCCTTTGTGCCACAACAAGCTTGACATTGGATAAGCCCACAATTGATGCAAGATTGGTTAACAAAGTTATTTGCTAGGGAGTTTGTCTTTTGGTAACACAAGGAGGTTCTCTCTCATGTTAGAGTGCTGAGATCAATAACATTTAAATAAGGCGCATGGGCAAGTATGTCATAAAAAAATTTGTGGTGTTATACAACACAAATTGATTTATCTCATTTGAATTTTGATTTGAGATCTTACCCAAACCCAAACCTATCCTTAAGATAAATATGATGCTGAATTGTATCCTTAGCTTTTAATGGGGCCCTCATAAATCTATGCAATGATAACTCCCTTATCTAGAATCATTTTCAGGGCTCTCATTCAATCAATTTAGCTTGGAGGTTGGGATATCCATATTTTGGAAAATGTAGGCATCTATTCCCTTGGCTTCGTTGAAGTCCTGTCATCTATAGCAGATTTGAGGTGTTTTTTTTCTCAAGGATAATAGGTTGCTTGATAGGCTTTGATTGGATTGAATCTCTCCTACTCCCTGAAGTGTCCCTTAAATATAGGTGAAGTTTAATATTGATGTTGCGAAATTGATACACTGCATGGCAAATGTTGAGAAGGAGCTAAAGAGGTTTGCCCTAATGGTTACACAAAGCATTGTAAGAACAAAAGAGCCAATTTTTGTGGTCTTTCCTTTGTTTTTTCAGGATATATGGGACAATAGCACTAGATTTTGAGCTCCCTTCTCTTCAGAGGGGTTGGAGACTGCTTTGGTCACACCTTTTCCACCTCATCTAGGATTTGAGGCTTTAATATTGGGCTAGCCTTTTGCACATTCATCAATTTCACACTTGACGTTGCATCAATGGGGGCTTTTGCAGTAACCTTGGGACCTTTTGTTTTTCTCCTTGAAAACTGCTTTACGAAGGGCTTTTGATAATCAACAACCAAGTGACCAAGCAGATGATAATGAGTCCAATGAAAAAGGGCATTATAATAGTCTAAAATCTGGGTGTGTTTACTATGATCAACCTTTATTTCCATACTCTCCTGTAAACCATCCTTTGTGTCTATATCCATTAAAACCTTGGCCATTGTATGAAGGGCATTGGTTTTAAGTTCTATATCCACCGTTATAACTTTACCCAGAACACTCCCCAACCTCTGTAGGATTTTTTTTCATCCTAGCTCCAAAGGCAAACTTGGAACCTTAACCCAAATGGGGACCTTCAAATTCACCTCCATCATTTGATCGAAACATGGTTGCCAAGGCTTTAAAGCTAAAAAGGGGGACCCACAAAACCAACTTTCCCCTAGAACTTTACTGGTATTTGCCTTTGTGTGAAATAGAACCTCAAGCCAACCTCATGTTACTATATAGAAGAGAGAGCCATATCCAATTGTACTCCACACCTTCTACAACCAATCATTCAAAGTTGCCTCTGCAATTTGTTTGTTGAAAAATTTGTGAATCAATGTCTTGCCTGCATAGTCAAGAACTTCATCCACACCCATATCTTTACTAACAACCATCCTTACTTTGGATTATTTGCTTCTTGTTACTTGCTTAGTTGCACCTAGTAGGATATGAATACCCCATGGCCTAATGCACGAGGAACATAACAAAACTTTTGAAGATCAAAAGTCCAACAGGGCATTTCTGCCCCTTCTTCTCTCTCTTCTTCTACTTTCTTCTCTCAAATTCTGTACCCATGTGGGGGAATTGTAATAAATAAATGCTAACATGATGAACTTTTGCAATAGGTTTAGGCAATTTGGACCCAGTTACTAAGTGAGTCCACTCTAGAGTGTTTTTTTCCTCTTGACTAGCTATTTTTGCTCTTCAACGATAAATATAGCCAAGTTTTTTCACTCATATACCTTCAAAGTTGGAGTGCAGGTTAATAATTCGGCCTTGAGTGTGTCCAATTTTCTAGGGTTGATGTATATTACCATGCTACGTCATATCCAGAGTCTTATGGAATTTGACTAGGTCTTTCTAAGATTTTTTAATTAATTAGAATTTTTCGTAGGACGTGATTTTTAATTAATTACCTATGTAATAATGTAAATAAGTGGTATTAGGAAACATTGGTGGCATGTGAGAGCTCAAAATTCATGCTTAGAACACCAACATTATCGTAAAACCCACTTTGGTGGTCAAAAAATGATTATATCCCCTCGAAAATCCACTTTCTCTAATAAAAGTGGCCAAAAAGACAAGACCACGCAAAAAATTAATAATGGGGGACATATTAATTATGTTTTCAAAGTGAAAGGGGATAAGGAAAATGACATGGAAATTAAAGTGGAGTTCAAAACCAATGTGGCAGCGACCTTGGAAGATCGAGTTCCAACACATTGTGAGGCTGAGTTAAGTGCTGGTTGAAGGAGCTTGAGTTGCCTATGTGGAGGTTGAGATCCTCCCTCTTAGCTCACAAATTTGGAGGATAAATCATGAGTTATTGCATGGATCAGTCAAAGCAGAGTTCTAGGGGAGTTAAACTCCCCTTTACGTCCACCTACCTACACTTGTTATTTTGGGTGCACCTTGGATGGAAATTGTAGGATTGTTTTGGTCACACCTTTTCCACCTCATCTAGGATTTGAGGCTTTAGTATTGGACTAGCCTTTTGCACATTCATCAATTTCACACTTGACGTTGTATCAATGGGGTTTTTTGCAGTAACCTTGGGACCTTTTGTTTTTCTCCTTGAAAGTTTCTTTACGAAGGGCTTTTGACAATCAACAACCAGGTGACCACGCAGATGATAATGAATCCAATGAAAAAGGGCATTACAATAGTCTAAAATCTGGGTGTGTTTACAATGATCAACCTTTATTTCCATACTCTCCTGTAAACCATCCTTTGTGTCTATATCCATTAAAACCTTGGCCATTGTATGAAGGGCATTGGTTTTAAGTGCTATATCCACCGTTATAACTTTTCCCAGAACACTCCCTAACCTCTCTAGGATTTTTTTCATCCTAGCTCCAAAGGCAAACTTGGTACCTTAACCCAAATGGGGACCTTCAAATTCACCTCCATCATTTGATCGAAACATGGTTGCCAAGGCTTTAAAGCTAAAAAGGGGGACCCACAAAACCAACTTTCCCCTAGAAATTTACAAGTATTTGCCTTTGTGTGAAATAGAACCTCAAGCCAACCTCGTGTCATTATATAGAAGAGAGGGCCATATCCAATCGTACTCCACATCTTCTACAACCAATCATTCAAAGTTGCCTCTGCAATTTGTTTGTTGAAAAACTTGTGAATCAATGTCTTGCCTGCATAGTCAAGAACTTCATCCACACCCATATCTTTACTAACAACCATCTTTACTTTGGATTATTTGCTTCTTGTTACCTGCTTAGTTGCACCTAGTAGAATATGAAGACCCCATGGCCTAATGCACGAGGAACATAACAAAACTTTGGAAGATCAGAAGTCCAACAGGGCATTTCTGCCCCTTCTTCTCTCTCTTCTTCTACTTTCTTCTCTCAAATTTTGTACCCATGCGGGGGAATTGTAATAAATAAATGCTAGCATGATGAACTTTTGCAACAGGTTTAGGCGATTTGGACCCAGTTACTAAGTGAGTCCACTCTAGAGTGTTTTTTTCACTTGACTAGCTATTTTTGCTCGTCAACGATAAATATAGCCAAGTTTTTTCACTCATATACCTTCAAAGTTGGAGTGCGGCTTAATAATTGGGCCTTGAGTGTGTCTAAATTTCTAGGGTTGATGTATATTACCATGCTACGTCATATCCAGAGTCTTATGGAATTTGACTAGGTCTTTCTAAGATTTTTTAATTAATTAGAATTTTTCGTAGGACGTGATTTTTAATTAATTACCTATGTAATAATGTAAATAAGTGGTATTAGGAAATGTTGGTGGCATGTGAGAGCTCAAAATTCATGCTTAGAACACCAACATTATCGTAAAACCCACTTTGGTGGTCAAAATATGATTATATCCCCTTGAAAATCGACTTTCTCTAATAAAAGTGGCGAAAAAGACAAGACCACACAAAAGATTAATAATGGGGGACATATTAATTATGTTTTCAAAGTGAAATAAGGAAAATGACATGGAAATTAAAGTGGAGTTCAAAACCAATGTGGCAGCCACCTTGGAAGATCGAGTTCCAACACATTGTGAGGCTGAGTTAAGTGCTGATTGAAGGAGCTTGAGTTGCCTATGTGGAGGTTGAGATCCTCCCTCTTAGCTCACAGATTTGGAGGATAAATCATGAGTTATTGCATGGATCAGTCAAAGCAGAGTTCTAGGGGAGTTAAACTCCCCTTTATGTCCACCTACCTACACTTGTTATTTTGGGTGCACCTTGGATAGAAACTGTAGGATCATTCATCTTATATACGAAGAAGTTTTTAACATTTTCCTATAGGAAGAAGAAAATAAGACTCCAGGATGTTACATTGAAGCCAATTCAGTAACACCAGAAGACATACAAGATATTTCAAAAGTAATTTTTCAAGAAGGTAAAAAAGCACTACAAAATATGCAAAGAGAAGTTGACAAGATCACTGCTGAAAAAAATGAAGAAGTTTCTCTGCTTAAAAACCATAGTGAAAAATTAGTGATGCAAATTTAGAAGCTTAAGAAGGACAAGAACTTGGAAGTCATTGGAAAACAAGGTACGACAACTTATCGAGAAGGAAGCATTGAATTTAGAAGTCCGAGTTGAAGAGAAAAGAATAAATACTGATCTAGTGAATATAACAGCTCAAGAAGAAGACAAGCCAATTGAGGAAAAGACACATTTAGATGTTGCAGTTCAGACGATGAACATCCCAAGTGAAGGTTTTGTAACTCAACAACATCATCACCTAAAGTAAATCAGAGTATTGCCACACACATGATAAAGGAAAAACAAACCAAAAAAACTCTTTATCTACATCTGAATCACAAGAACCAACATCTCAATCAATCTATGAATCTATATCACTTAGAACATAAACAACAAACGTATGTTCCACAGAACACTGAAGTTTGCACAATTCAATCCGGTGATAACTATTCATCACAAGTTTCTAGTAACCAAAAGATTCCACAGAAGTTTGATTTAGGATGGTTAGGTCCATTCTCAGTTCAACAATTTTGTTTATCACTTAGAGGATCATATCGTTTTGTATCAATGAAGATTACAGTTTCGAGACAAGAAGACATTCAAAATAGAAAAATAGATCAAGCCTTTTCATCAGCAAGCTTTGAGGACAAAGATTTTTGAGGAGGAAGGCAATGTTATGAATAAAATATAGATATAAACAATGTAAATATAAATAATAGTAACACATGATAAATAATGGTTAATTAGTAATTAGTTAATGAAGAGGTATGTTCCTAAGGACATGATCGTTCATAAAAAGACACCTGCCTAGGGTATATAAGTAGGCCCTATCTCTCATTTGTAACATCATATTCCCAAGGCGTGGTATGAGCACATCGATAGATACTTGTAGGGGATGGGCTTCGTGAAGAGTGAGGTAGATGCAAACCTCTACTATTTGATGGTTGGGGGTGAGGTACTCATTTTCGTTCTATATGTGGATGACTTGTTCTTAATAGGATCATTGGGGGTCATAGAAGAATGCAAGAGGGACCTTGCAATAGAGTTCGAGATGAAAGACTTTGGGTTAATGCACTACTTTCTAGGCATCAAGGTGTGGCAGACAGATGGGGAGATTTTCCTTGGGCAAGGGAAATACTGCATCAAGATCTTGAGGAGATTCGGGATGGAAGATTGTAAAGCCATGTCTACTCCCATGATAACCAATTGGAGGAAGGTAGATACATCTAAGGAGAAGGATGTGCACCCCACATTATATAGGCAGTGGGTTGGCTCTCTTCTGTATTTGGTCAACACCAGGCCAAATATATCCTTTGCGGTAAACTCTTTGAGTTATTTTGTAGTTGAACTGAAGAGGGTGCACTAGACAGTAGCGAAGCATGTGTTGCGTTACTTGCAGGTACAATCAAGTATGGGATCAAATATACTCATGGTGATGGTGTAAGGTTGATGGGCTATACTGATGCAAATTGGGCAAACAATATAGTGGACAGAAAGAGCACTTCAGGGTGTTGCATCAACATGGGATTGGTAGTTGTCTCTTGGTACAGGAGGAAGCAAAAGTCCATTACCCTGAGCTCTGCAGAAGCAGAGTATATAGCAACAAGCATGACGACATGCAAGGCCATTTGTCTTCGGAAGCTGTTGGTAGCCTTGTTTGGTTAGAAGGTGGAGATGACTGTTATACACTGTGACAATCAGAGTTGTGTCAGGCTCTCTGAGAATCTTGTGTTTTATGATAGGTTGAAAACTTGAAACATATAGACATCATATCTCATTTCATTAGGGATTGTGTAGAATGCGGGGCAGTCCAACTACGATATGTGCCTACAAATCAACAGGTAGTAGACATTTAGAAGAAGGCCTCGGGGAAGGCAAGATTCATCATCTTTAGAGATAAGTTGGGTGTTATGCAGAACATCTTCCTCGCTAAGAGGAAGTGTTAGATTTTGTAGCTCGGACAAGTGTTCTAGTCTCAAATATTGAGGCTAAGAACACAAGAGGAAAATATCTCCAAGCCTAGTAAAATTTTCTAAGTGAAAATGTTTTAATTAGATTATTATTTTAATTATTTTTCTAAGTCTAACTTAGGAAAACAGGTTAATTAATCAGTGTTAATTTGAGACAAGTCGATTTCTTTCTAGTGACTTCTAGAAAAGTGACTTGATAGAGTCAAGATGATCTTAGCCATTGATCAAGATTAGATCTTGGTCGTTGAATTCTCAACAAGAGATTATAAGAGGAAGTCAATGCATCTTGGAGACATAATGAATGAGCAGAGATGTAGTGGTAGTGAGGGATTTGACACTAGCGAGGGTGTTCACTGTCAACAGTGGTTGATCGAGAAGAAATATTCTGGAGTTATTCTTTAGCCAAGAGATTTCCATCTTCTGTGTTTTAGAGGGAGGTCAATTTGAAGGTTTGAGGGCAATTTATTTTTCTACAAAAGAGGCCGAAATTATCTCTAGAAAGCCAGTGCGAATTGCCAGTGAGTCTGTGCGAGTTGCCAGAGAGGCCGTGTGCATAGGCAAAGAGGCAATGCAAATTTGTAGAAGTGAAGATTGATTTTTGCTGGAGCTTTGCCAGTGAGGGGCAAGCAATTTATGTAATTTATATCAATTACAAATATGTTGAACAAATAATAAAACTCTCATCTGCAGAACTGGTTTTCCGTACATTGGGGTTTTTCCAGGGACATTTGTCCAAAAACATTGGTGTCTATTTTATGTGTGTGGTTTTCTAAGTTCCTGTCAATTTTTAATTGGTGAATATTGCAGTACTGTTTTTATTTAGTATTTGTAGAATATATTTTTGCTAAGACAAATAATCTTTAATAAAAGGTAGGTGGATAATTACCAGATAAATGCAATAAGTCTAAATCAGAGTTAGATATGCAAGTTTCACATTCTTGTGATACAATGAAGGAGGATAGCAATGAGAAGAGCTCATTGGCTCAACGTATACATGCACTCAGAGAAAGCATGAAGAAGATCAACTAGGACAAGAAGAAGAAGAAGAGTAGGAAGTTGGCCTCAATCAAGACATTCCTTGTTTGTCACTGTTGTAAGAAGAGAGGTCATAACAATGCTAGCTACTGGTACACAAAAGCGTGCCCATTGTGAGGAAAGAAGGCCATCGTTTGACAGCTTGTTGGAAGAAGGAAGCCATATGCCACTAGCCAAATTACTTTTCAAGGAAGAAGGACAAGATGACTTCTCTACAACATCAAACTCAAAGACATGGGAAGAAATTGATTGTCTCAAGTAGTAGATACCATAGCGCCAAGAACTTTTGCGAACATTGCAATCTGAGTGGACACTAGAGACCAGGAAGAAAAGTGCTGGCAACTTCATCCAGAGTTTCACCCTAGAAACCACATAGCTAGGAGAAGAGTGTGGTGAGGGCAGATTGTAGAAGATGAAGAGTTCCAAGCATCTCTAGTCCAAGGAGGAAAGTTGTCCAAGGAGAGATAACAACATAAGAGGTTTGCATCACCAACAAAACAAACAATAGATTGATGCCAAGAGCAGTCACATTCCAATGGTGGTTTTGGATTTTGCATTAGTAGAATCCGTTCTTGAAGATGTGCCAAGGACTAGTGCATAGAGGTTAAGGATGTTTGGAGGAGGTCTTGAGAACTCGATGACGTGCTTGCAAGCATGTGTGAGCACTAGAGAGTTGTTTTCATGCTCGAAAATAACTAATCCTAACAAGAGAAGGTAGACTGTAGTTCTTTTCCTTGGACAGATATGTGATGGCAACCTGTTTCACACTGAGCAAGAAGACTAGCATTTGACTTGACCTCATGATTGTTGAGTTGTATTATGTCCAAGACAAAAGTAGAGATGGGAATGATTGTTGAGTTCCAAGGTTGAATTTGAAGATTGTTTAGAGTTGAGAGTCAATGAGTAGAGTTTTGCATTGCAAGAACAAGTGAGGCAGAACAAGAGTATAGCTATAACTAGGGACTAGAGTGAGTAGCTAGAGTTAGAGTCAAAGTTAGAGTGGTAGCCAAGAGAGAAGCAGACAAAAGGCACATTGATTGAGAATGGTTTCCTTCAAGCTTTTGGATACCAAAAAGCCTCTCAATGGGGAGGTGTGATCCAAACTAATGAATGGGTGTAAAGAATTTGTACCTACAATGCAATTTGCAAATGTTAACCAAACAGTGTAAGGATGAATGAGACAAAAGTGAGAAAATGAAAAAGAATTAAATGACAATAAAATGAATAGGAGAGAATGCTCAAAGAATAGGAAGTGCCAAGACATGGTTGTTGGCCTTCCTCCTATCCCCCCAACTCTCCCTATTTCCTCATTTAGTCTAATTCTCAAGGGGTCTTTTGGCGAAGAAGAGGAGGATGAATGAAATTGTAACTAGAGATTGCTGAATGAATAACTGAGCCCCGATTTGAAGTTGGTTTTCCCATTTGGGTTTCCAAGTCAAATTCTTGATTGAAATGAAGCATTATCTACTGTACTTTTGGTAGCAACACTTAGAAATTCCTCTCCCATTCATTTTTTGTGGAAGCCAACAACTCTTTGATGATTTCAGTCCAATTAACAAGGCCCCTAAGATCAATGGATATTAAAATAAAGTTGTTGCAAGATATATGGAATTGCCAATTTAGTTCTTTTGGTTGTTGGATATTTTTCGCTCCTCTTCGGGCTGTAACTTTTCCTCTTTGAGTCAATACACATTACTTGAACCGATTCCATGTTGCCTGAGGGCAAACAAAGAGAAGTGAGGTCAGATTTGCAGAGGTGAGGTCAAATTCATCAGTGCACATGTCGTATGGGACGTATATGCATGGAGAGTGTCAACCCTTGTTCCCTAGTCTGTCAATTAATTGCTTAGTCACCCAAATTATTTTCTAGGACAAATTTCCAATTGTTGAGTCAAATTTCAGTTGTTGGGAAAAATTATTATTTGTTGGGAAATAAGTGTAGAGGTTTTGGGAGAGGTCGTATGCGGTTGTATAGTGGTCATATGGGTCATAAAATTCTATCTGAGATGCCTCTTGCTCACTAGGATTAGCGTATGCGGTTGTATAGTGGTCATATGGGTCATAAACTTCTATCTGAGATGCCTCTTGCTCACTAGGATTAGCTTCTCACTACTTGGATTGCCATAGCTCTAGCATAGTGTTTCATTATCTTGTTGGTTGATTTAATGACATAGTTGGGCGGTTATGCGACTGTCCTTTGTGCCATAACAAGCTTGACCTTGGGTAAGCCCACAATCAATGCTAGATCGCTTAATGAAGTGCGAAGATCAATAGACATTTCGTCATTGTAGTAATAGTGTGCCCGAGCAAGTTTGTCATAAAGAATCTTTATGGTGTTATATAGCACTTAGTTGTGATGATTTATTTATCTCATTTGAATTTTGATTTGAGATCTTACGCAACCTTGTCCTCAAGGTAGATATAATGCTAAATTGCATCCTTAGCTTCTAATGGTTTCCTCATAAGCATCTGCAGTGATAATTCCCTTATCTAGAGTCATTTTCAGAGTCCCATTTTATCAAATTCAGCTTGGACATTAGGATATCCATATTATGGAAAACATTGGCTTCTATACCCTTGGCTTCATTGAAGTCCTGTCATCTACAACAGCTTTGAGATGTTTTCTTTGTCAAGGACAACTTTCTTGAAAGCTTCAATTGGATGGAATTCCTCCTTACTGAAGTATCCCTTAAATAGAGGTGAAGTTTGATATTGGTGTTGCCAAATTGATACATTGCATGGCAATTGTTTTATGAGTTTAGAAGGTTTCCCCTTAATGTTACATAGAGCATTGCAAGCACGAAAGAGCCAATTTGTGTGTTTTTGCCATGATATAGAACTCTTTATCAAAACTTGAGTTCATTGGATTTGTCCTTGGGATTCAAAACTATGTCCAAGACAAATTTTGGGACCAAGAAGTGAAGCCACTTGGTGTATGCCCATTTGATTTTTGCTTTTAAAGGAACTTTCCCTCAGAGTCTTAGTAGTTCATGTTTGACAACTAACTATAATGTGTAGATTACATTGTGGGCAAAGTACTCACACGCCATTGATACATGTTCACTAGATATAGAGTAATTGCAAAGCCTTATTGATTATTGAATTGATTGCTAATGTGTTGCCAAATAGTTGTGGTGTGCATGTTACATTAGACCATAGTGGGCCATTTGCTGGTTGTTGAGAACTAAAACCTTACAGCCATTAAAAGAACATAGAAGAATAGAGCAACAAAGGAAATCCTTGTACAAAGAAGAGAGGACAAAAGTGTAGTAGCCCTTCTAGAGGCAAAACACTTTGTACAAGCCTGAGAATAGAGCTAAGACAGAGACAAGATTTTTGAAATTCCCCAAGGATTTCTGTTCGTGAAGTGAGTGGGCTATAAGTCCCTCATTTACAGATTAGATTGTATCAAAGCAGTTGAATCCTTGATTGTGACATAGTTGTGAGAATTTTTAAGAGACATTGCAGACCTCATTATGGGTAAAGCAAGCAAATAAAAGGTGGAAGACTCAAGTGTCAAAAATGCTTAGCTTCAAGAAGAGAATGGACACCTGAAGGAGAAGGTCTAGTTGTTCAACAATAGGATGACAGAGATGGAGTAGAACGTTGAGACCTTTGCTAAATTGCTGCCATTGCCAAAGAAGAAGTTTGAGGAGCGCAAAGACTCCCTCATCATCGTCATGGTAGATTGGGACAAGGATAGAGTTCATCTCGTAAACTTGGGATAGATGATCATTTAGTTGGATAGCTAATAAGAGGATAGGTTATCTCAGATGATGGCACAACTGCAACAAACGTTGGCAAAGGAGGAGGCCTTTACAAAGCTTGAAGCAATTGTCCAAGAGACCAATGAAGCAAGGATACTATCCCTTGCCACTGCCTAATCCAACAACAAGACACATAGCTCTTTGGTAAGCTCTCCTTTCATAGACATTTTCCTAGAGCATATTGGTGGCTTTGAGAAGCATATTAGAGGCATTGGTTCCAAACTCTTAAGGAAAATGGGCAATGATGGACAATGGCTAGGCAAGAGAAGACAAGGAAACCTAAGCCCCATTATAGCTACACCGTGGGTCAAGCATGAAGGCCTAAGCTTTAATGGAAGAATGGAGAAGGCCATCACCATAAATATCACATTTGTGAAGGCGAAAGACATGTCAGAATTGGCATGCTCATCAGGAGAAAGAGCAGCGTCAAATGAAGGTGGCAACCCATTGTCATTTCATCCTTTTTGTGGCAGATTGAAGGAGGGCAGTGATGAGAAGAGCTCATAGACTTCCCTACACATGCACTCAGGGAAGTAGGAAGAAGATCAACCACGGAAAGAAGAAGAAGACTAGGAGGTCTGATTCAAACAAGACATTCCTTGTTTGTCACTGCTGCAAGAAGTGAAGCCATAAAATTGTCAGTCATTGGTATTGGAAGGCATGCACATTCTGTGGAAATAAAGACTCTGGTGAGGCAGCCTGATGGGAGAAACAAGCCACATGCCACAAGCCAGATTGCCTTCCAAGGAAGAAGGATATAATTCTTCTCTCCACCAACAAACTCAGGCATAGGAAAGAAATGACCATCTATGCCAAGAACTTTTGCCACCCCTACACGTTGAGTGAACACTGGGAAGAGAAGTATTGGTGGCTTCATCCAAAGCTTCACCCTAGAAACTGCACAACTAGGAGAAGCGTGGAGATTGAAGGTTGTAGAAGGTGAAGAGCTACCAACATCTTTAGTCCAACGGGTAGAAGTTATCCAAAGAGGGATAGCAGCACAGGAGGTCTGCATCACCAACAAAACTGGTGAAAGATTGATGCCAAGGGAAACCACATTCCAATGGATGTTTTGGATCATGAATTAGAAGAATCCATTGTGGAAGATGTGCTAGAGATTGGTGCACTGAGGTCAATGACCTTTGGAGTTCTTGAGAACTCCATGGGCACTAGAGAGTTGTTTCCATGCTGTGATGCAACAAATCCTAGAAAGAGAAGGCAAACACACTTCCTTTTGTGGGACTGATATGTGATGGCAACTTGCTAGGGTCACACTAAACAAGAAGACCAACATTTGACTTGGCTTCATGACTGTCGAGACGGACCATCTCCAAGACAGAGAATGATTGGAATGAGTATTGAGTCCAGAGTTTGGATCTGGAGGTTGGTCAGAAGTGAGAGTCAGTGTCCAGTGAGTAGAGTTTTACATTGCAGGAACAAGTGAACCAAATCCAAAACTAGAGCCATAGCAAGTGACCAGAGTGAGTTGCCAGAGCCACGAACCAGAGATAGAATCAGAGCTGTCACTAGGAGTCAAAGTCAGAGCTACATTTTAAAGAAGCAGACAAAAGGTACATTGATCAAGAGTGGTTTCCTTCAAGCCTTTGGAGATCAAAGCCTCTCAATGGGACGAATGGGTATAAGACTCAATACCTACAATTCAATTCAACAATTAACAAATGTTAAGCAAACATTGTAAAACAATGTAAATGTAGGGATGGATGAGACACAAGTGAGAGAATAGTAAAATGAATTAAATGAAAAGGAGGGAAGGCTGATGAATGTGATGGGCATGGTTGTTGGTCGCCCCACCTGGCTCAGCTCTCCCTATTTCCTCATTTAGTCTCCTTTGCAAGGGGTCTTCTGGCCCAGAAGAGGAGGATGAATAGCATTATAACCAGAGATTGTTGAATGAATCACTGAGTCCCAATTCAAAGCTGGTTTTCCTATTTGGGTTCCCAGGTTAAATTATTGATTGAAACGAAGCATTATATACTATACTTTTGGGAGCAACACTCAGAAATTCCCCTCCCATTCATTTTCTGTAAAAGGCAACAACTCTTTGATTATCTCCATCCAATTAATAGAGCCCCTGAGATCGATGGATATTAAAATAGAACTGTTGCAAGATATATGGAGTTGCTAATTTAGCATCTTTGGCTGTTGGATATTTTTCTTTCTCCTACAGGTTGTGACATTTGCTCTCTGAGTCAATTCATGTTAGCTGAGCCGATTCCACCTTGTTTGAGGCCAAACAAGGAGAAGTGAGACCAAATTTGCAGAGGTGAGGACAAATTCATCAGTATACAGGCTGTACGCAGATGTATGGGCTGTACACACTTGGAGAGAGCTGCAGCTTGTTCCGTGGACCGTGAATTTGCTAGGATGAATTTTCAATTGCTGAGTCGAATTTCAATTGTTGGGATGAATTATTATTTTCTTGGAAATAAGAGCAGAGCGTGTGTGAGGCTGTACAGTGGTTGTACAGGCTGTAAACACCCTATGTGAGCTGCCTCTTGCTTACTGGGATGAATTTCTCACTGTCTGGACTGTTGTAGCTCTACCAGAGTTTCATTATCTTGCTGGTTTATTTAATGACATAGCTTGTTGATTATATGACTCCTTTGTGCCACTGCAAGCTCGATGTTGGATAAGCCAATAATCGATTTAAGATCAGTTAACGGAGTTATTTGCCAATGACTTTACCTTTTAGTAAAGCAATAAGAATTTCTCACACATTGAAGTGCCAAGACCAATAGACATTGGTCTTGTGGTGGTGAGGTGCAGGGGCAAGTTTGTCACAAACAATGTTATGGTGTTATATAGCACACAGTTGTGATGACTTATTTATCTCATTTGAATTTTGATTTGAGATATTACCCAAACCTGTCCTCAAGATAGATACAATGCTGAAATGCATTCTTAGCTTCTGATGGTGTCATCCTCACAAGTCTCTGCAGGGATAACCCCCTTATCTAGAATTATTTTCAGACTCCCATTCGATCAATTCAGCTTGGAGGTTGGGATATCCATATCTTGGAAAATGTAGGCATCTATTCCCTTGGCTTCAGTGTATCCCTGTCATCTACAGCAGATCTGAGGTGTTTTCTTTGTTAAGGACAACAGGTTGGTTGATAGGATTTGATTGGATGGAATTATTCCTCCTACTCCCTGAAGTGTCCTGCAAATAGAGGTGAAGTTTGATATTGGTGTTGCAAATTTATACTCTGCATGACAAATGTTTAGGAGATGAAAAGGTTTTTCGTGTGAAAAGAGCCAATTTGTGTGTTCGTTCCCTGTTATTTTCAGGAGATAGAACTCTAGCAATACCTTAGTTGATTGGCATTGGCCTTGGCACTGAGAACTACATCCAAAACAAGCTTTGGAGCCGATAAGTGCAGCCACAGAGAAGAATAGAGCAACAAAGGAGATCCTTGTACAGAGAAGAGAGGCCAAAGGCGAAGTAGACCTTCTGGAGGCAGATTGCTCTGTTTAAGTGTGAGAACTGAGCTGAGACAGTGACAAGATTTTTTTGATTCCTCAAGGATCTGTGTTGGTGAAGTTAGTGGGCTATAAGTCCATCGTTTATGGATTGCCAAACCTCCCCAGAATCCCAAGATGGAATCTCATTTGTTCTGTGAGATTTATTGGACGGTTGAGAATATATCTCACACTTTGTTTAAACGTCGACTACATATTCCTATTGGAAGCCGCTGTCAAGAACTGTCGGATTAGCATGGATAGCAGAAGAGCCATTACCAAGACATCATTCCTTTTGCACGGGAATTTTTGGAGGAATCTATAATTCTGTGGCTTGACTGGAGCTTTGAAGGAGGTGCATTCCTTTATGACAAGTGTGGTGGAATGATCAGCTGACATTTACTCAGGTTTCAGGAGCAGATTTTGGTTTGGGAGTATCTAATGATCACTATTTCCAGTTTGGGTACTCCTGTTATTCCAATGCAGTACTTGCCAAGCTCTAACCACAAATGAAACTCAAAACTCAAGCCCCAAGTTTATGCCATGGCGAAGGATTTCGTAACTCTGAATCCGCACAAACAAATGTTATACCCAACTGCAAGTGAGAAATAGAATTTGCAATTGGTAGAAACCAACAGAGCACAAATGAGGCAGTACTATTCTACAGCACAGTTAGAATTAAGTGTATGTCTGTCAGGCTTTGGTCTGGCAAATTAGAACTCTCGCTGTGACAATGACCCAAGTTCAAATAACTGAGTATGCTTCTTCCTTGTGTGGTTTACTGGATATGGTTATTGATAATATTCTTGATCTAGCCTCATGATGGATTATTGTAGGGATTGCCAAGGTACCAGCAACCCCTATTCTTCACTCAAGTATGTGAGGGTGGGTTGAGCTTATTTTCAGTTTTACTGTCCGTAAGAAGACAGGTTTCCACTGTATAAAACACTAATATCTCACCTTTCCCTGTGACAAGGCATCGCGGGAAACTAGCCGGCCAAATCCTGCCCAAAACACCCAAAAATCTGTTGAAATGGGTGCTGCTGATGCCACAGATTGTTAGGGTGGTTCAAGTAAACTTGACTCGGTCAGGTTAATGGTGGTTTTCAAGCTCCAGGTTTATGAGAATCCATGGTTTTACCTAGTGCAACGGGGAGCGCACTCTTGCAATTTTTTTTTCTCCCTGGCTTTTCTTCACAAAAAAGGTTTCACTCTATTATTCAACACCCCTGTAAAAGTATGTGACAAAGTTCATGAGAAAAGGTCTGGAACAACAAATTTTACATGTTTGCATTGTAAAACAACCTACACTAGTTCATATACTTGTGTAAGAAAGCATCTCTACAAGATTATGCCATGTGATGAAAATAACACTTTGAGTCAAAACTTGTGATCAAGTGCTAGCAAAAGATAAGAATAGATGCAAAATAATACCCAACCGCTATACAATTCTGTTAAATTTGGACAACTAGGTCCAAACTCCATGTTCTGATGCTCAGATTAAGAGGCTAATATTTTTGTTGGATTCCTCTTTCTGAGAGGTGTAAAATCCATATAAAAATAGTCTTAATCCGATGAGCAGAACTTATATTTTGAATTTATTATTCTTACTAAATTATATGTGCAAAGGTCAGCCAGTTTTGTAATGTAGGCTCACATGCCCAACAGATGTGTCACACACCCTCATTGATGGATATATATATACAGGAAAAGTTGGAGAGAATTTGATCACAAAAAACAACTCACATCTTCCTCTCTCATCCTAAAAGTACGAGCTACCTGGAGGACGAATTTCAGCCACACGTGGGAAGGACGAAGAGGATTTTTCTGCTGCTAGGGTTTCTGCTGCTAGGGTTTTCGCAGAAGTTTGACCAGCGTTGACTTTGGTCAACGCTTGGTCCAAACAAGCTGAAAACTTGTGGAAGGTTCGATTTTTGAAGGCCATACTACCTGGCACAAAAATCGAGGTCAAAGGGTTGACCGTTTTGCTGCTGCGTTGACATTTAGCTTGCTGCCCCTGCGTTGACTTTTCAGGACAGCGTTGACTTTTCAGGACAGCGTTGACTTTTGTAGAACTGACTTGGGTTGACTCATCTACTGGTTGGAGGGTTGTTGTGACACATGCTGGGCTGGCTGACCAAAGGAGACTTTGCTGGTTGAAGCATCCTGTTGACCGCCGAAACAAACACATACATTTTTCTTGTTTCTGATTTGTCTTCTGTAAGATCTGCTTATATGTTCTATCTGCATTTTGCTTATCTACTTGTATGATCGCTGTGAGAAAAGTGAAATTGCTCTTAGCATAGAACATCTACAAAACTTTACATGGTATCAGAGCTGAGGTGAAGACAAACTCTATCTATAGCAATCATCATCGAAGGAAATGGATTCCTCTAAGCTTGAATTCAGGGAGAATGACAAGCTGACTGGAAGTGATGACTTCCATGCCTGGAAGATGTTATTAGATCTCAAATTAGAAGATCATGATCTCCTAGATCATGTGACAGGGAAGATTCAAGAACCTCCATCAAATGCCTCTGCTGCTGTTAAACACAAGTATAAGAAGGGAGAAATCAGAGCAAAACTGCTGATCAGGGAATCCATAAATAAGAGTCTGGTTGCCTACATATCTGAACTAGGCACATCCAAGGAGATGTATGACAAACTGATACTTATGTTCCGAGTAAACAATGTGAACCAAGTGCTATTCCTCAAGAACAAGTTGAAGAATATGAAGAAGGGCCGAGACGAGTCTATTCAAACTTTCTTTATGAAGTTGACCGAAACCAGGAACAATCTGCTAGCTATTGGGGAGACAATAGCTGATCGTGAGATGGTTCTCACCGCACTTGGAGGACTTCCATATGAATGGCAAGTATTCACAACTACCATTCTCAACAATAATACCATCCCTAAACCTTTACTTTAAGGTTGAGGAAAGAAAGCCTCTCATTCTAGTGCTGTATGTGGACGACCTCTTCCTGACAGGTGATGACCCTCTCATTCATCAATGTAAGAGGGAGCTTGCTGCTGAGTTCGAGATGAAAGACCTAGGACTGATGCACTATTTCCTAGGCCTGGAGGTCTGGCAGAGACCTGGAGAGATTTTCCTTTCTCAAGGAAAGTATATTGTGAAGCTTCTGGAAAGATTTGGGATGGTGGACTGTAAGTCCGTGTCGACACCAATGGAACTCAACTTTAAGAAGTTGAGTGGCAGCGCTGCAGGGCCTATCTTGGCCAATCCTACTGAGTATCGTCAACTCATAGGAGCTGTGATGTTCTTAGTGAACACCCGTCCGGACATATGTTTTGCAGTGAATACTTTGAGTCAACAGATGGTTGAGCCTCATCATTTTCACTGGGTTGGTGCCAAGAATCTTTTGAGATATCTTCGGGGCACGATAAACCATGGGCTAAGATACACTGCCGGGAGTGTGATACTCCGGGGATATACTGATGCCGATTGGGCTGGCAGTGTGGTGGATCGTAAGAGCACATCTGGATACTGTTTCAATCTTGGCTCTGCTTCGATCTCATGGATGAGCAGGAAGCAGAAGTCGGTGGCTTTGAGCACCGCGGAGGCCGAATACATTGCTGCTAGTATGGCCTGTTGTGAAGCAGTTTGGTTGAGGAAGCTCTTTAGTGAGCTGTTCCAACATGTGCTAGATACCACTGTAATACTCTGTGATAATCAGAGTGGGATTCGTATGACTGAGAATCCTGTGTTCCACGACCGATCCAAGCATATTGATATCAGGTACCACTTTATCCGGGATATGGTACAACGAGGCGCCGTAAGGCTCGATCATATAGGAACTGATGAGCAGGTCGCGGATATTCTCACTAAGCCCCTGGGGAAGGTCAAGTTCCTAACCTTCCGTGAGAGTCTTGGTGTCGTGGAAAGACCCTATGATGTGGGTCCTGTTGGACAATGAGCTCTGGGAGCTCTGGGGGGATTTGGGGATAGCTTCTCGGAGCTATAAGCACTCATAATGCTTCTGCCCCACCCTTGTGATTATTGAGCTGGTTCGCCACTCATTTAATCTGTGCCCCGTATGCATCCTACCCATTGAGTTCAGGGCTCATGGGAAGTACCTCTCATTTGGCCAATGAGGTGTGGAAAAGCTAGAGACTATTAGCAAAGACTGATGGACGCATCAGAGATTGCCGTACTCTCTATCTAGGATGGCATGGTCCAACCACTTGATCTGGGATCAAGATTTGTGAGGTCTGGGACCTCTGGACTGATTATGTCAGTCGGGGAATGATGTCTTTGTGACTGACCCACTTATGTTCTGAAATAAAGAAGCCAGCAAAGCAAGTTTCGGCGGGATGACTCACGATGTTAATTGCACTAATAGATGGAGTTCTCCCTAGTTGAGAGGGAGTGTTAAATTTGGACAACTAGGTCCAAACTCCATGTTCTGATGCTCAGATTAAGAGGCTAATATTTTTGTTGGATTCCTCTTTCTGAGAGGTGTAAAATCCATATAAAAATAGTCTTAATCCGATGAGCAGAACTTATATTTTGAATTATTATTCTTAATAAATTATATGTGCAAAGGTCAGCCAGTTTTGTAATGTAGGCTCACATGTCCAACAGATGTGTCACACACCCTCATTGATGGATATATATATACAGGAAAAGTTGGAGAGAATTTGATCACAAAAAACAACTCACATCTTCCTCTCTCATCCTAAAAGTACGAGCTACCTGGAGGACGAATTTCAGCCACACGTGGGAAGGACGAAGAGGATTTTTCTGCTGCTAGGGTTTCGCAGAAGTTTGACCAGCGTTGACTTTGGTCAATGCTTGGTCCAAACAAGCTGAAAACTTGTGGAAGGTTCGATTTTTGAAGGCCATACTACCTGGCACAAAAATCGAGGTCAAAGGGTTGACCGTTTTGATGCTGCGTTGACTTTTAGCTTGCTGCCCCTGCGTTGACTTTTCAGGACAGCGTTGACTTTTGTAGAACTGACTTGGGTTGACTCATCTACTGGTTGGAGGGTTGTTGTGACACATGCTGGGCTGGCTGACCAAAGGAGACTTTGCTGGTTGAAGCATCCTTTTGACCGCCGAAACAAACACATACATTTTTCTTGTTTCTGATTTGTCTTCTGTAAGATCTGCTTATATGTTCTATCTGCATTTTGCTTATCTACTTGTATGATTGCTGTGAGAAAAGTGAAATTGCTCTTAGCATAGAACATCTACAAAACTTTACAAATTCTCTCATACAAACAAGGAGTTTCCTTCGAGGGCAAAAAACCCTAATTTAACATAACTTCTACCGTCAGATCGTCCACCTAATGAACGGTCCAGGTTGACTACAAAAATACAATATTTTAGAAGGCAAATTTCTCAAA